>JAVLUX010000012.1:13267500-13775000 GCA_032164185.1 Moxostoma hubbsi | reverse complement strand
GTATGTCATCTGAGGTTCTCCCATTCCAGGAATGCAGTAACAGTGATTATTAATTTATCCCGGCTCCTGGAGAATATACAGTTACCTGGTACTGCATTTATTCACAAAAAATTTGATCTGTTATAAGTATTACATAATTAATCATCTATTATATAACAATTTGATTCTATTTTAATTCAGTCATATTAATGGAATGATAGTGAGATTTCAGTTATGATCTTATTATTATCCTTGTTTTTATATGGTTCGTAAAAGCAACCATTGCATACAACATATCATTGAAATTTAACATCAACTTTCTTTATGATTTTATTGTCATATTAGGTGACTATGTGCTGTATTAGGCCTTGTGTGCTCGTTGTCATTCTCCGTGCTCTGTCCTAATTTTCTGCAGATGTTGAGGCCCTGCATTCCACCAATGTTAGTGACAAGGCCTCCAGTCCTGGGAAGGAGATAACACCTACTAATTGCAATGTCTAAATCATTAAGTGTTTGGATTGTTTATGATGCCCTCTAACACGTGACTTTGCCATAGTTAAAAACCTCAAAGAATTTTAATTGCTCTCCTTCGTACCTTCTTGATATAGTGAAAGAGGAGTAGTCATAGCTGATAGCTAACACATGACATCTGCACATAAGTTCTGTAAAACCAATGATGGGAACTTGATTAATGTTATGGATAACTAATAATTGTTTGTACGAATGCGGAAACAGACCATATTTGTAAAGTGCTAAAAAGTGATCAGAATCTTAGAAAGTGTTGTAGTGTGACACCTCTTATTCATTTAACATATGACTATAATTGCTTATGAATGTTTTTTTTCTTCTTCTTTTTCTCCTCCTGTCTTTCTGAACTACTGGATCCCATTGACATGTGATGCTTATTGGAAATGCAAATAACAATCAGTAAACTCTCTCAATTGATTGCAAACCTGACTCTGCAACCCTTAGAAACCACTCAGAACACTCTTGCAAGTGCATAGAAACACAATAAAACCACACAAAACAATGACACTGCAAAACTCAAGCATCATCACATCGCAATTTCCTCAGTAAGTGTAACAATCTATGTAATGTAAAGGTAAATAAGATTTAAAATTTACACATTAATTTAAACAATTTAAATCTATGTTATGTCCCCACTTAGACAGCTATGGGGTAGCATATACATGTTCCATACTTGTGTGTGAAAGAGCACTACAGCAAAGAAGAAAGTGCATGTGAGAGCATGCCAGACTTATCTGTTTAACATAAAATTGTCTGCAGTCTATTGCTTCAGAAAATTTCTCCATTCAGTATAAAATATTCTTGCCCTTTTGCATTTTTGACATATCAACCTTCAACCATCATTCAGATAAGCATCTTTTTTTTCCTCTAAATCTTTTTATAGTACCTCAGTTACCATATGTCTTTTCCATAATGAGAATGTACAGCATATTTGAAGTCGTGGCACTATAGATAAAAAAAAAATTAAATGCTCAAGCTATTCCCTGGTGTCAATCAATGTTATCAAATACAAATTTGTCATTACAGAACTGAGCTCCACTGCATCATATTCTGCCATTAAATTGCCTTGACTTGGTGGATGACTTCCTAAAGGCCATCTCATGCTCTGACAGTGGCCTGTGGTGCATGTGCACCAGTTAAGCATCATCTGCTTTGGCTGAATGAGAAGAGGAAGCTGGGTAAGACGGGTGTTGTTATACATAACTCACCTCCACAAGCTTGTTGGCATGCTCGCGGAACACCTGAGCATACTCCTTCACCTCTTTCTCGTTACCACTCTTGGCCGCCTCTATCAGCACAAGCAGGGGCACGTTGGTCTCCAGGAAAGAGTCAGATATGTGGTCCATCACAGCCTTCCTTAGCTGGAGAAAAAAAGATAAACTCCCATAAACTTTTACATAAATGTTGAATACAGTTGAGATGCTGGTAACTCTTTACAATAATACTCATTTGTAAACATAAATGCATTAGCTATCATGGACTAACAATTAACTATATTTTATTTATTTAATTATTTTGCTGCTCTTAATTTTGGTTAATGCTAATTTATTAAAATACACTTGCTTAGTGTTTGTTCATGGTAGTTCATAATGCATTTTGTATTTTTTACGTACACACATTTTTAAGTAATAAATTGTATATGTAGAAATTACCATTAACAAAGATTAATGGTCAAATTGTTAGTTCATTTTAAATATTGCGTTAACTAATGTTTACAAATAAAACCTTATTAAAAAGTGTTACAGGGATGTTTATCCTGTCCCAATATTGGTCTGATAGGTCCATTGTTTTTAAGATTTAGATTGGTTTTATAGATTTTTTACTTGACACGGCATCTTAAAAATGTGGCACTTAAAGTGGAAATCTAGTGAGGTATGGCACAACGGCAAAAAATCCATCTGGCGAGTGTGTAAAAAGTAGGGGTATAACGTTTCTCGGAAAAAAAAGAACCGTAAGGTTTGCTACACACGGTTCGGTAAGCATTGGCACCGCGGTTCACCTCAAGTTTAATGATGCTTCTGGAGCACATGGTTTGGTGAAGGAAACAATGCGTCAAATATACAGGCAAAGTTACAACCAGTCGATTTATAATATTTATTTATATAAAAAAAGTTTACAAAATAGGCACTGTTTGACGACATCGCTCGACGTGTATGAGGTATACTGATAATTTATGTAAAAAATGCGAGCAAGGGTTTAAAACATGCATGTGAGTTCTTCCTGTTTCCTTGCATGTCTGTAACCTATCGAGCATGCGAGTGTGGTGGGACGTACTGTTGCGTCTCTAATTAAATTAATGCGCTTGGGTCATCGAGGGTCCAATTATGAACTGTGCGTTACTGTATAAAAGGGGAGTCTAGTTACTACTTGCGTGTGATTACCGTTTGTGTTGTGCGTCGTTGCCCGGGGACCGCCCCTTCTGGTTTTCTCATCCGTTTCTTGCTTTGAGGTATGTGTTGTTTGGCCGACTAGTAAAACACAGTTGCGTGATCTTATGTAAACAACTATTTGATTTATAGTTTTGAGGATAATTCGCTGCTGTGGGCTGTTGGCAACTGCTGCTCTCCCTTCACATGCTCCTCTTGCAGTCTCGTGCTTTGTGACGCTTTGTAGCTGTGAGGATAGTTCGCTGCTGTGGGCTGTTGGTGGCTGCTACTTCCCCTTTACATGCCTCTCCCGCAGTCCCGTGCTTTGTGACATGGTTGTATCCTTCTGTGTGTGCGTAACGTGGATGTGCACCTAGTTATGAAATAAGGTACGTGAAACTACCACTTTGGTGCAGCGCTCATTTTTATACCGCAAGTATATGTTTGTTTACATTTTAGGAGGAATAGACTGTTCTGCGGGGCAACGCTGTTTGATGCTGCTGTTTGTGTATCCGGATTCTCTCCTGTGACAAACTTTCCCGTCAACACGTGCAGGGTGGATCTATGTGTGTTGTGTGACGCTTGCTCTCCAGCATTTGTTCTTGTGATCGCTGGTTTGTTTTTCTTCAACTAGTCCTTCAATTTGTTTGTGATTTTTCTTTATTCACTTTTGGTATATTTATTTTACTTATTTTTCAGTGCATTCCTTTATGAATGTTGTTTTGCTTAACTTTATTCTTTATTTGGTGTGTTTTGTGAAGTGTTTTTTTCTTTATCTGTTGCTTATGGGTGTTGTCAGGAGAGTGAGGTGAACATACACCCAGCTTTGGTGGCAATTCTGAACCTTATCATTCTAGTATTGTTTCATGATTTTCTGGTTTATTAAATTAAATGTTTATTATTTTTTTTATTTTTTTTGTAATTAAGTGTCTTTGTTGAATGAGATCAGTGTGGTAATTTTTCTTTCATTACAGGAGCCGAGGCTTCAAGGCAGGCCGCTAGTAGGCCCTCACGTGCGGTGGTGGAGGTTTTGTCACGGAGTGCTGTGCGTTCATGCTTGACCTTATTGGAGTGTGTGTGTTGGTACCTGTGCACAGGGTGGTAAGAGTGATTATAGGAGCCCTGTGCTCACTAAAATAGTGTACCTGCCATTGTTAAGCTTCGGCCTCCTTTTTGGTCTTAAGAGTTGTGAATGAATGTTGACCCAGTTTTTTTTATGTTGTCATTTAAGATTGTTGTTGACTATTTAAATAAAGCTTTTGTATTTTTTTGTATCCACGTCTCCGGCCCTCCTTTCGAAAACCCACGCTCCTGTGTGTCCCTTGTAGGTGGTTAAATTCATTAGTATTAATATTTCCCTGGTTAAACAGGGTGGCGTAGTCTGGCATATCTAGAGGTAGTTTTCTCCTCTTAACGTCCCGCTACACAAGCGTCAATAATGCGCTTTGATTATCGATATCACCCGGAGAAAGAAAGAACAGCAGCTGAGCCGAAACTCCACACACTCCCTTCCTTTTTTAAGCAGGCACTCAGTGCTTATTCAGACAGACATTGCCATATGTGGAATTTCCACTGTATGAGCCACATTATCACAACATCCCTTCTTGTATCCTTTTTAATAGCAAGGTTATTCATTGTATAGTGATGTACAGATTCTGAATGTTGAACATATGTTAAGTTTAAAATGCACTTTATAATTTTGCATGTAGCATTGAAGTCCAGGTATTAATTTTAAATGTTGATTCAGTAATTAGATAAATACAAAAAAAATTTTTTAGTTATGGACCCTGATGAAAATTAACTATGGTTTACTATAATAATATTGTAGTAACCATGAAACAGAAGTAACCATCTGAGCAGGAATCATGTTTTTGATACAATTATCCATGGATTTATAATAGTAACAGTGCAGTTTTCATACAGGTATCATGATTTTACTATATCATTTTATTTTTTTATTCATTTATGTATTTGGCAGACACTTTTATCCAAAGCGACTTACATAGCCCTTATTACAGGGACAATCCCCCCGGAGCAACCTGGAGTTAAGTGCCTTGCTCAAGGACACAATGGTGGTGGCTGTGGGGATCGAACCAGAGACCTTCTGATTACCAGGTATGTGCTTTAGACCACTACACCACCACTCCTATATATTGACCATGTTGATTTTGTGGTTACTATGGTTTTACAACAAATACCATGATTAAACTATGTACTGTGGTAAAACCATGATTTCTGTTAAGGGCAAGCCTGTTGAAGTGTTTACCAAATAGAGTATTCTTTGGATTTTTAAGTTATATCTTTTTTTTTCTGAACATAGCAAATACTGAACCGTACCAAAACCATGACCCAAAAACCGTGATACAAACTGAACCATGAGAAAAACAAAAAGCAAATAGAGGAACACGCCTTTGAACCCCCATGATTTGATGTCACACAAAACATGAGCAAACGAAATGGGCACCAGGTATTGTGGTATAACAAGAGAGCACAAATGCAACTCCTTTAGAACATGTAAAGACAATATTTAGAAAGCAAGCAAAAAAACTGCAAGTTAAGTGCTTTACTTGTAATAAAAAAGAAAAAGAATGTCTCCTGAAAAACAGAATGATTAAATATTGACGAGCTACCCACCACTATTAGTGAAACAACAATACTAATGTGTAACATTTATGTTTCATAGCTGACTTCAGTTGATCAGAAATCTGCTGTCTGCATCATTCACAACTGTATGCAAAATTGTTCAATCTAAAATATTGCAGTGTAGCATTTTCGTGGGGCAGAAGGTTGATTCCTGCTACACCTGTCCTCTAATGGATGATGGGGGCACTCCTAACAAGCAATAATTATCATTTAGTCAGACATACACATATCTTAACCATTTTAGAATATTATTATTATTAATAATAATAACTATAATATAAACTAAAAAAACTTGTCTGTATGTAAATATGCTTATTCCATGCTCAGAAAAAAAAAAAGTCTATCCTTGTAAAGGGTCAGAGAGAGAGGGTAAAAACATCATGTACTGTAGAACTAAATTACTGTTTGTTGTACAAGAAACCTTGAGGGACATTATAAGAGAACTTGAGGGTGAAAAAAGTGTGGAATATGGCCCCTACAAGTGCAGGTAGAATCTATTTTTAGGGGCAAACTGTAGAGTGTGGAGTAGGCCATGGAAACATTAGGACATCATCTTTTCAATCAATGTGCAGCACTCCGTAGAGCAGTTCTTGACCACCTGAGCATGAAATTCAGGAAAAAAGAGCACACTCTGTAGGTAATGATCCTTCTCCCCATGTACCCATGATTTAATTGAAATGTTTTAATGAACCCTGCCGCTCTGTCTCTAATTACCTCTGGCAAAGGATGTGTGCCTGTCTTACTAATGGTCTGGGTGCCACCCCAGGGAAAATGGAAAGGATAAAAAGTGGGGGTGGGGGGGGGGGGGTGCAAAAGATACAGTATATATAATTTTTAATGCTTTAACTAAAGATACTGTACAGCCCTAAAAATGTAGTTAATGAAGACCAATATTGTGCTAATAATTGAATACATTAATATTCTTAAACTGGGATTTGGCCTAACGGAATTTCAGTTCCCCCACCCCTGCTTAAAATTGATTTTTCAGTTTTCACAGAGTTGAAATGGGTCTAAATTTCTATTTATTTATTTTACTAAAAATATTTAAACCATAATTATTTTCCTTTGACAGAGTCCACGACATTATGGGGTCAGTTCGCTTGAGTCTTATCATCGTTATTATACCAGCAAGATTAATTACTGTTTACTGTAAAAAAATAATAATTAGAAATAATTTTAGGTTGCAGATATGTACTTGGAGCTAGTGAATTTATTTAACATACCACACGCTAATAATGGCTTAAGCAAAAGGCACATCCCAGCAGGTTTGTGTGGTACTGATGAATAATTATACAGAAGTTCCAAATACAATCAATTTAAGAACATTTTATGTGATTGTTTCTTGTCTTAAAAGCTTCATTGTGCTTTCAAAAATAATAAACCGTGAATGTAATTGTAATGATTTGTAATGAACATCTCCACAAAAGTTGTACAGATTTATAGAAGGTGTTTAAGCCAATAAGTTTAATTAATGTCAATTAGAAAAATTATTTTTACAACGTTTCCCATTTCGTTATTCCCTTGCATAAAAAGCCTGTTAAATGTTCTAACAACACATTTTTTAACTGTTATAAAGCATGTTAAGGCCACTGTTGGCAAGAGAACAAGTAGTGCACAGTGAAGCCCCTGATGTCTAATGTCTTTTTCAAAGATAGAATTGAAGTTATAGCTATGTAATCTCAGGACAAAATTGGAAAAAAAGATTGACAAATGGAGTGCGTGGTAGACTCCTCACAAACAACAAAAACAGCTAGCCAGAAATTAGGAACACTGAGGTTGGAGTGCTTTGTCATAAATTGCTCTGAGAGACAGAAAGAAAATCTTGTGATCTTAACCATCATTTTCTACTCACTGTTTTTCACTCTTTCTAACTTCCTGATTACTTCTCTTTGTTCTGTTCATCCATATGGCACAGACGTACCTGTTAAATGCAGCATAGCAAACTCAAGTCAAATTCAGATGGAAACAAAGACAAAATAGGAAGAAAGCATGCTCTTAGCAAAGCTTGGAAGATAAGCCTTTTATTGTCGCAAATGAGGGAGATCTTAAGAGATGAGGTTTACTTTTATTTGCTGATTTAACTCATAATCAGGAAACTGTATTTGTTAGGATTAAGCACCTGCTCCGACATGAAAACAGATTCCATAGAGATTGAAAGTCAAATCGGCAATGTAGTTTAATCATCTTCTGTTATTTATTTGGCTCAGAACAAAGCCGACAGATGTTTTACTTCTTAATCTGAGAAAACAAGAGCCCTTCATTATTCTGTTCCATTTCTGTTCCTGTTCTCCCAATCATATATCATTTCATTTGGATTCACTGCAGATAGCAGCAGAACCTTTGGGTTAGGAGCACATAGTTTTGTATTAAAATGTCAAGGGCAATCACAGGCTATACAAGCTTGTGTACCTGCTAAGCAGAGATAGCAGCCAATACAATTCAAAATGAAGTAACAACACTTTTATTTGGTATTAAAGATGACATATTGAAAGGAAAGGTGAAAGAAGAGAAAGAGGCTGCCTGTTTGATCTTACGGTCATGTCTAAATAAGTTCCATTGAAAAGGCCCCTCCCTTTCACCAATTACTGGGGAAGTCTTAGGGCAGAGATAGAAAAAATGGTAGATAAATTATTTCCTTGCTCAGGAGAAATGCATTTAGGTTAATGCTTCAGGATTGATTTAAATGTTTTTGCTCTTGGCCAAACCAAAAGAACATCCCTGCGGTTGTGATGAATAATTATACAGAAGTTCCATATACATATATTATTTTATTATGGAATATACATATATATTCCATTTATCTTAAATACGATTGTATTTTTTATTGCACTTTTTTGTCTTCGAGGTGTGCCCATGTGTTTGTCTGGTGATATTTCTCCTGTTTGCGCACATCTCTGAAATTCTTGACTTAGGACTGGTCGAACAGCTTTGATGATTTGTTAAATTAATGGACTTTTCTTTTTTATTTATAATCACACGTGCCAGCTAAGGAGTTGTTACCTAGGTTCTTGTCATTAAAATTGATAACTTTGAAGCCTGTCTCTTAGAGGTTGTGCAGAAGTATTCTTTTTTTACATGATTTGCAATACAAGCTCTACAAAGACAGCACGGCCACGTCAACACAACTCTATAAGCGGCGATCCACTGAGAGAAAAAAATGGCATAATTTGTTTTAGTTGTGGCTGGAACAGTACCCTAAACCAGATAATATTTAGCAGAGACGGGCCACTTCTTTTCAAATGAATGGGAAAAACTGGAATGCTCAAACAAGGAGCAAGCGCACAACGGTCCAACAGTAGAAAGGAAGTCTCACCTTACAGGTGAAAGAGCCAATCGCCTTTTAGATACAGATATCACCTGTCAATCCATTTGAGAATGTGCATGCGCATTAGCCATACAATTTAATTTTTTTTAATTTTAGCTTAATATGAGGTAAAGAAGCACAATTTATGATTCCACACTGCAAAAAATTATTTTCAAGACAATAATTTTTGTCTTGTTTTCCAGTAAAAATATCTAAACATTCTTAAAATTTGATTTATTTACTTGACAAGCAAACTGGCATAATATTTTAAGTCTAAATCTAATTGAATTAAATGAACTTTATACTTAAAACAAGAAAAAAAAAATCTGCCAATGTGGTAAGCAAAACACATTTGTTTTCCCTTTGAATTGTTTATTTTTCTTATTTTTATTTATTTATTTTTCAAGGATAGACAACAAATTGTCCTTTCAGTTTTTCAGTTATTTAAAGGTTGTGAAAAGTACTTATTGTTTCCAAACAGCTTTCCAAAACCTTGTATGGGCAAACAGTCCAGCCTGATTGGACATACGAGATTTAATGTCAAGGTTATGGAAAGCATTTAACATTTTAAATGTCGACACACTATAATTTGGTTACATTTTCTTCATTTTAGCATTGTATTCCCTGTATGTGACCCATCCCAAATTTACAACTAATTTTGGGGTTCCAAATCAACAATTGAGAACCAATGCCTTACGTAAAAAAGAGGTACAATATCAGATATTGAATCACGTAACACTTGAGTAAAAACACGTCTAAGAATGGATGTGAAGGAAGTAGGGTTTCACAGTATACCGGCATTAATGCCATTTTGCGATAGCAAAATATAATGTAAGAGTTTTGAGATGAAATCAAAGACCACTTGAAAATGGCCAAGTTTGATCATTAAACAGCAGAAGGATGTAATTTAATTAAATAATATACAGCCACATGCACTGAATGCCACAGTATGAACAAGAGGCACCTCTTTGCCCTGTCATCTCCTTCACACACAGAAACACAACACGCACTACTAATGCTTGATTTTCATGCAGTGTGTCCAGTAGTATCCATCTGCAGAGCCACAGATCAGTGTGTTGAGTGTATTAATGGCTGTGAACTCTGAAATGAACTCTTTCTCCATTGCAGCTCAGAGATTTCAGCTAGGGAGTCACAGGAAGCCTTCACAAACAGGAAGAACTTCAAAGATCTTTCAAAATAAAAGTCCCTCTGAAATGAGATATTTAAATGGATGCGTGAAAATGAACACATTATGACAGAAAAATAATACTACTGTATAGAAGTGTAATATTCAAAGCAGTCGCAATAGTACTCATAGTAACAGTATAATATAATATTAAATCAGGGTTTGTACAGAGGACTTTCAAGGACTTTTCAAGCATATTTGTATTTGTTTCAAGGACTATGCACAAGATGTCATTAAAACTAATTATTTGTTAATAATATGTTATTCATTCACTTTATTTTATAAAAAAGTACAACATCTCAGTGTGCATTTTTAACTACGTATTCTCACTAACAAATCTTGGTTCATTCATGAAGAAATTGATGTGAAATTGTAATGTGCTCCCTTAAAAGATGCTTCAATTTCCAACAAAAGTGAATAACTAAGCAATAGTCCATATGATGCATGTGCTATGATAAATGTTTTCTAAAGTCACGCAACAGATTTATGTGAGGAACTAACCGGAACTGCAAATTTGGACTTTCCAATAATTTTTCGACATTAATTCGTATTCAGAAAAGGACAACTTGACTGTTTTTCTTTCTATCATCATTTAATTTTGTTTCACGAATGAAGCAAGTTACCACTAATGAGGGTTAAATGGGTTACAACACCACATTTTGAGGGTTCAATTGGGTACAACACAAAATATTTTTTTTGTGTGGAAATATTCATTAAAATGTGAATTAATTGCTTTTTAACATGCTGCGAAAAATCCCTATATGCATATTTTAGCATCCTCTGAACTGACTTGAATTTTTTGTCTTGAATTTTTTATATTTAAGAAAGTTAAAATATAAAAAGGGTTTTAACATTGATGCCATGAAATCAAGAAACAAACATTATTTTGAAATTATTAGTAATTTTGCCTTTGCTTTTTTGTACACGTTTGGCCTTGCACTTTTGTGTAATGAGTTAGGGGAGAATGGAGGATCTAAATGCAGCATCTTTAATAAACAAAAGAAAACAGGTGGTTCAGGGGGCACAAGGGGCATACAGGCAGTTCAAGGGGGTAAAGGGGCAAGGAGAGCAGAGGAACATAGCAAAACAGGGAGGTTCGAGACTGAAGAGGAGGGCGTGAGGACCAAGGAGACCAGAGCAGATCAGGCGGAGAGCCAGGAGACCAAGGGGACCAGGGCAGATCAGGCGGACGGCCAGGACACCAAGGGGACCAGAGCAGATCAGGCGGACAGCCAGGAGGCCAGAGCTGATCAGGCGGGTGGCTAGGAGGCCAAGGAGACCAGAGCTGATCAGGTGGATGGCCAGGAGACCAGGGGGATGACCTCAAGGTGGGGACCGGGATAGGAGGTCTGGGAGGCGGCTGCAGGGCCGAGACATGGACAGGAAGCCCAGGAGGTGGCCACAGGGCCGAAGGAGTGAGGACCAAGGAGACCAGAGCAGATCAGGTCGAGGGCCAAGAGACCAAGGGGACCAGAGCAGATCTGGCAGATGGCCAGGAGACCATGGGGACCAGAGCAGATCAGGCAGATGGCGAGGAGGCCAGAGCTGGTCAAGTGTGCGGCCAGGAGGCCAGAGCAGATCAGGCGGAGGGCCAGGAGGCCAGAGCTGATCATGCGGATGGCCAGGAGACCAAGTGGACCTGAGTAGATAAGGTGGAGGGCCAGGAGACCAGGGGGACCAAAGCAGATCTGGCAGATGGCCAGAAGACCAAGGGGACCAGAGAAGATCCGGGGGACAGCCAGGAGACCAAGTGGACCAGAGCAGCTCAGACGGATGGCCAGAAGACCAAGGGGACCAGAGCAGATCAGGCAGATGGCGAGGAGGCCAGAGCAGATCAGGCGGAGGGCCAGGAGGCCAAGGGGTCCAGAGCTGATCATGCAGGTGGCCAGGAGACCAAGTGGACCAGAGCAGATCAGGCGGTCGGCCAGGAGACCAAGGGGACCTGAGTAGATAAGGCGGAGGGCCAGGAGACCAGGGGGACCAAAGCAGATCCGGCAGATGACCGGGAGACCAGGGGGACCAGAGTAGATCTGGCGGATGGCCAGAAGACCAAGGGGACAAGAGCAGATCCAGGGGATGGCTGGGAGAACAAGGAAACCAGAGTAGATCAGGCTGGTGGCCAGGAGACCAAGGGGATGATCTCAAGGTTGGCAGCCACAGGGTCAGGAGGCCTGGAAGGTGGCCACAGGGCCATAGCAGGGTCAGGAGGCCTGGGTGGTTGCCACAGAGCAGGGACAGGGTCAGAAGGCCTGGAAGGTGGCCACAGAGCAGGGACAGGAGGCCTGAGAGATGACCACAGAGCATGGACAGGAAGTCTGGGAGGTGGCTGCAGGGCCAAGGCAGGGTCAGGAGGAAATTTGTGGTGGCCACAGAGCAGGGACAGTGGCAGAAGGCACTGGTAAGGTGGACTGAACCGCAGAAAGAGGAGTCTCTGGGGAGCAGGTCGGAGCCGTGGGAGGAATTGTCTCTGGGGGTGCGGGCAGAGCCGCGGGCGGAATAGTCTCTGGGGGAGCGGGCGGAGCAGTGGGAGGAATAGTCTCTGGGGGAGCGGGCGGAGCCGCGGGAGGATGTGATAAGTGTGGATGAGAAAAAGAGAAACGGATCTTTTTCACATTCTTCTTGTGTTTTTGGAGATTCACATTATCTGCATATTGCCCCTGCTGTCTAGCAAAAAATTACAAATATTGATCTGTTTCTCACCCACACCAATCATATCACATCAGAAGATATTGATTTAATTACTGGAGTCTTATGCATTACTTTTATGCTGCCTTTATCACTTCAGAAGATATGGATTTAACTACTGGAGTCTTATGGATTACTTTTATGCTGCCTTTATTTGCTTTTTGGAGCATAAACATTTTGGCCTTCAGAGCTAAAATATTCTTCTAAAAATCTTAATTTGTGTTCCGTGTTCATGAGGGTGAGTTAATGTTAAAGTAATGTGATTACATTTTTGGGTAAACTACACCTTTATATTGATAGCACAGCCATAATTTAATATTCTGTCATAATTTCCCTACCATCGTGTAGTTCCAATCCAGTATGATGCTTTGCGTTATGTGGAACACAAAATATGTTAGACAGAGGAAAACAAATTTACTGAAAGTAAATAGTGGCTCAGGCAAAAATTGTGTCTAATATCTACTTTTGAGTTGCATGGAAGAAAGAAAGTCATACAGGTTTGGAAAAACGTGATCGTGAATGATTACAAAATTTCTATGAATACTAATAATAATTCCGTAATAAATGTTAAATGTGAATTATGTCATGGGATGTAGGGGAGTTAACGTCTATTATGCCATTTGTGAAAGTAACAAGTTACTCACTGCTTGAGTACTCTTTTAATTTGATACTTTCTTACTCGAGTCATTATTTATGTTAGTACTTCTACTTGAGTAATAATTTTTTTAAGTAATTGTACTTTTACTTGAGTACAGTTTATGGCTACTCTACCCACCTCTCTCCGCCACCCAGATTGAGACTTGTCACTACGCCACCACAAGGACATAGAGAGCATTGGGAATTGGGCATTCCAAATTGAGGGAAAAGGGGGAGGAGAAATGGAATCCATCGCCACAAGGTACTTTGCTGTTGTTCTGGGATTAATCTGCACTTTTCACAACAAACAACGTTCATCTCTAGGAGACAGAATGTGCCTCCTTCCTGAGTGGTATGATGGCTGTGTGGTCCCATGGTGTTTATACTTGCATACTATTGTTCATACAGATGAATGTGATACCTTCAGGTATTTGGAAATAACTCACAAGGATAAACCAGAGGTCTTGGCTGATTTCTTTTGATTGTCCTTTTATGTCAAGCAAAGTTGCATTCAGTTTGAAGGTAGGCCTTAAAATACATCCACAGGTACACCTCTAATTTACTCAAATTAGCCAATTAGCCTATCAGATGCTAATTGGCTAATTGCTTAAAGGCTTGATATAATTTTCTGAAATTTTCCAATGTGCATAAAGACACAGTGAACTTGGTGTATGTCAACTTCTGACCCACTGCAATTGTGATATAGACCATTAAAAGTTAAACAATCTGTAAACAGTTGTTGGAAAAATTAATTGTGTCATGCACAAAGTAGATGTCCTCAGCGAGAGTGGTTAAAATTTTGTTATAATGACTTCACCCTAAGTGTATATAAACTACTGACTTCAACTGTGTATGTATATGTATGTACACATATATGTATGTACACACACACACACATATATATATATATAGTTGAAAAGTATAATATTTTCATATGATTGATGTTGTACAGTATGTATTTGATTAAACACAATTTGATCATAACATTTAACATGGAATCCAGACACGAAATAAAACAGAAGAGGCATCATTTGAATTTGTAAGACTTTATGCAGTTCTTTTAGGCAAATCATTTTCTGTATAATTTCATTAAAAATCAGATTTTTTTTTTTTTTTTTTTTTTTTTTTTTTTTTTTTTTTTTTTGTCGCCTAAGTATCGAACCAGGGCTAGTATCGTACCGAAGCCAGAATTGTGGTATTACAGCAACCCTAGAAGGAAGACACACTCAACAAAAGAAAAAAGAAGTTCACAGAACTTAATTAAATAAAACTGGAAAACTTTTCAATGCAATTAAATTACAATTTTCCAACAAAAAAATTATTGGTTTGAAATTACTTGTTCTAGATCTAGTTGTACAAACTTTAATTCATTTTGTCAGACCAACTAGATAAGATCTAATTATTTGTCTTTTGTTGGTTCAACTAAAGTCTATTAACAATTTATATGCCAGGTGAGCAAGTGTAATGGCATGTAGTCCTAACTCAAATTGATTAAGCAATTTTTTACCAATTTAATAAGAGAGAACGTATGAAATCAAGTTAATACAATATGTTATATAATTGTGTTGCTTTAGTTTATTTTAATGAAGTAAACCGAACAACCTGCAAAAATCTTTTTTGTTTTTTTTTTTGTTTTGTGCACTGCGGCAGTGTGACAATTGGCAATTTCTTTAGATAGAACTAAGGAAGCAGAGAAGAGGACAGGCTGTGGGAAGGTGTTTCCAAACTGTTGATGAGAGCAGCAAAAGAGCTGGTGTGAGCATGTGTGTGCATAAGTTTATCAGCAGCTGCTGTTATCATACTCTACTATGACAGACTGAGGTGCCACAATCCCCTGATCAGTGAGGGCCCACTGAGGACTTTATCAGCGAGTAAGAGCAGTGCACTTCCATCTTGATTCCTACTGACTGCAATATTGCATTGCCCACTCACTTAAGTCTCGACTGAGCTGCAATGCAGAGCTTTTTCATAAAGAAACCAGGCAGTGGCCATTCTCTAGGTCACATACTGCATGACATTGAATACTTTTGAATACACTAAATCTTACTTACTAAAATCAGTTGGGTTAAAAATGACCCAACACATAGCCCAATGGTGGGTTAATATAGCACCGACCCATAGTTGGGTTATTTTAACCCAATGCATTGGGTTGCATGTTTTAGAAAGTTATAAAATAACTAATTTGTTGGGTTTTATTTTAAAAAATCTGAAAGCAAAATGTTGCCTTAACCATCCTAGTATTATTGGTACTATTATTATTGTTGACATTATTATTATTATTATTATTATTATTATTATTATTGCTGTGTAAATAAATTATAATGCACAAGTTACAAATATCTTGAAAATGCTTTATTTCCATTAAATTAAAAGTTGCAAACATTTTCATTAATTAAGTAAATGGTTGCAACTGTGTTATCAATTTACTTCCTTTTTATCATTAAGTTACTTACAATCATGTTTCAATTTACAAGAACCACCACAAATAAATAAGTAATAAATAAGTAGGCAATGGTGTAACGTTGCTGGCAAGGACGAAGACGATGGAGTGATGAAGCCAAGTGCAGTTTATTAAACAAAAGTGAGATCCAAAAAACCTAATTAGAAATGTGAAACATGAACCATGAACATGACTAAACTTGACACAAACAAAACATGACTTGTCTAAATCTTGACTTGGCTTGGCTTGACTTCAACAAAACAAAACTACAACAAAGTTAACAATAACTCCACAAAGGACAATGGCAAACATGAGGGCTAAAATACATTGACATGGGTAACAAGTTAACAAGACCACCAATGAAAATACAAGACTGAAAACAATATAGCAAGACAATTAAACATGATCCAATAACAAGACAAGACTAATAAACAAAGGAACCAATGAAAAAAAAAAAAACATGAAACATGGACTGAAACTTGGCTGTGACATGGCCTGGAGATTTTTTTTTTTTTAAATTAATGTTTCAAGGTTCCACTTCTGAAGTGTTTCCCTCACATATGAATGCATCACATCCTATTATAGTTTAAATATAGTTTAAATAAAGTTATTAACAACTTGTAATTTCAATTTCCAGCAATGGGCTTCATTAACAAGGCAATCACAAAACAAGCCAGGCACCTTCCTGCAATGGTAAAAGAACACCATCAAAATGTTGATGCTTTTTGGCATTAAAAAGTCACAATAAAAGTGATAAATGTCACAACTGTAACGCTTCTGTAACGTTTGGGTGACAAGGAGGATAGGACACGCAGGAGTAGGTACTTAAATCCTTTAATAATTAAACACAGGAGAAGTACACACGCGTTGGAGAAGAGCAAAACACTGGAGAAGAGCGCAGACTTAACATTCACATTCAGCATACTTAACCAAGGACTGACCAAGACTGACAAAACAAGAGGGAATATATACACTTAGAACTAAACGAGGGAATGACAAACAGGTGGGGACAATAAAGGAGTGATCAGGGCAGTGGCTTGTGGGAAATGTAGTGAGGGATAGACTTTCAAAATAAGAGTTCTTGAAAACAAGTGCAGACAGAACGTGACAACAACGTGAAAAAAGTAATAACGCAGAACGCAGGGGTGCAGAACTATCTGAAAAGTGGCTTCTGATTAGCCTATCACCCAATGTCATCACCCAATGGCACGTGTGCAAGCATTGGCACGCGGCAGACAGGCCAGCAACGGTGAGAGAAGAGTAGACTATATTTATATAAATTCCGCACCTGCATTCCAATCTACAGGAAAACACAACTATTAATCCTTAATTGGCACAGCCATTGACTATGAAAATAAAAAATGGAACCAGTGTCAAAAAGGTTGCCGATCCCTGGTGTAATATCTTGTTGAGTCCAATTTGTGTATTATATTATTTTGTGCCTTGCAGATATAACTTTCTAGATAAAATGTTTCATATTTCAGCTTTGAAGTATTTTAATATTACACTATAAAAATGACATTATCCGATGTTGCAGACACAGCAGTTTTTCATAAACTGAAAGAAAAGTATATTGATTCTTAAAGCCGAGGCGTCTTAAAATTTCTTCTCGCGTCGGCCAAATATATTAAATATTAAGTATGATTTCAACATAAAATTGTCGGGACGAACACAGAAAGTGAGGGGGAGCATCCCAATTAATAGTTTCCATGCCACAGTTTAAAATAGGCTGGTTTTAGCAAGTGTTATGTCGGTGACCAAGTGAGCAGCAATACAGCAGACCCAAAATTAATAAATTATTTAATTAATCAGCTATTATTGTATGTTGATAAAGAAAACGAAAAGCGTTCAAATAACGTGATATTATTAACTTACCTCTGTATCTTCTGTTGGGAGTGGCACTGGTCGACCGTTGAAATTTAAAATGTCCTAGCGAGACCAATTTTATCCCAACTGGGTGTGTTATTATAGAAACGACCCAGTAAACGTTAGGAATAACCCAACAGAACGACCCAATATGTTTAACCCAGCTATTGGGTAAAATAAATAACCCAACATTTTTTAAAGTGTACATTCACAGAAGTTTGGCAATTCTAAACATATTATGTATATGTACTGTAAACTCTGAAATCTGGTGATAATATCATTTTACATAATAAACAGCTTTTTATATGTGTTTCATATGCATAATGAACAACACTTTCAACACAACTGGAGAGCAGCAGAATCCAAATATACTGTATATATGTACCTTAAACTTTGCATCTGATAAAAATAGCTGTTCAGATGCCCATTACATGTATTCAGAACAAAATTTATGTTCATGTGAAGAGTGGCAGATTCTGAATATACTGTTTATACTGTATGTACCTTATACTCTTCAAAGCCAAATCTGTTTACTTGTACCATTCTCAAGGATTGCATAAACATGTGCACTTGTGAATCTAGTAATAAACAAAGGGAGCTTTTTTCACTTGTTACTAATTTCAAGAAGAAATTCTATCTCTCGTAAACATATTCGCTTTTTCTTTCTGGTTTAGATGTTTACATAATGACTCTCATTCTGTTTAAACTATTAGTCCACTTTTTAATGTATTAATACATTATAAAAAAGTTAACGTGCTGTTGTTACCTTCAAGATCTATTTTTATCTGACCTAACCATTTAAAATAACTTGTGTTGCTTTAACAAAATTAAGTCAGGCTGATACAGTCATATTAAATCATATTTTTGACCTGATATAAATATATATATATATATATATATATATATATATATATATATATATATATATATATATATATATGTATGGTCATTTATATATATATATATACACTCACCTATAGGATTATTAGGAACACCATACTAATACTGTGTTTGACCCCCTTTCGCCTTCAGAACTGCCTTAATTCTACGTGGCATTGATTCAACAAGGTGCTGAAAGCATTCTTTAGAAATGTTGGCCCATATTGATAGGATAGCATCTTGCAGTTGGAGATTTGTGGGATGCACATCAAGGGCACGAAGCTCCCGTTCCACCACATCCCAAAGATGCCCTATTGGGTTGAGATCTGGTGACTGTGGGGGCCATTTTAGTACAGTGAACTCATTGTCATGTTCAAGAAACCAATTTGAAATGATTCGAGCTTTGTGACATGGTGCATTTTCCTGCTGGAAGTAGCCATCAGAGGATGGGTACATGGTGGCCATAAAGGGATGGACATGGTCAGAAACAATGCTCAGGTAGGCCATGGCATTTAAACGATGCCCAATTGGCACTAAGGGGCCTAAAGTGTGCCAAGAAAACATCCCCCACACCATTACACCACCACCACCAGCCTGCACAGTGGTAACAAGGCATGATGGATCCATGTTCTCATTCTGTTTACGCCAAATTCTGACTCTACCATCTGAATGTCTCAAGAGAAATCGAGACTCATCAGACCAGGCAACATTTTTCCAGTCTTCAACTGTCCAATTTTGGTGAGCTCTTGCAAATTGTAGCCTCTTTTTCCTATTTGTAGTGGAGATGAGTGGTGCCCGGTGGGGTCTTCTGCTGTTGTAGCCCATCCGCCTCAAGGTTGTGCGTGTTGTGGCTTCACAAATGCTTTGCTGCATACCTCGGTTGTAACGAGTGGTTATTTCAGTCAAAGTTGCTCTTCTATCAGCTTGAATCAGTCGGCCCATTCTCCTCTGACCTCTAGCATCAACAAGGCATTTTCACCCACAGAACTGCCGCATACTGGATGTTTTTCCCTTTTCACACCATTCTTTGTAAACCCTAGAAATGGTTGTGCGTGAAAATCCCAGTAACTGAGCAGATTGTGAAATACTCAGACCGGCCCGTCTGGCACCAACAACCATGCCACACTCAAAATTGCTTAAATCACCTTTCTTTCCCATTCTGACATTCAGTTTGGAGTTCAGGAGATTATCTTGACCAGGACCACACCCCTAAATGCATTGAAGCAACTGCCATGTGATTGGTTGATTAGATAATTGCATTAATGAGAAATTGAACAGGTGTTCCTAATAATCCTTTAGGTGAGTGTGTGTATATATATATATATATATATATATATATGTAAATATTCAAGTCAGAAATTCAACATGACACAATTTAATTTCAGTGGTGGTGTGGTTGTAGACGGAAGTCTCTGTCAACCACTTGAACTGTACACACTATAGCAGTACAGAACTATTTACATTTGTAAAAAAAAAAAAAAAAAGTGGCATACTTTAATGCAGAAAAAAGATACTGTTAAGACAATTTTATATTATGCCTGGGAATGGTATAGAATGACATTTTAAATGTCGAAGAATGCATATAACATGCTGTGCACAAGATGACAGACTTGGTAAAGAGATGACTCTTTAAGTTTCAAGATACTGCTGCCACATAGTAGCCTGACAGAGCAGAGCGAGAGAGCAGCTGCTAAGGCAAAACTGCCGACATCACTCTGAACAATTGTTTAAAGTTGAAACACTTTCTACTCAGGATTTTCATGAATGTGAAATATGTACAATTGATTTAGAAACTTTAGAGCAGGGTTGTACCCATAAAAAAATGTTTTAGTTTTAGAGCAGGGAAGATTTATGAGCCTCTTTCTTTGTGTCTTTCTTAGATGTCGATTAAGGGAAGCTGTCAACTAAACAGTTTTATAAGTCATCGAAGTGGCTTCGGTAACAATACAGTCTTTTAAGCAGTCAGATGCCAAGGTCACGAAAAAAAAGCAATATGCTAATAGCAAAAACTTGATCCACACAGATTAAATAAAATGTAAAGAAAGATTTATAAAAGGGTTGCACTTCTGTAGATGCACAATGAATAATCGTGTCCTCTTTTAAAATATGAACATTTTTATAAAAGCAGGTTTATTGTTTCTCAAAAGAATTGTGTCTTTGCACTTACACAAAATTGACTCCATGTGTAAGAGACAGAGTAAGAGCAAGAGAGTAAGAAATTACTTAAACATATGTTCAGAGAAGTGTTGTGCACTAAAGGAGCATCCTGGAGTACGCTATTTGTCAACAGAGAGCTGCGAGGGAGGAGTTGACAGACACATTTATTAGAAATGGGATGACAGATGACACACAGCTCAAAGTGGTGTTAAGGGATGTGTGTGTGGGGACTGCTAATTGTGTAAGAACAGATATTTAAGAGTATTTATTCAGCCCACAATGCCCTCACACCTCTGATATTATTCATCAAGCTGCTACATGGCTGGAAGTCTTTACCTTGTATCTTAACCTGTTTAGAGTCACACACATTGCAAAGTATCGGGTGAGAAAATTAAAATTAATAGTTTGTTCAAAAATAAAAATTATGTCATCAGGATATATAAAGGAAGGGATGGATAAATAAAGAAAGGAAGTAAGAAAAAAGAGAAAGATAGAAGGATGAATATGGAAGACGAATGAAAGAAAAAAATAAGATGGAAGGAAAATGAAAGCAAGGAATGTGAATGACAGGAGAAAGGATGAATGGAAGAGAAAGAAAGAGCTCCCCTAATGCTCTGCCACTGAGAAGTACAGAGAGCAAGAGAGCATGGGGAAAATAACACCTGACTGCATACACAGTACAGCGAATAACGAATGCATATTCTGAGTTAATTAATTTTCAGTATTTCAGTGAGAGTCTGCTTGAACCACATTTACCTCATGTATTTTGCAAGAAACTCAGATGGAATCACAGAATCTAGTCTTAAAAAATGTAATTAGCTGTAAAATTCAAAATGTCATGGAATATGAAAGTTAAATGCAAATAAATGTTTGAATGCAAAATTGTGATATATCCTAGTGTGACAATTAAACTGCAAAAGTATGTGATTTAGCAGAGCACTCTGAAATATGCAGCAAATACATGCTATCTATTTATTTATGTACTTAAATCATAGCTTTACAAGGATTAATATTCATGCTGAGCCATAGGTGGGAAACGTCTGTCAAAAACACGCAGAAACTCTCAAATAAAAGCTCAATTTAAATGGACACATGTATTTTTGCTTAAATGTTATACTTGTTTGGCAAATAAGGTGTCCTGAAAATTCTTTCAACGAAAACAGTGGGAACCCTGATTTACTGTAGCACTTAAAACATTTGCAATGATGTATACTTATAGCTTGTTTTGGACATGTATGAAGAATGCTGTGGTATTATTTGAAGTACCTTCAAATACCATGTACCTTTTTTGACCAATTCAATTCCATGACTTTTCCATGATCTTTACAGTCATTTGGGTTTTCACAAATAATTTTGATTCAGACCGATTAGTGTACGGTTTTGACAAATTCACTGGCTTACAATAATAATTTGTTTGCAAATCACAATTCCCTATGGCTTGCAAGCATGTTTTACCCTGCTCAAGAGCAAAATCGACCTATAGAGATGTTTTAGGCTAAGGAAAACTATACAAATGTGCAGTAGATTCAAATAAAGATGTTACAATGGCTTTTCCCTAAATACGATTTTATAAATTTTCATGACTTGCACTGGCCTAGATAACAACTTTTAAATTTCCTGATATTTCCATGTTTTCCATGATCGTTGGAAGCCTGCAAGCAAAACATGAAATATGGAAATCATACAGAACCATGCAATAAATCAAAGGAAATAGTGTGGCTTAGGGACCAGGGTCAGAACGTTTGCTGGTTCAAATCACTATGCC
Source organism: Moxostoma hubbsi (assembly GCA_032164185.1). NCBI lineage: Eukaryota > Metazoa > Chordata > Actinopteri > Cypriniformes > Catostomidae > Moxostoma > Moxostoma hubbsi. The sequence goes on along the minus strand of JAVLUX010000012.1, from coordinate 13,752,566 downwards.
CTTGAGCAAGGCTACAAACAAAGTGCAACAAAGCCAGGACACCATGTTAATGGCTCATAGCCCATTGCAGGGTTCAAACCTACAACCCTCTGGTTCATGTCCAGATGTCACATCTGCTTCCACATTTTGGCACAGAATTCTGAATTCTGAACTCTCCACACACCTTCTAGCCATCAACTCATTAGGATCAGTATAAATAGTCAAGGACTCACACCACCTTTGCAAAGTCTTGTCTTGTCACCGAACATTACTGAGCGTTACTTACCTGCATTATCTGGATATCCTGTTTTTTAATTTGCTGCCTGTTTTTTGTTTATTCTCAGTGTATCAAGACAAGCTATAATGGACAGTCTGCTACAATTACTGATCTAATTGACTCTTAATTCAGCAGGGAATTTCACTGATCAAGTCAAGTTGTTTTTATTGTAATACAACCATATACAGTTAGTACAGTACACAGTGAAACAAGACAACATTCCTCCAGGACCATGGTGCTACATAAAACAACATAGGACAAACACAGAACCACATGAGACTACACAGACTAAATAACATTTCTACATAAAGTGCATGTGCAAACGTGTGCAAAAAGTATGGGACAGTACAATAAATTACTAAAAGGAACAGGACAATAGGCACAGTGAGAGACAGCGCAGCGCCGACCAGTACACATTTGTAATCTAGTAGTGCAAAAAGATGACACTTTCTAAAATGCTAAATGTAAACATAACATACAATGAAATAGTATTCTATGGACATAGCATTTATTGAGGTAGCAGCCAGGTGCATTAAAGTGCAACTCTAGACATGTACAAAAGTTGGATGGTGTACAAGTGTGTGTGTGTGTGTGTGTGTGTGTGTGTGTGTGTGTCAGTCCAGTCCCCGAGTATTGAGGAGTCTGATGACTTGGGGGATGAAGCTGTTACACAGTCTGGCCGTGAGGGCCCGAATGCTTTGGTACCTCTTGCTAGATGGCAGGAGGGTGAAGAGTTTGTGTGAGGGGTGTGTGGGGTCATCCACAATGCTGGTTGCTTTGCGGATGCAGCATTTTATGTAAATGTCTTTGATGGAGATAAGAGAGACCCTGATGATCTTCTCAGTTGTTCTCACTATCCTCTGCAGGGCTTTGCGGTCCAAAACGGTGCAAGTCCCAAACCAGGCAGTGATGCAGCTGCTCAGAACTACTGCCTCAGTAGTCCCTCTAGAGAATGTAGTGAGGATGGGGGGGTGGGAGATGTGCTTTCCTCAGCCTTTGAAGAAAGTAGAGATGCTGCTTGGCTTTCTTGGTAATAGAGCTGGTGTTGAGGGACCAGGTGAGGTTCTCCGCCAGGTGAACACCAAGGAATTTGGTGCTCTTGACGATCTCCACAGAGGAGCCGTCTATGTTTAGTGGAGAGTGTTCACTATGTGCTCTCCTGAAGTCAACAACCATCTCTTTTGTTTTGTCCACATTCAGAGACAGGTTGTTGCCTCTACACCAGTCTGTTAGCCGCTGCACCTCCTCTCTGTATACTGACTCATTGTTCTTGCTGATGAGACCTACCAAGGCCGTGTCATCAGCGAACTTGACAATGTGGTTCAAGCTGTGCCTTTCTGCACAGTCGTAAGTCAGTAGCACGAACAGCAGTGGACTGAGCATACAGCCCTGGGGGGCCCCAGTACTCAGTGTGGTGGTGGTGGAGATGCTGTTACTGATCCGGACTGACTGAGGTCTCCCAGTCAGGAAGTCCAGGATCCAGTTGCAGAGGGAAGTGTCCAAGCCCAGCAGGTTCAGCTTTCCAATCAGGTGCTGAGGAATTATTGTGTTGAATGCTGAGCTGAAGTCTATGAACAGCATACAAACGTATGAGTCCTTATTATCTAGGTGGGTGAGGGCCAGATGGAGGGTGGCGTTGTCTGTTGAACGGTTGTGACGATGATGCATCCCTAGTTCACACTCTGGCTACTGATACCATACCTTGTGTTCCCCCTTTTGTGTATCACAGCACTAGACAGATGCCCATTAGAGTCTGGCACTGTTCAAAAGATAACTAAAACCATGTTGTTACAAGTAGGAGCTCTACACCATGAAACTCTACAGCTATTTGTCACCAACCCTTCAAAAGACTCTCTCATCCTTGGATTTCACTGGCTTGTTGCTCATAACTCCATAATATCTTGGAGGGATGGATATATAATTCAGTGGAGTCCTTCTTGTTATGCTGCATGTCTGAAAACTCCTCGCTCTGTATGCTGTCTCTCTACAAACCTGCAGAGAGAGCGTGAAGACCTCCCTGACTATGTTTCTGTCAAGTATCGAGACCTGAGTTATGTGTTCAGCAAAATAAGCCACTGAATTAGCTCCACATCACCCTCAAGATAGTGACATTGATCTTCTTCCAGGTACACATCCTCCCAAAAGTCGTGTATATAATTTGTCTCTTCCAGAAACCAAGGCCATGGAGGAGTATGTGGAGGAGGCTCTGCACCTAGGCTTCATCCGACCTTCTACCGCTCCTGCTGACTTTTTCTTTGTTGAAAAGAAGGATGGCTGTCTACGCCCATGCATTGATTAATATAAGCTCAATGACATCACGGTAAAATTCACTTATCAATTGCCATTGGTATCCGCAGCTCCTGAAAAGTTGAGAGAGGCCAAAGTATTCACCAACCTGGATTTGCGCAGTACCTATAACTTGATTCGCATCCACTCTGCTGTCGATCACTGGCTTCAGAGAAGCAATAAAGTCTGGGATGCTGCCCATGTATATCTGCAATGGGCTATTCGTCAACAAAAGATTCAAGCTGGCTGGCGTAGTCGTCCCTTTCCTTCGCTTTTTTCAGAGCAAAGAGTCAACATAGTGCACTGTCACATCTGCTTATTCCATTCCCCCTCACCCGAATTCTGAACTCTCCACACTAGCCATCAACTCATTAGGATCAATAAAAATAGTCCTGGACTCACACCCTACCTTTGCAAAGTCGTGTCTCATCGCCGAATATTACAGAGCGTTACTCATTATCTGGATATCCTGTGTATTAACTTGCTGCCTGTTTTCTGCTTATTCTCTGTGAATCACGTTTTGGATTTGTTTGCCTGGTTGGACTGATTACTGTGTACTGGACTTTCTGCATGTTTATGACCTGCCTGTTTATGACCTGATTGCTGCGTAATAAATATTGCACATGGATCTTAATGAGCCAAATGAGTCTCTCTCATTACACCAGATCTTTTACCACTACACCACTGTTAACAAAAAATAATAAAAAAGAAAAACCAACCATCAGTTGTCCTCTATGTGATGCAGTGTAATAAGTGATCAAAAGGCTAAAAGCAAAGAGTTATTCTCTGTAATCCACTGTACAGGCATATACAGTATGTACTGGTCTAATCTGTTCTGCAGCAGTATCGATGGATCTGATAGAGATGCTAATGCATTAGGCAGAGTGCTCACTGCAGGGCTGAAGTTGCAAAGTTATTCTATGCTTACCTTTGTAGCATAAAGTTGCATTTATGCAAAGCAATATGGTGGATGGTACTCTCTCGTATTCTCTATAAACACTCAAATTAGAACAAATGCAGTCTGCCACAAACACCACATATGTCTAAAACAAACAAATCTAAAAAGAGGTAAATAAATATATTGTTGCTGTCCAATGAAAAACATGTTTTGGCAATTTTGACTTTTTTCCCAGAGACAGAATATGCAGAATGACTCCCTTCCTACTGTTTTAATTGTGCATCAACATGATCAATGAAAAGACATTTTAATCAGTTGACCTGTTTACCTAATATCTCTATAATCTATCATTTTGAAGTGTCGTAATCGCATATGCCCTGCCCATTTTGAAGAGTGTCAACTAATTTACCTCAGCTGTCCAGCTGAAATGCAATGAAGAAATTGCCTGCATTGTGCTGGCTCTGTGATTATAGTCACTTCATGCAGGTACAATGTCAGGTGGCAAAACAATTTACTATACCGGTCATTTACGGTTACCAGAATACCATCTTCACGAAACTGAGAGTAAGCCCAGAACAAGTGAAAAACGTTCACTGTTCGTTGTTTGAGGCCCCTTTTGACGGAGTCTCCAAGCAATTGCTTGGTTTGCTTGTCCTCTGGCTTCGCCTCTGGTTGGACCCAAAAAATGCATCTCAAAACCAAACTGTCCAACCAACAACCGGACTAGAAACCCTAGTCATAAAACTGATTTAAATCTAAAACAGTACACTCAGATTTTATGCAAAAATTAATTCCATCGTAATCGATAACATACTAACTGAGTTCTGGGAAAACTAACAGTTAGTCCAATTACAATATCAAACAGTTCACTAACAGATAATGTATGTAATTATTGAATTCTATTTAAGGTGTTAAAGGTGACTAATTATACTATTGTGATTCATATTGTAGGATCATTTGTGAGAAAAATTGTTTTTCCATGCTCTTGAAAATTTTCTTTTTTTGGAGATACGTGCTTTTCATCAGACAGCGACGAAATGCTGAAACGTAAATCGATAGTTCACCCAAAAATGAAAATTATGTCATTGTTTCCTCACCCTCAGGTGAGTAATAGCAGAATGCCCAGGCCACTCTTTTCCATAAAATAAAAGTGAACAGTAAACAGTCAAACAAGATGTCTTAAAATGTCACATACATTGCAAGGACTACTTTTAAACTGCTTTTATGATGCTTTTTGGAGCTTGACAGTCCCTGGTCACCAATCGCTTTCAATAAATGGAGTGAATATTGTGAAACGTTTCAACCTTCTCCTTGTGTGTTCCACAGACAAAAAGAAAGTCATGCAGGTTTGGAATGAGATTAAACTGGTGAATAAAGGTAAAAAATGACAAAATTTTCACTTTTGGTTGAACTATCTCAAGCAGTGCTAATGTAATACAACACAGACAGATCTAAGCAGTCAGGGTAATCCAAAAATCAAATGCGGTCTTGTTTTTTCTTTGCAATGTCTGCGCTGATTGTGAATAGGGCTCTGCGTTACTGCTTGATTTGCAGCAGTCGGGGTGGTGTATTCTCTTGCCAGGTAGACAGTAATAACTCAAACCGGCTGCCAAAGACACTCGGATGTTCCCCTGGTGAGACTGAATTGATGAGATGCCGATGCCTCCATTCATTTGACGGAGGACCCTGAAAACCCCTGAGTGGATCACAGAGACTCGCATCTCATATTTTCAGCATGCCTGTGCCGCGAGAGGCAAACGCATTTAATCGCACACATAGAGACACATTGTGCCATAAGCAGCATATATATCTACTCAGATCCATACATGCATATTATGCATACATCACGTTTTCCCTAGCGTGGCGTACGAAGGTTGTTTTGCGTGCTGAATGGGCAAGTTTCTCATGTGCATCGGTTAACAGAATCCCTTGCGCTAGTGCCTCAATGCCTCAGTGCTCACATGAATCATCTTTCCCCAATCAACTTTTAAAACCCAATAACAATTTGCGAGTTATTTTGATTGAATTGGGCAACAGAGCCGTTATGACGTTGTGAAGCCTGGGGCTACTATTCGGCAGGGTCGGGTAAACAACAGCACAAACACAGCAGGATGAGTTGTGCCCTGTTGATCGCTGCCTGAATTTAAAATATGTAATGAGCATATCCAACATATGCATGGATTTCACATCGAATACATCAACAGCTTGGTCCGCAATTCACTCAGAATCCTCTTTGATCCCTCCAAGTTTTTCTTTGTTTTTTTTGTTTTTTTTTCGCAAAGTCTCAAAATCAATTTAAGTAATTAAAACATATTAAATTTTGCAGTGCTGAAGATTCTAGTGACATGTGACAAGGTAATAGGTGGTCTATCAGATTGCTGGAACATATGGAGTCCAATAGCAGCGGGGCAATATAATAAACAGGAAGTGATGTTTGAAAATGCCAGGGAGATAGTCTGAGCTAACACATTGTTTACAGTCTGTTTGATGACCATCTAGTGCAGGGATGGGCAACTGACGGCCCGTTGTATCGTTGAATACGGCATGTCGGACAAGACTTAGGCTTGATATTAGTCAATTGGAAAAGAGATTATGCGAAGATTGCATTCAGGCTAAGATGTTATTATAACTATCAACCAGAAGAGGTCGCTTGTTCTTGGCAGACCTGCTGATCACTGTCAAATTCTAGCATGCTTCATCTTACACTTCCATCAATCCATTTTCTATAGCTGCTTATCCTATGTAGGGTCATGAGTAGTGCTGGAGCATTCTAGCTGTCTCGGGCTGAAGGCACAAAGGTGTCATTTAGTACATGTACGCAGAGGAAACCCATTTTAACATGGTTCAAATGGGCAAGGAGGAGGCGGGATCCAGCTGAACATTCAAAGTAATATTTAATGAAACAAAAAGACACAAAACACACACACATGGCAGCTGCATGTGGCTCTCTCCTGAACTGAAGCATCCGACTCTGCCTTATCACTCTATCCGGCTGTTTAGCCCAATTGGGGGCAGGCCGTGCACATTAACACACTTAGCATTGATGGCCCTCCTCCTCGTCACACCCATATTTTTTGTTTGCTAAAAATAAATCTGTCATTAAAGATTTAAATTTATATGCCATTACTACACTGATCAAAGAGACGTACAGTATGACAGATACGTACTGTACTATACGGTGTTGCCAGTGCTACATTCCTCACAGATAAAGGGTAAAATACAGTACATCAGCATCAAAACTTTTGACGAAATCCATGACAGTAAAAAAATCACCGAAGACATCTAATGTTGTTTTGCTTGTGCTTGCGAGAAAAAAAAAGCTGTTGTCGAAGGTGAAACTTTAAAGAAATACAATATTGAGATCTGATTGGTGAAAAGTCTTGCTTTTGGTGAAAACTACTGAGAATTTTTCTCTAACGCACAAGACCGTTCGGCCTGTGCATGTGTGTTGTGGGGCTTGTGTGGTACTGAAATGTTTTGTATCAATGCACTGGAATGTTAAGTTCTTGTAACTAGTATTCTTATTGATGATTTGTATTTTCCTGATAATATTTACATTTGAACTAATACTGTACTTATAATGTATATTATAAGGTGGGGTTGAACATTTTGAAACTACAATCCTTGTCTGTTCATTTGTTTGTTGTAAATGTACAAACAATGGAAATTAGATACATTTTCATGAAAATTTTACTTTTAAGTATTACTTTTTTTTTGTTTGTTTTTTTTTTTTTACAGTTTGACGGAAAACAAAGTTGTGTGTAAAAAGTACCGGGCTGATACAATAAGCACTTTTGAGGATGAAACATTAGATTAGAAGACAAAGTTTGCCAGGTTAGTGGGTTCTTTCCATTCATCCATCCATTTATTTTTTTATGTTTTCTTTATTTAATTCATTTGTCATTTTAATCATACATTTCAGATTACATAAACACATATTTCATGAGGTCATGATGTTTGCTCACAAAGTGCACTAGAACCAATGGGCTATGACAGATGGACTACTTTTATGACACTTTTGGGTGCTTTACTAGGAGTAAAAACGAGACACTGTCTATTACCTTGTATTCAATTAATTATCATTAAATTATCGAGTATCACAATCAACAATTATAATTTTTACGTGAACTATTCCTTTAAGACTTTTAGTAAAATGTCTGGCTGTGTGAGCCTACCTTGGTGATGAGACTGGCATGGAGAGAGCAAGCAAATCAGGACTATCAAACACTTTTCATTTCCTTTAAACCACTTTACTGTACCATAAAATCTCCACATTTCCGTGTGGGAAAGATCTTGCCCCGCCTGAGACCATGATAGATAATGAAATAAATGTCTTAAGAGGATTAAAAATGCTTGGCCCAGCAAATCTGTAAACAGCCTGTGCTCTCATTCAACACGTAACTACAAAACATGTGTCAGGGGAAGTTTACAGCTTTACAAATATTGGTCCAGCGAAGCGCGTGACAGAGGATGGAGGAACAAGATGGCCACATGTGGGGAGGAGAAATTAGGGTGGTGATGTATGACTGCTTAGTCTGAAAATGTGGCCCTCAAATTTACAGTGTTGGTGAAGGGGGTGGGAGTGGAATGATTTTAAAAGATGTTTTCCAATTATGAGATACCCGGCAAACCATGTGAAGGGTATATGGCGAACGTTCCTATGCTTGTGTGTATGTATGTGTGCCTGTGTGTATGAATTGCTTCCGAACCTTTGCACTGGCTGATTTATACACCAACTAACACACTCCTAAACTCCAAGTGTGTAATTAAAGAAGGTCATTCAAAACGAACAACCATTCCACGTTAGTTGAACTGTGGATTTACTGTGATGTGGGGTGTAGAGGGTCTTCAATCAGTAGGGGCATTTTGTGAGAAAGTTGCACACATTGGTTTTGCACACATTGTGGGGACCAGCCAGTGGCTTAATAAACATATTAAATGTCTTAATGAAAATGTAAAATTAAAAAAAAAATTAGTTTGAAGATTAGGTTTGGGGTAGAGGTATACCAAGGCTCATTAGCCATTTTATATTCAGCCAATCATGTACATCACCATTTCAATTATTGTCCACTTGTTGCCTAGTCCAACCAATCTGCAACTAATCATAATATACAGTAGAGAGGCTGGAGATCCAGGCAGGACAAACTTATGCTGATTAAAAGCACAATGTCCAATAGTTAATCATATGCAGATCCAATGCAAATGGCACTCATGAAGCTCCCAAAGACTACAAGAGGCATCCAAGCATGACCCAAAATGACTAGATTAGATCCTCTCATTCAATGCACACTGAATTTGATTCCTTTGAAATCTATTGTTTCCAGTATCTATCATGGAGGCACACTTGAAAAAATAGATTCAATAGTGCTCTATGGGATGTTTGTCCACTGTTTTCTATGGATCGATTAAAAATGTAAACATATTATTGCATTATTTGAACAAACAACATGAAAGACAAGTGTGATATTTTACACTTCACTAAAATATTGAAATGCACAAAGAGTAATATGCTATTTTTTATAGATAATATGTGCATGTATTAAACTCATCATTGCCACATTTTGCCACTGTCACCCTTGGCGTTAAGAGCAGCCTCATAGATTTAATGAAAACACAAGTTTCAAGTAGTTTTATGCCCTTCAACTGTACAGGGTGTTAGTAATGCAAGAGAGTACACAAACATAAATAATTTGCTGGTCACTGGAATTGTGTTGCGTCTGTTTACGAGGAAGTCATTAGCTCTTTACAAAAACAATAGAAGTCAAATAATATTCCCCACCATGATAGAAAAACAAATGAGTGTGTATTTTTTTTTGCAGTCAGATATGGGAAGCAGCATATTGGTTGCAAGCATCATGTCATTTTCTGCATGGGGGCTTGTGGCACATTGGTGTGGCATGTGTTGAAGAACATGGCTAGCTAGACACACACAACAACGTCTTGGGGCTTGTGGGAAAATCTTGTAAATTAAAGGGTAACTACAGTGATTGTATGCACACCGAAAGCTGGATTCTTAAGATAATGAACTCTTCATTTTTGTAATTCTCCATTCCTTCTATGTATGATTCAGAAGTTTATGTGGCTCACGTGTGCACATGTACTGTTGGACTGCAAGGCAACATTCTCACTAGCACTGACTGTGGGCTTGATTCAAGAGAATTTAGTGCAGGCATTCCATGTGGGGAAAAAAAAGGCTATTTTCACTTACTAGAAAATGTTATTTATTGAGAGAATTGCCTATTGTCCTGACAGGCAATTTCATACTATATATTCTATGTTAAGAAATATATATATATATATATATATATATATATATATATATATATATATATATATATATTTTTTTTTTTTTTTTTTTTTTTTTTTTAATTTTTTTTTTGATGATGTTTAGCAGTTTTTCACTGCTCCAATAAAAGGTTTTTCACAAATCTAAATATCCACTTTCACTTTCACATCTGAAAGTCACATGTGGTGCCTGTTTAGTTTCACTTTTACATCTGAAAGTGAAATTGGAGATTTAGAGTAACACCTGTACATCTACTTATTCATGTGATTATCTAATCAGCCAATAATGTGGCAGATGTGTAATGTATAAAATCAGGCAGATATGGGTCAGGACCTTCAGATAATGTTCACATTAACCATCAGAATGGGGAAAAAAATGTGATCTCACTGATTTAGACTGTGGCATGATTGTTGGTGCCAGACAGGCTGGTTTGAGTATTTCTGTGACTGCTGATCTCCTGGGATTTGCAAGCACAACAGTCTCTAGTGTACTGTAAAGAGAATGGAGTGGCAGTTCTGTGAGCAAAAAAGGCTTGTTAATGACAGAGGTCAAAGGAGAATGGCCAGACTGGTCTAAGATGACAGGAAGTTGACAGTAACCTAAACAACAACACGTTACAACAGTTCTATGCAGAAAAGCATTTCTGAACGTACAACATATAAAACATTGAGGTGGATGGGCTACAGCAGCATATGTTTTATTTGCTTGCCAAAGCCAATTGCTTACATTTGTCGCTTGGTGAGTATGTAATTTTGGACCTTGCCTGCAAATAGTAATGGGACAGAAACGAGATCCTAAGTTTCTCTCTTTCAGTGAAAATCTCCAGTCTATGTGTTATAATAGTTATTCTCTACTGTTTACAGTCAAAACTATTCCAGTATTTTAATTATAAGGCGGTTGGACGGCTATGTCCCTCCTTCTGACACCTTGTGGCTTTAATTCTAGGCTCTGTTTTGATGTCTAAAGCCGATCTAAAACTTGTCATGGTGATGGCGTAAGAAAATGGAACAAAAGAGCTTCTAAGTGAAGAGCATATAACTTCTTGAGCTATGAGACATACTGATATTTGATGCTCTGACACTTATACAAGAGTCAGATGATCAGACATTTTAGGTGTTAAGTCTAGAAAACTCACAGCTTTTCCTCTCAAAATTATGTTCCACTAATCTAATTGGACCAGTTGTTCCAAGAGTGCTGTTATTTAGCATATCTGAACTGGAACATTTCACTGTTTGTATCGATTCCACATATGTATTCAAAATGTTCCAGAGATGTTCCAGACGGACTGATCCTGTTTTGGTTTCATTTGGTATCATTTAATTTATGGAGCAAAACAGATAAAATAACCAGCTATATTTAGTCTAAAATGTAAGTTATTCCATATCAGTACAGATCTGTTGTATATAGGCAAAGTCACACAATCATGCTGTTGTAATTCATTTAGCAGTGATGACCTGCAACCTTGTGTCCATGACCAAGTCACATTGCTGATATTCAGTATCACCATTACTCATGTGATATTTCTTAAAGGGATAGTTCAACCTAAAATTAAACTTCTCTTATAATTTAGTCACCCTCATGCCATCCCAGATGTGTATGACTTTCTTTCTGCAGCACAACACAAAGATTTTTAGAAAAAATAAATAAATATCTCAGCTCTGTTGGTCCTTACAATGCAAGTGAATTGAGATCAGACCTTTGTAGCTCCAAAAATCACATAACATAAATGTAATCCATAAGACTCATGTTTATATCCATATCTACAGAAGCGATAAAATAGGTGTGGGTGAGAAACGGAACAATATTTAAGTAATTTTTTACTCTAAATCTCCACTTTAACGTTCACTTTCAGAAGTGAAAGTGAAACTAAACATGCACAACACGTGATGTTCAGATGTAAAAATGAAAGTGGAGATTTAGATTTTTTTAGTTTTTAGTTGGAAAATTGAAAGTTGAGATTTAGATTTTTTTGTTTTTAGTTCTTGAATATTGATCTGTTTCTCACCCACACACACCTATTATATCGCTTCTGAAGAAATTGATTTAACCACTGGAGTCCAACGGATTATTTCTATAATGGAGGGAGCGTCTATGATGGAGGGAACGTCTCGTTCGGAGGCTACAACAGTAACCTGGATGGTTTTGGAGGTCTATGTTGTGTCAATGGAAATGCATGTGTGCCTAATTAAAAGAGCATCTCATGATGCATCAGCTTCCAGAATATAAAATACGAAACAATAAACATTGAATTAGTAATTTTCCATTCACCAGAAGAGTGGTGATATTCTAGTCACATCCCTATTTTCTAGGATGACTATAGACAGAAGAATGACTCACCTGTCTTCGAAGATCACGGGTCTTCTTAGTCATCTTGTCAATGGCTGAATTCAGTGGGTCTCCTTTTTCTTTTCTGCCCGTCTGCAATAAAAAAGGTTGGGGGTAGAAAGGTGGAGAAAAAAAAATAGTGTTACTTGTGTAATATGGCCATTTCATGTCCTACAATCTCACTCCAGAAGAACAGGGACAAAGTAACTTCAAATTAAGAGAGATGTGGAGTGCGAAGTTAAAAATATTATTGCTGGCCTTTAGTAGAGTTTGGAGGAAAGGTGAAGGTTTTAAGAAAACTTGAAATTTGAGGCTTTTAAATGCCTCTAAATGTAGACACAGCAGGGGTGGAATAAAGTAACCACTGAAGAAAGTGACATTAGAGTGCAGACACCACAAAAAAGAGCACTACAGCACAAAAAGCAGGCCCAAAACCCCAGGGATTCATTCTTTATTGCCTTACAAAAGCCACATCGCTGGGTGCCAATAACTCTGCAGTTGATGAAGCTGAGAGGTTACTGTAGCCTGGAGCAATTTGAAAGTGAAGTTCAGACAGACACAGCTTACAAGTTGCATGGTCTTTTAAAGCTATTCTGTTTAATAACGTAAAGCTAGTTTATATGATTGCTTACACAAAACTTACATAAAGAACTCAAAGCTGTATTCAAATAGGTTGTTCTGAACTACTGCATTGTCCCTCTATTGTATTCAAAGCATGAATCAGTTCTGTTCTTGGGTGTCTCTGTGCACCTTTAAAAATCTCTTTTTCAACCTTATAACAGTGTAACTCAAGAGGGGAAAGAACACATTTCCCAGGATTGTCCTTCATGAATCTTCAAGCCACAGGTGTTGAACAAGAATATGAAGTACCACGAAGGCATACTCAACAAGAGTGGGAAAATATTCTTATGGCACAGACTTTTTAATCAGTCCACCTGGAAACAAAGTCATGTTTATGAAGCATGGGCCTGATTCAATATACAATGTTTGAAAGGCAGATTGGTGTAAGGTCATTAGTAGCAAATAAACAAGACATCCATGTAAGACTGAACGATTATGCCAAATATCATAATTTCCTATTATTTCTCTTAACATTGTAAACACAATTATTAATGTCATGCAACCAAGCCATGAACGTAATCTCAATTATTTTGATGATTAATTGTGCAGCCCTACATCCACAAACAAAACTGTATAGTCCTTATTTTCTGAGTAATGTCTTTTGAAATAGTCTGTATTCAGGATTTGAAAATAACTTTTTGCCTCACTGGCCACTGTGGCTAGTAGTTTTCCAATGTCACTAGCCACTCAGTATTTTCAATAGCCAAAATCCCCCATCTCCCAAAAAATTATAACGGTAACTGGAGACTGTAACGGTATGCATTTGTATGGACATTTTATTTCAACAAGAATGACGTGAGTTCAGCAGGCCTATTCAATTAAGTAACCTATAAAATATCCAAAGGCAAATGCCAGTTAGAACAGTAAGATAAGGAAGAAAATTTGTCAATTACATAATTCATGGACGTTTCAACCCCTTCAAATTGTTTAACAGTGACATTTGTAATGTCAAGACCATTATGTAATACCAGGTCAGGTTAATGTTGATAGTCTTTTCTAAAAAAACAAAACTAGTATTTGTTATGAAAAAAACTAATAGTCTAAACGCATTTAGAAAATTTCACAGTAGTAATAAAATTAAAGTCTAAAAGATTTGATCTTAATCTATGCAAGTTACCAGTTAGTCGTACTGCAATAAAATAAAGTACAAAAAAATTCTCTCTCTCTCTCTCTCTCTCTCTCTCTCTCTATATATATGTATATGTATATATATATATATATATATATATATATATATATATATACACACATACACACACACACACACACACACACACAAAAAATATATGGACAACATTATTATATTAATCCTGCATGTGGTTGGTCTCTTCCTGTCTAAGTGGGCAGTTCTTGGCCAGAATAAGCTGCAATGTGGACCAGACTTTATGCCTTCAAGTTTAAGATCGACTTAATTCCACAGTTTGCATCTAGTGTGATTTTTTTTTCCAGAGGCTATAGTTTTCAAAAAATTCTCTCTCTCTCTCTCTCTCTCTCTCTCTCTCTCAATTCAATTCAATTCAAAGGGGCTTTATTGGCATGAATGTAAACAATACAATATTGCCAAAGCAGAGGCTGTGTAAAAACAGAACTTTTTTTTTCTCTCTCTCTCTCTCTCTCTCTCTCTCTCTGTCAGTGTGAGCTGGTGTTTGGGTTAGAATGATGACGGTTTCTCTTGTTAGCGAGTAATTAAAGAGTTTGCAGTGTTGGCGGCATCTCCCTTCGGTCCGATCTGCCAGACAGCTCACAGCTGGCTCCTGTGTGTCAGTGTCAGAGGAAACTCTCACCATAGATGACAACACATGTCCAGTCTCACTCACTATCTCTCTCCCTCTCTCTCTCTCTGCAGCTGGACTGCAGGCTTGTAAGAAATTTGATAGAAAACATCATGGTTACTATTGTAACCTCCATTCCCCGAGGGAGGGAAAGAGATGTTGTGTCGAAGGAAGTGACACAAGGGGTCCATATAAAAACGCCACGCACTGACCATGTTAGGTGACTGTCGGAACAGGTGCAAAGCAGGCTATTGCGTGTTAGAGGCACCTGTACCGAGTGCACATAGCCCCCCCCCCCAATGACCCCTCAAAGAGTTTTGCATACCCACCATAGGTTTTCCCACACCCCTGAGGGGAAAAAAGGTGTTACATGCTAGCCTGGGAGGAAAATACATCACGGGAGTTAGCCTGAAGAGGGAACTATGCCCGTGGAGCCCGACCCCAGTACAGAGCCCTGAGCCCCGTGCTTGGTCTAGCCGCGAGTTGCTCTGCTAAATTCGCGGGCCAGAAGGCTAGGGAGGAAAAACATCCAGGCAGTGACACTCAGTGGCAGCATTGGATCGCTTTGGTGAAGGGCGCAAGATACAAGATGAAAACCCGGTTGGTTGTGCCGCATTACCGAGTTCTACCGGCTCGACCTGACAAAATAAGGGACGAGTCCGTCTCAACCCTTAGATTGTAAAATCTGGCAAAGGTATTGGGTGTTGCCCAGCCCGCTGCTCTGCAGATGTCTGCTAGGGAGGTGCCGTGGCTCAGTGCCCACGAGGATGCCACACTTCTAGTAGAGTGTGCTCGGACCTGCAGGGGGGTGGGCACACCTTGGGCATGATAGGCTAAGGCAATAGCATCAACGACCCAGTGGGATAGCCTCTGTTTGGAGACGGCGTTCCCTTTCCACTGTCCGCCAAAGCAGACAAAGAGCTGCTCAGAACATCTAAAGCCCTGCGTGCGGTCCACATATGTATGCAAAGCACGCACCGGACACAGCAACAAAAAGGCTGGGTCTGCCTCCTCCCGAGGCAGCGCTTGCAAGTTCACGACCTGGTCCCTTAAAGGGGTTGTAGGAACCTTGGGCATGTAACCCAGTCGGGGTCTCAGGATAATGTGAGAAAGCACTGGACCGAACTCCAGGCAGGTGTCGCTGACAGAGAATGCTTGCAGGTCTCCAACCCTCTTGATTGAGACTAACGCGATCAGGAGGGCCGTCTTCAGGGAGAAGGCCTTGAGCTCAACTGAATCAAGCAGTTCAAATGGGGTCTCTGAAGGCCCGAGAGGACCACTGAGAGAACTCAGGAGAGAAACAGGCTAGGCCGGGGAGGATTCAGTCTCCGTGCACCTTTCAGGAACCTGATAATCAAGTCGTGCTTACCAAGGGACTTGCCATCTACTGCAACTACAGTAGATAGCAGCTACATACACATTCAAGGTGGAAGGGGACAGCCTCCCCTCCAGTTTTTCCTGCAGGAATAGAAGCAATGACCAAACTGTGTATCTCTGTGGGTCTTCGGCTCGGGAAGAACACCAGTTCACGAACAAGCGCCACTTCAGGGTGTAAAGTTGCCTGGTTGAGGGAGCTCTGGCTTGATTGATCATGTCTACTTCAGCCGGTGGTAGATCTACTAGATCTTCCACATCACATCCAGGTGCCAGAGGTGGAGATTCCAGAGGTCTGGGTGCGGATGCCAGAGGGTGCCCCATCCTTGAGAAATAAGGTCCTTCCTCAGGGGGATTTTCCAGGGAGGTGCTGTCGCGAGGAGCGTGAGATCCGAAAACCAGGTGCGGTGGGCCAGTAGGGGGCCACCAAGATGACCTGTTCCTCGTCCTCCCTGATCTTGCAAAGCACCGATGCAAGAAGTCTCACTGGAGGAAATGCGTACTTGCGCAGCCCCCGGGGCCAGCTGTGTGCCAGCGCGTCTCTCCCGAGGGGAGCATCCGTCAGGGAATACCAGAGCGGGCAATGGGAGTTGTCTTGAGAGGCAAAGAGGTCTACTTGTGCCTTGCTGAATCGGTCCTAAATAAGCTGGACCACTTGGGGTTGGAGCCTCCACTCGCTGCTGGGCGAAACCTGTTGCAACAGTGCGTCCACCGTCGCGTTGCGGTTGCCAGGGATGTGAGTGGCGAGCAGCGACTTGAGTCGCTGCTGACTCCAAAGCAGGAGATGGCGGGCGAGTTGTGACATATGACAAGACCGCACGCCGCTATGGCGATTTATGTACACTACCATCGCAGTGCTGTCTGAGCGGATCGGAACGTGCTTGCCTCGGATTAGTGGAATAAACCTCTGTAGGGCAAGAATTACAGCCATCAACTCAGGCAATAGATGTGCCAACGCTGCTGGGGTCCTTTCCAGGTGCCAGCGGCAGTGCGCCCATTGCACACGGCGCCCCAACCACGTCGAGAGGCGTCTGTGGTTACCATGACACGTCTGGACACCTGCTGCAGGGGCACTCCAGCCCGCAGAAAGCAAAGGTCTGTCCAAGGGTTGAAAGTCTGACGGCAGGTGGGGGTGATTATCACACAATGCGTGCTGTGGCGCCATGCCCATCTCGGGACTCGAGTCTGTAGCCAGTGCTGTAGCGGTCTCATATGCATCAACCCGTGCGGCGCGACCACGGCTGAGGACGCCATATTCCCCAGGAGCCTCTGGAATTGTTTTAGAGGAACCACTGTGCCGGGCTCGAAGTGAGCGAGGCATCTGAGCACTGACTAGGCACGCTCATTGTTGAGTCGTGCTGTCATCGAGACGAGTCTAACTCCATGCCGAGAAAAGAGATGCTTTGGACCGGGCGAGCTCTTTTCCCAGTTGACCTGAAGCCCTAAACGGCTGAGGTGCCTGAGCACCTGGTCGCTGTGAGCGCATAGTAATTCTCGAGAGTGGGCCAGGATGAGCCAGTCGTCGAAGTAATTGAGTATGCGGATGCCCACTTCCCTTAGGGGGGCAAGAGCGGCCTCTGCGACCTTTGTGAAGATGTGAGGGGACAGGGATAGGCCAAAGGGGAGGACCTTGTACTGATACGCCTGGAAATGAAACGCGAACTGTAAGAAGGGTCGTGTCGAGGCAAAATGGAGACGTGGAAGTACGCGTCCTTCAAGTCTACGCTGCAAACCAATCTAGCTGTCAAACGCAGGTGAGAATCTGTTTCACAGTGTGCAGGGAGAGAAACGCCAGCTAGAACTGTGCCGTGCGAATCCAACAGCCACGCTTTTCACTGATAGAGGTGAGTGAACAGGAGTGAAATTCAGCTGCTTGTTGTACAACCATTCAGCTCCGAAGAAAAATTCTGACTGGCATTCGCTGCCCCGCTTCCATTTATACCTGTATGTCTGGGGCGGGGCATGCAAATTCTGTCTGCCAACTTGACATTGGCCTTTTCTGAGGTTCAGAGGTACGATTCGGCATCCGAGAAGACCCCTTGTGTCACTTCCTTCGACACAACGTCGAGAGAGTGACAGAAGGGGAACTAAAAAATAGATACATGAGGGCAAAGACAAAGATTTAGGGAAATATTAAAAATATTTGATCAAGCATTGATCTGCATTTGATCAATTTGATCAATATACGAATCAAAGAATTTGATTCATAGATAATCACAGCAGTGCTGATTTAGGCCCATATAGCACAATTGCGAGTGTGATATTGCTTATATACAACAGTTAAATGAACAAGTAAATTTAAAAAAAACATTTGTAAAATCTGAGTACGGTCATAAAAACACATTTGTGCATGGAACTACTTTTTTTTACGTGACCAATCAGAATCTGCCGTTGCTGGTTCAAACCAAATGATGCGTCAAAACCTTCGTTAGTAATTCAAAAATATCACTTCAGAAATAGCATCACGGCTTCTGCTGTTTCTAACAAGAATGGATGGATGTATGGGTGTGTGTGTGTTTAGTTTAGGATGACAAACACAAGCGGAGTGATACACACAGGGAAGCTTCCGAGTGCTGATGGTGTCAGACCATCAGTTCTCATGGAACATCTCTCGAACTAATATTTTAACCAACAGAAAATTCATATGCAAATATATAAAATAAACATGCTGAATGTGACATGTAAAATCAGACAAACCTTATTTTTCACAATAGTGAAATGTCTGAATCAGTCTGAATGAATTTTTTTCCAGGTATATAATGACTTTTGTGGCCAGGCCTGAAATGATATCCAAAGCAGTCTGTTAATGAGGCTATCTGCTTTCATTTGGGGAGATGACCCTCAGAATGAATTCTGAATACTGAAGCTATGATAACCTTTACCAGTGCTGCCATTTCAATATTATCAAAAAAAACAGCATATCATTTTTCATGTCACCATGGAGTACAATTAGAAGGCCAAGCACTGACTCCCCTCTACAAGAAAGAGAGAGAGAGGCCATCATAGAGGCGCTGGCAGCATGAATAAGCACATATCTGAATCATTAACAAAATTAAGAAGAGAGAAGTGAGAGAGAGAGAGAGAGAGAGAGAGAGAAATATCGAATTGAAGCTTTGATGTCAAAATCTGATTCAAATATGGGGTGAATTAATTAATAAATGCATTAACTTTTCGATCACTGTAATAGAATTAAATAGTTTTCATTATCATCAATGTTGACTGAAGGCAAGGCATCTGATCAGAGAATTGCAAATCTGCAGCAACCATTGAAATGGCAGAAACAGTTGAATTCAGTCTGAACATTATAAGATTGCACACAATTAATGACCATGTTGCCAAGCAACCATCCTCCAGTTCCGCCTAGATATTATTAATACACTGGCGGTGCAAGCTGGATAATGTTAAATTGGCTAGTTCAATCAATATTCCAAAACTTGATGAAGTGGCAAACAATAATCCATATAATTCAGAATCAGCCAACCCAATGGAGCAAGACATTGTCTAAAGACATGTCTCTTTGTTCTACAAGTGCACCATGTCTAGGCTATCATCTACTGTATTTGTAACACGTGCATAGGTGTGTCTCAAAGATGACGGCCTGTAGGATGACTTGGAAAGGTTTTAGAACAGTTGAATAGATTTACAACAGAAGGCACACCAAACATACTGGTAAAATGACAGGTGTTAATTAAGTGTAATTAAAGGAATAGTTCACCCAAAAATAAACATAGTATAATTTTTTTCTCACAAACTTCCAAACCGTTTTGACTCTTTTTGTTTGTGGAACACATAAGGTGATTTCTTCTTAAGAAAATTTGCATATAATGGGAAAGAGTGGCCATGATACTGTAACAAAAAGTCTGAAAATGACAACATCTTGATTACAGCAATCAAAAAAAGGTAATTTCATTGCCCATTGACAATTTGGTGCTCTATTGTCTTACAATAACACTGATTTCGACCAACTGTGCCACACTGAAGTCCACTAAAAGTAACCAGAGGAACTGTGCTTAAATCTGTGCTTAAAATGCTACAGAGTGCATATGTCTTTGAATTAGGTGTGAGATATGGATGGTTCATAAATGAGAAAATGCATGAATGACCAGGAGCGACATCATGATCTTGCATTTACGATGAACATACTGTAAAAGATAACTTGAGGCCCATGTTCACCATTCATAAGAGAATTAAGATTGCCTTTTACATTTAAATTAAATGGCAAAATTTGAATTGAATTTGAAATGAGGAAGCACAAAAGATGCAGAATTGTTATTTAAATTTGGATTTTAAAGAAGAAGAATTAAAATGCAATGAGATTTTAAGAAATCCATGCTGCACAGTAACTGTAGTTTTTAATGCATTTCTTTTCTCCGTATGAATTACGCATAAATATATTTGTATGCATACAACATGGGGTATTATCAGGACAGTACATGATATTAATAAGCAATGTTTGAAATGCACTTGGTGTTTATCTTAACTATATTTCACTGTATTAAATAAATCACCATTAATTTTATGTACCATGCTAATGTACTGTAGTTGTATGTCAAATATAATATATTAATATATTATATATAATAATATAAAATATTATTTTTATGAAGTTATCTGAAAAAAACAAATGTGTTGACAATTTTGTTATGCTGTATGGGGAAATTTAAATCCATATTGATGACTGAGTTAATTATTTTGACATTATTGAATGTATTTGAATTACAATTCAGTATCTTCCTCTTCCTGTCATTCCAATTCACATTCTAACTGAAAATCATAGGGCATGGCAGGTTCAATGCAACCTTTAACTCATGAACAGAAAAGGCAGGGTCAGCCTGTGGCATAGGCAGAATAGACAAATGCTTGGGGTGCCGTCCACCCATAGGGGGCGCTCAAATGAGTGAGTGAATTAATTTTTTATTTATTTATTTTTGCTAATACTATTTTAATACTATTAATTTGAAATATTACAAAAAAGCGAAAAGCCCCCACAACAACAAAACAACATAGCTTATATTTTCTGTTGCCCTCAGTGTCACCCCGGCCTGCTGAATCAATCGCCCCCCCCTGCCCCCCACTCATAGTTAGACTACCTGATCCTGGGGGATGGGCTTGTTCAGTTATCTGAAGTGACACTGTCACTGAACAAGATTAATTAGCATCAGTAGCCTTCTTCAAACATGTCAAAAACAACAAAGCCCTCTGGTACCCAGGGAAGAAAAAAGAAGAAGAGAAGAGGAACACAAATGGGATAAGAACAGAGGTAATGTGAAATGATAGTTTATCTAATTGCAAAGTAGCTACCCTTGGATCAGTGTTACTATTTTTACCTTAAATTTATTACGCTAACCGAAGATGTGTGTGTGTGTGTGAACAGTGAAACTGATGTTAGGGAATGTTGGAAAGACTATTCATGTGTTGTTTTGGGAATAACCTAATCTTTAATATAAATAATTTTGAGAACTTGTAAAAGTAAATTAAACTGCTTTTCCTTTTTTTTCCATCCCCTTTTGTAATTAATAGTTGTGAGCCATTGCACTCTCATTATTGATTGTTAAATTATATTATTATTATTATATAATATGATATATTATATCATTATATACTAATATATATATATATAGCAAACAGCATACTAGAGAAGTGTCTCATTGAATACATGTTTTGTGCATGAATGCTAGGTGTAATTACTCTTGCTATTTGTGTTTAGGCTATAATGTGGATTAAGTGCTATTATTGTATATTGTTTCACCATCAGCAGCTATGTATTAATATAATATAACAACCATATACTCCTGTTTTCTCTTCAGATGCACTTTTGAAATATTTGAATCCCACCCATTCAAATCCTGGGCCACCTGCAGACAACTTCTCTACCTCAGCACAGTCCAGCAATGCAGCATTAAGTGCACCTGCCCCATCTACCTTAGCACATCCCAGTGATGCAGCATCAACTGCACCTGTCCCCTCTACCTTAGCACAGCCCTGTGATGCAGCATCAACTGCACCTGTCCCCTATACCTTAGCACAGCCCAGTGATGCAGCATCAAGTGCACCTGTCCCATCTACCTTAGCACAGTCCAGTGATGCAGCATCAAGTGCACCTGTCCCATCTACCTTAGCACAGCCCAGTGATGCAGCATTAATTGCAGCTATCCCCTCTACCTTAGCACAGCCCAGTGATGCAGCATCAAGTGCACCTGTCCCATCTAGCGTAGCACAGCCTAGTGATCCAGCATTAACAGCATCTGTCCCATCTACCTTAGCACAGCCCAGTGATGCAGCATCAACTGCACCTGTCCCCTCTACCTTAGCACAGCCCAGTGATGCAGCATCAAGTGCACCTGTCCCATCTACCTTAGCACAGCCTAGTGATGCAGCATCAGCTGCACCTGTCCCCTCTATATTAGCACAGTCCAGTGATGCAGCATCAAGTGCAACTCTCCCCTCTACCTTTGCACAGCCCAGTGATGCAGCATCAACTTCACCTGTCCCCTCTACCTTAGCACAGTCCAGTGATGCAGCATCAAGTGCACCTCTCCCATCTACCTTAGCACAGCCCAGTGATGCAGCATCAAGTGCACCTGTCCCATCTACCTTAGCACAGCCTAATGATTCAGCATCAGCTGCACCTGTCCCCTCTACCTTAGCACAGTCCAGTGATGCAGCATCAAGTGCAACTCTCCCCTCTACCTTTGCACAGCCCAGTGATGCAGCATCAAGTGCACCTGTCCCATCTACCTTAGCACAGCCCAGTGATGCAGCATTAACTGCACCTGTCCCCTCTAACTTTGCACAGTCCAGTGATGCAGCATCAAGTGCACCTGTCCCATCTACCTTAGCACAGCCTAGTGAGCCAGCATTAACAGCATCTGTCCCATCTACCTTAGCATAGCCCAGTGATGCAGCATTAACTGCACCTGTCCCCTCAACCTTAGCACAGCCCAGTGATACAGCATCAAGTGCACCTGTCCCATCTACCTTAGCACAGCCTAGTGATGCAGCATCAGCTGCACCTGTCCCCTCTATATTAGCACAGTCCAGTGATGCAGCATCAAGTGCAACTCTCCCCTCTACCTTTGCACAGCCCAGTGATGCAGCATCAAGTGCACCTGTCCCATCTACCTTAGCACAGCCTAATGATGCAGCATCAGCTGCACCTGTCCCCTCTACCTTTGCACAGCCCAGTGATGCAGCATCAGCTGCACCTGTCCCCTCTACCTTAGCACAGCCTAGTGATGCAGCATCAAGTGCACCTGTCCCATCTACCTTAGCACAGCACAGTGATGCAGCATTAACTTCACCTGTCCCCTCTACCTCTGCACAGCCCAGTGATGCAGCATCAAGTGCACCTCTCCCCTCTACCTTAGCACAGCCCAGTGATGTAGCATCAAGTGCTCCTATCCCCTCTACCTTAGCACAGCCCAGTGATGCAGCATCAAGTGCACCTGTCCCCTCTACCTTAGCACAGCCCAGTGATGCAGCATCAACTGCACCTGTCCCCTCTACCTTAGCACAGTCCAGTGATGCAGCATCAAGTGCACCTGTCCCCTCTACCTTAGCACAGCCCAGTGATGCAGCATCAAGTGCACCTCTCCCCTCTACCTTAGCACAGCCCAGTGATGTAGCATCAAGTGCACCTATCCCCTCTACCTTAGCACAGCCCAGTGATGCAGCATCAATTTCACCTGTCCCCTCTACCTTAGCACAGCCCAGTGATGCAGCGTCAAGTGCACCTGTCCCCTCTACCTCAGCACAGCCCAGCCCCAGCAAAACATCATGCATCTACAAAAAGGCTGCACCAATAGACCCCAATAAAATAATTTGTTCTAAGAGGACCATATCAAATAAAAACAGTTTCATGTTTCCGAAACAAAAAGACGGGAGAAGGTGTCAGGATGACACATCTACCTTAGCACAGCCTAATGATGCAGCATCAGCTGCACCTGTCCCCTCTACCTTAGCACAGCCCAGTGATGTAGCATCAAATGCACCTATCCCCTCTACCTTAGCACAGCCCAGTGATGCAGCATCAACTTCACCTGTCCCCTCTACCTTAGCACAGCCCAGTGATGCAGCGTCAAGTGCAGCTGTACCCTCTACCTCAGCACAGCCCAGCCCCAGCAAAACATCATGCATCTACAAAAAGGCTGCACCAATAGACCCCAATAAAATAATTTGTTCTAAGAGGACCATATCAAATAAAAACAGTTTCATGTTTCTAATCTAAATAAGCTGGCTAATGTACTCAAAAAAGAATGATAGTTTGTACAAAATGATCAGTGGTGGAACTGGCTGCTATGCAAGGGGCACCAGCAAAAATATTGCCTAGGACACCATTATTGGTCAGGACCAGCCCTGAGGATAGGAGCCTATTCTTCATTTCTAAATTTTGCCCAGCCCTAGTAAGGTCACACCAAAGTTTTAACAGAATACTGCAGTATTTGCTTCTCTCAGTTGAAATCACCTGTGTAAGACAGGAATACCTCAGGGCAACCAAACACATTCCTCTCTTTGAAGTCTGTGTGTGTCTCTTGTGTGAATGATGACTACATGGACAGGTACAAAATATGAGGACTAAAAGTGAGTTTCAGAAGTTTTTCCTAACTCAAAAAAAAAAAAAAAAAAAACATATTACTTCTTTGTTTGCCCTTTACTGTGTGAGTTTCAGATATACATGAGGAACAGTATGAAACGCTGATCAAGTTTCAATTTTGTATTTTTTTTTTTGCACCAAAACTTGGAGATGATGTACCACATGGAATCAGAAAGCAGCAAATAAAATGAGTGAGCGGTCTATATATTAGCTTTATTATTATATATTAGGTGGTAACTTGCACAACATTGCCTGATTCTGAAATGGATGGATGGAGGGAGGGAAGGATGGATGGAGGGATGGGTGAAATGTATAATTTTATTGTATTTTTATGTTATCGAGAAAGCAGTGATAGATTAGATGTTTTTTTGTTTTTTTTTCTGAGTTTGAGCCTTAAACTAATGAAGGCTGGACAACCTAATCTGTCACAATGTACATCACATTCCATGTTATCCTTAAAGCTTACAGAAACATGCTCAATTTGTATTAAAACGATGATGGTTGATGGTTTCCACAAAATCGGAATGGTCATCAGATAACACATGTTCTACATATCTCCCATCCCTTGCATAGTAAATAGAAAATAATAATAATAATAATAAAAGAAACAACAAAAACTTCAAACTGTTCTACTTCTGTTACATGGAGAAAAAAATAAATACATTAAAATATAAATAAAAATAGAGTAATGCATTTTTTTTTTTTTTTGTGTGTGAATTATTCTTTCAGATACTTTGACTGATGTGATACAGTATGCTTTTATCTACTAAAAAAAAGTAGTACTCTCAGCTCCATTTAACACAATGAAATAAATTGTGTTAAATGGAGTTGCAAATCAGTGATGAAAAAACAAACAAAAAAAAACCTGTCTGTAATTCAATCTGGGCCTTATCTTGGAATCAGTTTACTACAAAGTTGTCTTTATGATTTGTAAGTTATTTAGAGCAGGATTTTATAAAGTGACAAATGTAACCCTGACAGGAAAAAACATTGAATGGTTCCACATGTCATATTAAAATCCCCTCTGTTGCAGTGCAAAATCAATGACACTTATTGTTACAATGTGGTGCTCTGTTGTCTCTTTTAAGGAGCATAACATAAGAAATAAAAATCATCATATACCTTATCATGTGTCACACCTCAGCATAGAGTACATTGTACAGTAAATTTCAATTTTTTCCCCTCCTTGTTGCTTCCTCCCTGGACATTGAGGTTAACACAGTTTTTCACTCCATATGTGTTTGTTACTCTCCAGCTATAAACATTATTGTTTCACATTAAGGGAGAAATTGCTTCGATCTAAAGGCAAGAATGCCCCCAGGAGAATGTTATAAAAACTGTTGTTTCACACGCTGAATAGCTATCAACCCTGCACCACTTATAGCCAATTTAAACAGTATTACAGTATGCATTGCAATGGCATTCTGGGATACTGAGGACATTAAGGAACAATGGACAAATATGAGGGAGATAGAGTGGCTCCTACTCGAGGGAATAAACCAATAAGCACACTAATAAATATACAGCATCATATGCTGCCATTTTTTTTATTTTGTTTAAATACTGGAAGAACTTCTTTCAATATCACCTCTCTTTCTTTCTCTCTTTCTCTCACACAAACACACACACACACACGCACAAACAAACCCTAGAGCGAGCAAAATACGTCTTGCAGCTCAACAAGAACTGCATATCGTCAAAGTCAAACTTAATGAGCTATATGGCAATAGTTTGCCCAAAAATGTTATTTTGTCACCGTTACTCACGTCATGCTGTTACAAAACCATGTGATTTAAATTCTTCCATGGAACACACAAGGAAAAATATTGCAGAATGTCACGGTCGCTGTTTTTCATACAATGACAATGTCATTTCACAACCAGTAAGACTTTCTTTTTTCGTTCTGATACAAAATGAGAAATATCACAGAATATCCTGGTCACTTTTTTTTCCAGATAGTCACAATAAATGGTGACTGCATGAGTTTGAGACGTCGACTCGAGGACGTAAGAGCCCGGAGTAGCATGAACATCCAAACTATAGAATTTAATGAATGTGTGCGGAGAGGACCAACCTGCCGCATCACAAACTTGCTGCAGAGGGACCCCTCTAGCCAAGGCTTTAGAGGAAGCGACCCCTCTGGTGGAGTGAGCCCTGACACCTACTGGCGAAGCTTGACCGTGCGCCTCATAGGCCAGGGCAATAGCATCCCTCACCCAATGTGACATAGTCAGCTTAGTAGCGGCCGCCCCCCTGTTGCGGCCCCCATAGCAAACAAACAATTGCCCTGATTTACGCCACTGGCTTGTGCGGTGGACATAAATCTGAAGGGCACAGACTGGGCAGAGTCCGTGAAGTCTTTCCTGCTCCGGCGTTAAAAACGGCGGGGAGCAGAAGGCTTCTAAAGTGACCGGATGTATTGTCGAAAAAGGAACTTTAGGAAGGTAATCAGGGTGAGGATGCAAAATTGCTTTGGCCATACCGGGGGCAAATTCTAAACAGGTCGGCAGAATAGACAGCCTGTAGATCCCCAATCCTCTTAAGAGAGGTAATAGCCATAAGGAAGACCATCTTGAGAGTCAGAAGTCTGTCAGACGCTGACTCCAGAGGTTCAAAAGGGGTCTCGACCAGAGCCTCCAGGACTATTGTTAAGTCCCACGAAGGAGTTCTGGCCCTAATGGGAGGCCTCAGTCGCCTGGCTCCACGAATGAAGCGGGCGAGTAGAGGATGTCTCCCTAAAGGCACCCCGTCAATCAAGGCGTGGCAAGCCGAAATGGCGGCCACATAAACCCTGAGAGTATCGGGGCATATGCCTGCTGACAGTTTTTCCTGCAGAAACTCCAGAACTGAAACAATTTGGCAGTTAACTGGATCTGCATCATGTGAACTGCACCACCTTTCGAAGACACCCCATTTATTGGTGTAAATTCTTCTGGTGGAGGGAGCCCTAGCACTAAGAATGGTTTCAATAACCCCAAGCGACAGCCCTGTGTCCCTCAGTTGGTACCCTTCAGGGGCCAAACGTGAAGTTTCCACAATTCGGGCCGGGGATAAAATATTGTCCCCTGTGCTTGTGACAGAAGGTCCCTCCTGTCCGGAATCGCCCAGGGCGAGCCGTCTAGGAGAGACATCATCTCTGAGAACCAAACCCTGTTCAGCCAGCGAGGCGCTATCAATAAGAGGCAAGACCCTTGCTGGCGAACTCTGGCCAGGACTCCCGGGAGCAGAGAAACCGGAGGGAACGCATACAGGCGCATTCTGGGCCATGTATGCGCCATCGCGTCCAGACCCAGGGGGGCTGGGTGACTCAGAGAGAAGTAGAGGGGACATTGCGCAGTCTCTTGAGAGGCGAAGAGGTCCACTTCGGCTCTGTAAAATCTCTCCCAAATCTGTTGTACTACCTCGGGATGGAGTTTCCACTCGCCCGATGGTAAGTTTTGTCTGGACAGAAAATCTGCTCCCACATTCAGGCGTCCAGGGATATAGACTGCCCTGAGTGACAGTAACTTGCCCTGGGCCCAAAGGAGAATCCGACGTGCCAGCAAATTGAGGTGGCGAGAACGTAGGCCTCCTTGATGATTTATGTAGGAGACTGCTGCTGTGTTGTCCACCCGCACAAGGACATGGCAGCCTCTCAAATGTTGGAGAAAGTATTTCAGGGCCAGAAATACTGCCATCAGCTCGAGGCGGTTTATGTGCCAATCGAGTTGATGACTCTCCCATTCCCCTTGGGCTGGACGACCACTTAAGACCGCACCCCAACCCGTCAGGGAGGCGTCTGTCATAAGCATCCTGCGACGACACAACGCACCAAGAGTGGGACCCAAGGTGAGAAACCGGGGTCTGAACCACATAGAAAGGGAACGAAGCACTGGGCGCGTAACCCTTATTTGCCTGAGGGGACTGGCCCTTGGATGAAACCCCCTGGCTTTTAGCCACAGCTGAAATGGTCTCATATGGAGAAGGCCCAAAGGAATCACCGTGGACGCAGACGCCATGAGACCTAATATTCGTTGGAACTGAAGAACAGTGCAACCTTGACCTAGCCTGAGAATGCTCAGGGAGTTCTGAATGGAGATGACACGAGCGGGAGACAACTGTGACTGCATCGTGATCGAATTCCATATAACCCCTAGATAGGAAATTTTCTGGGTCGGGGAAAGAACGCTCTTTTTGGCGTTGAGTCTCAGACCCAGAGAACCTAGATGAGCCAAGACGATATCCCTGTGCTGAACTGCCAGTTCTTGAGACTGGGCTAGGATCAGCCAGTCGTCTAGATAATTCAGAATGCGGATGCCCTGGAGTCGCAACGGAGCCAGTGCTGCATCCATGCATTTCGTGAATGTGCGGGGTGATAGGGTTAGGCCGAATGGAAGGACCCGATACTGGAAGGCTTCGTCCCCGAAAGCGAACCTCAGGAACTTCCTGTGCTGTGGCAGAATTCCAATATGAAAGTATGCGTCCATGAGGTCGATCGTGACCAGCCAATCGAAACGTTGGAACTGAGACTTGACGGACCTGACTGTTAGCATCTTGAACTTGAGTGTCTTGACCGAGCGGTTCAAGGCACGAAGATCTAAGATGGGACGCAACCCCCCCCTTTCTTGGGGACCAGGAAGTATCTGCTGTAATAGCCAGACTTTTTCTCTGGAAGGGGAACATGTTCTATGGCCCCTTTTTCCAAGAGATTTTGCACCCAACTACCTCACAGGGTTGGATACAAGACCGTCAGGGCTTCTTTCTCTTGGAGATACAAGCCCTGAGGTCTTGTTTGGGAGGTTGCTGAGGGCGACGAGCCTGTCCCCAATCTCTGCGAGGGGGAGCACGACTTGCCACGCTCTGTTTCTGAACCTCCCTCCTAACAGAATCAGGGCAAGACTGGGTGACTGACGGCCTCGCCCCCTGAGTGCGATGAGGAAGGAATTGCCCAAAGGCTTCCTCATGGCTTTTCGCCTCCTGGAATCTGGAGATAACCGTGTTCATGGCGTCTCCAAAGAGACCAGAAGGCGAAACTGGGGCATCAAGGAGGAAAACTCTGTCCTTATCCTTGATGCCGGATAGATTAAGCCATAAGTGCCTCTCAGTGCTATCCAAAGCGGACATAGACCGGCCAATAGCACGGGCTGACTGCTTGGTGGCACGGAGAGACAAATCCGTAGCTCGACGAAGTTCAGAAAAAGCTTCGTCGTCGAGGCCTCTTCCAGCACTCAAATCTTTTAGTAGGTCAGCCTGGTATGCCTGCAAGACAGCCATGGTGTGCAGCGCAGCACCAGCCTGACCCGCCGCTTGATATGCTCTCCCGACCAGCATGGAGGTTACCCTGCATGGCTTAGAAGGGAGAGCAGATTTATTAAGCGACGATGCCGAACCCGGCGAGAGATAACCCGCAAGTGTCTCTTCGACCGGTGGCATCTTTAAATACCCTCGCACCACAGCGCCCACGATAGTCGAATATATAGACGTCGAGGTTACGTGAATGCGCGAGGTATAAGGTTTATTCCAAGAACGAGAAAGCTCGTCATGGAGATCATCAAAGAAGGGAAGGGACTGATGAGGTGTTCCCTTCCCTTGGTCACCAGACAGAAATCTGTCCTCTAACTTAGAGCGCTTGGGGGGAACTTGGTCACGTGGCCAGTCTATTTGAAGCCTGGCCACCGCGCGAGTAACCACATCGAGCAGCTCCTCCGAAGATTTAGAATCGCGATTGGAGCGCTCAGATGCGGTTAACTCGGAATCTGACGCAAGGGAATGGAGGTCCCCCTCGTGAACTGAAGAGGCGCCGAAGGGCGAACCCGTCTCTCGCTCCTCAGCCAGATCCATGCGAGAGCCCCACGAATGAAGTGTGGGTGCCGGCTCTCGGAAGTAAGCAAGGCGAGCGCGAAGCATCCCGACCGAAAGTAGGTCGCAATGTGCGCACCCGCCCTGTTCCAACGCGAGAGTAGCGTGCTCTTCCCCCAAGCAAACAAAGCAAAATTGATGCGTGTCCCTGTCAGACATAGAACGCTGACAAGGAAACACGCATTGTTTGCCCTGTTTTTCCGCCATTTTCCCCTTTTTTATATATATATATATATATATATATATATATATATATATATATATATATATATATAAAAAGAGAGAAGGAAGGAAAAGACTTAGATTTTTAAACAATTTTTAAAACAAGAGTTTTGTGAAAACACACAGAGAGAAAGCTCTGAAGAAAAATGTCTGACGACACTCTGGTGACGCCTCCTATTTATAGCCTGGCCACAGGTGCGTCCAATGATCTCACCAACCGAGGCTAAAAATTCCAGTCAATTTCATTGACGTGTTACACACATGTTCAGAGCAGCTCACAATAAGATTGTTTCCCCATAGCGCTTAGCAGCGCAGCATCAAAGTGAAGCTTTTTGTAAAGGGACCATATATTTGGGAGAAAAAAAAAAAAAAAAAAAAAAACAGCACACCGTTTGAATGAAAGCATGTGTGAATGGGTTTCTCTTATGAATGCACCAAGATGTACTACAACGAATACTAAGATGTTCTGTGAAAACCCAGTGCTTGCATACTTTTTAAAGCTTGAATGCTTCAGTCACCATTTATTGTCACTATCTGGAAAAAAGTGACCAGGATATTCTGTGATATTTCTCATTTTCTATCAGATCGAAAAAATAGTCTTACTGGTTGTGAAATGACATTAGGGGGATTACAGACTTTTCATTTAATTTGGGTAAACTGTTATTTACATACTGGCTTCTATCACATTCACACAGACAACATTTTATGGACAAAAAGAGTGCAGTATATACTTAAATACCACTGGAAACATGTTTGCTCCATGTAATTAATAACTAACTTGTGTGCATCTTCAAACGTGTATGTGTAGTTGGAATTGGGTTTGTGTGCAGGTGTTTACTTCATACTTGCCTCATACAAATGTATTTATTTTCGAGTATGATATGGAGGGGAAATAGAGATGTGATTGAGACTACAGCACCAGATCAGAGTCGACAGAATCTGCCTTTCAAAAGCCATCATGATGCTTGAAAAAATCTATGCAATTTCATATTACTGATTTTTTTTTTCTCTGAATCTTTGATATTTGAATATATATTTTGGTCTTATGTTACCTGCATGAGAATCAATCTAAATATGCAGGTTTATAAATTGTAATTGTAAAAATAAATAACAAATTCAGAAATGGAAAGTATAAGCTTGCGCACATTTCTATATTCAATTCAGTCAGATAAATTTGAGAAAATATTCAATGTCTCATAAATTTTGCTTTTCAATGTTCCAAAAGTGGCTGCATTCAGGATGTGCAGTCCATGTTTCAAAATGACAGAGGTAACATCAGAGGTATTTTGAAAGTACAAATAAGCATGGTTCCTATCTAACTCTTTCCTGGCCAATTCCAAGACAACTTAGACGGGAGTGCAATTCATAACTTGTAGATATGCAAATCACAGCAGGACTACTGTGGAATGCAATATGCCTTGGAAAGACACAGCTGATATTGCAGAGCATTGCAGAGGACCAGTATTTTTTTCAGTATTTAAATTTAAATATTTATTCTTATATCTTTTGTTCCAGTTCTGGCCATTCTATTGTCCACCTTGCTCTTCAAGAACTAAATGTATCCTCTAGTCACTTTGAGGTTGTAAAGTCTAATAAACAATATTTGTAAATATACAGTGCTTTATATCTGAATGATAGATAATAAATGATAAATAACGATTTAATAGCTGTGAAATCATGAGTTTAATTAAAATAATAAAATTTAAATTTAAATGATTTGTGTTCGAATTGTTTCTACTTTTATTTTAAAATAGAATGTCAGATACAGATTCAGACCTTACTTCTATTCACTTTGATCTGGTACCAAAGGAGAGTTAGAGCCAGACTGCTTATGTCTGCAGAGCCTAAGATGCTGTTGTTACTCAACCCCCAGTTGGTTTCAGAGCCAAATGCTAATGTGTCATTTACCTATCACTAGGAGGTAACGTTTAGCTGGGACCCAAGTAAAGTTTGATGCTTTTAAAACCATTAAATTGAGTTATAATTAATTAAATCAACACTGCAACTTATAATTAGTGCAAACTGGGTTGACAGCTGATCTGATATGTATTATCAACACACCGATGTGACTGTTAAACAAACATTTTAAATCACTACGATATCCTCTTTGCATACTTTAAACTTGAAATGTAGCTACATGTTAAGATCAACAAATTGATAGCCCTTGGGCAAAATGTTAATTAGACAAGAGTAGTGTGCACTTCGTGCAGAGCAAATGCTCATGGGAATACTGACATTCAAGCAATTAGCTTTCTGCTAGTATGATATCATATTACAAAGTGCAGTTGTAGTACATTACAATGCACTTGCTTGACTGCTGATGCCCAAGAATTAGTTCTTGGGCACCAGATAGCACCTAAATAGCCGTGCAGGATGATGGGCCAAAATAAATAAATTAAATAATAAAACATAAAAAAATTAAAATTAAATTATTTTCAAATAAAATGCACTCTATAGAGATATTGAGAATATCCCTTTCCACTTAATTATAAATACCAAGTGAACCTACTAAATATGGTACATTGATCCTGCCACACAGAAAATAAAAAAAAAAAACTCATTTTAACCAGTGGCGGAGCTAGGGGCAGCCCATTGGCCACCCAATCTCAATTGCTGTTTTAGTAATTTTGTTTTGGTCATTTTTGGCACAATTTAGTTCTTTAGAGGTGAAATCATCTCTTACAAATTTATAAACTTAACATGTGTGTACACCAAGTTCGCCAAACCTCTCCATCCCAGGTGTCATTGTATCCACCGGCCACCCCCACATTCTGACAATATAAAAATGCTGCCCGAACATTTCTGTGCCACCACAGGCTGAACACTTGACCCTGCCTGGCCACCCCATTGAAAAACTCCTGACTCTGCCCCTGACTTTATCTTAAGATCTGTGGAAATTGTGACTGTATGTCTCATAATTACAAGATATAAAGTCACAATTTCCAGAAATTAAGTCACATTTGTAAGATATAACATCACAATTATAAAGTTGCAATTGTGAGATATAAAGCCAAAATGATAAGAAAAAGGTCACAATTATGAGAAAGTCGGTCAAGTCATAAAGGCATTTTTTTTAATATTATTTAATTCCATGGGCAGATCAAGGCATAATAACTAACAACAGCAAGTTGCAAATCATGGCTAAAGGTTATTGGCTATGCAAATAAAATAAAATACAGTAACTTTGCATTTTTAAGACGGCACAAATACAGCAGAGATCTCACTAAGACTAGAACATTAATATTTATTGTTGCAGATGTTTTGTAGCTGCACAAACTGATGAAGAATATGATGAAATAAGAATAATCTAGATCAGGCGGTACATATAAAAATCAAGCTTTCACCAGGGATGTAGTGGAGGCTAAACGCACGTAAACGCCGTTTATGCACCTCCTAAAATTCGGAAATAGCGTTTACCCACCTCCAAAGTGCGTTTATCCACCTCTAAATTGCGTTTATCCTCCTCTAAATAGCCTATAGTTCCTAAGCCATTTTAAATTAAGCTTATGCCGTTTTAGTTTTATATTGTTCATTATTAGTTTCATAGGTTGTTAAACCTAAGACGAAGTCTTTCATATTGCGCTGCATTACTGTCAGTGTTGACCAATCTCTTGCGTAGCCAGCAAGCAGCAGACTGCATCAAGATTCATCAGTCACTAGCCCAAAGTATACATAAGACATGATTTTTGAACACTTCATTGAGTTTTGTTTTGTAGAATAAATATTTGTAAAAGATTTTCGTTTTGTATAAATTGTATCTTAATTTTGATCAATGTTTTATCAACCAACTGCCTGTAGGCTATTTAATAAATAAGAAGCAAATATATAGCAGACAATGTAAGGCGCCGGCGATCACTTGCATTGCACGTGAACTGGAGGGCGCTGAAACTCAGCTTGTGCCTCACAGATTTGAGAAATATAGGCTATGGCTATCTATTATAAAAAGCTTGAAATGTTTTACTATTAAACGAAACTATTCAAAACGAAAAGAAATAGGCTATTCTCTGATTATGTAATCAAATGTGCATTTCTCTCTGGCATTCATGGCGAGTCCGCATCGTCAACTTCATCTTTGCAGCGACACAGAAAACACCAGTTTATTAATAAACAATTTAATGTCTCCTTGCTATTTTTGACACATTAATAATTACTTTCGGCTGTTCTTTGTGGCAAGCTTTATGCGTGCGGGCGTGCGCTTGAGTGCGGCTCTATTAGGCTACGTTAACGCTCATCCATCCTGTATAGCCTATTTAAGTAATTAAATTAATATAGGGGCGATTTGTCCACTAATGGCTAAAATGAACAAGTACTAGTCGATTAGAAAAAAAACTTTAGTCGGAGGCAGGCAGCCCTTATTCTACATATTTTCGAACCAGCAGGTCATTCTGGGTTGAGCGAGCGACCCTGAGAGTAATGAGCGAGCGGAGCGGAATATTCAGAAATGCGCTCTCCGCGCATGCTCTGATCGGAACAAACCAAGCATGACAAATTCAAACTTTATTTTATTATCTCCGTTGCTTGAACACTCATTATATAACTACATTATAATATTATAATGGCACCAGATTCATCCTTCTGTCGTTAATCTGCACCTGCTACATTAGCAATTGGAAAAAACTGTAATCCACAACTATTTTGATAATCGATTAAGACAAAAGTAAAAAATTCTTTGATTCCAGCTTGTTAAATGTGAGTTGTGGACAAAACGAGACATTTGAGGACGTCATCCTCCTGGGCTTTTGGGAAAAACTGATCCACATTTTTCATGACTTATTATAGACCAAACAACTAATCGATTAATCAAGAAAATATTCAACAGATTAATCGACTATGAAAATAATCCCAAATCCCTTATCAATACAAGTGCATTGCATTGGAAGCCCTGGATATAAGCCTCCCTCTCTATCTCTCTTAAATATTTTAGTTCTCTCTGTTTTGTCATTTAGTAAACTTTATAGATTTCAACCATATTATTCCTTCTTGAGTCTCTTTAACAAGAACTTAAATGAATGTATGAATTGAATAGTGATTGTGTGACCTATGATGAGGGAACAACCAGTGATACCCTTGGAAGTACCATCAAATGATAGCCTATAGCGATGTCATCAGGATACACATACACCGGTAGGCAGTGGCCCATCTTACCGGGTGACCACGTCGTGGTCCACCAGAATTTATAGTTTACCCACCTCTTTTTTTACCACTACACCTCTGGCTTTCACTATTTCACACATAGATTTAGTCTACTTCTGTGCCTGAACTCGCATGTTATACAAGTCTAACAAAATAAATAAAATTCCAAGAAATGTCTGTTTTTTTACAGTAAGGAAATGGGGTGTATTATTTTAGAAGGAGTGCGTGTATGTGTGTATGTGAGTGTATCAAGCTGTGTGTGACTGCATTCAGAACTGTGTATGTAAAGGCTGGAGTGATTGCGGCTCAAGAGACCATGCAAGGGTAGGCTACACTGTTTATTTCAGCTCTTCTGAACCCACAGCACACACTTTTTATTTATTTTATTTTTTAAACCATTTACGTTTTTCTCCTGTGGTCCACACACAGTAAACATCCACCCTCTCTCGTTTTTTTTTTTTTTTTGCTGCTGTATCTTAAGACAATGTTTACTGACAGGCTGCAGGTTTGTGCTTAGGTCCAATACAGTTTGTTCTGCCACATCCTTCACTATTCATGGCTCTATTTATTTTTCTGTTTAACCCATCATTATACTCTGTATGCAAAAGTAAATTATCTCTAGCTGCATGTAGGCTGTTTTTGACTTGTGGCCTTCATATCTTGCTATATATGTAAATTTTTTATTACATTGAAATTAAAAATTACAGCTTATGTTCTGAAGGTAATTTCTCATTTGATGGATATAAATATATTATTATTATTATTATAACCTTTATTTAATCAGAATTACCTCTCTGAGATTAAAAATCTCTTTTTCTGGAGTGTCCTGGTCAAGACAGTCAGCAAATAAGTAAAAAAAAAAAGAAATACACAGCCTAATTTAAATAAATTTAAACAGACATTTACAATACTAAAAACACCTACAAGTCATTGATTCATCTTCAATGAATGATAAATAAAAAATATTCCATAGACACCAAGTTTTGTAACTTCAGTTTCACTTGAAGTGAATTCCAGTCAAACGGAAATGCATACCTAAAAGCCTTTTCACCTAATTCAGTTTGAACGTGGGGAACTGAAAGAATATAACAATTCTGAGAACGAAGGGAATATTTCCCAACACTGTTCCGTTGGATCAAACAACAGAGATACGAAGGCAAGAACCCAAGATAGCCTTGTAAATAGTTGTATACCAATGCTAATAGACAAAGAAGACAATTCAATATAAATCTTAAAGCACCATGATACACAGCACCTAAAGAAGAAACAAGATAATATGGAGCAAATTGACACAACATCCCCATAATCAAGTACTGGTAAGAATGTAGCAGGGACGAGTTTCTATCTTGCATTAAATGAAAAACAGAGCTAGTTTCTGAAATAAAACCTAGCTTTGTTTTCAATTTTGTTCTTTATCTGAGTAATATGAGAACAAAAAAATTGTGTATCATCGATAATAATACCAAGGTATTTATACTCTCTCTAAATCAATCGCATTTCCCTTCAAAGACTGAAGAGAAGATTATTAACTATTTTCTTTTTAATTGAATATAACATATGTTTAGTTTTATCAGCATTCAAAACGAGTTTTAAATTGTAAAGCCGTAACTGAATGATATCAAATGCTAATTGTAGATTATGCAAGGCTTGCTGCTTAGAGGAAGCACTACAATGCAGAACAGTGTCATCAGCATAAAAATTAAATTGCACATTTTGAATGTCATGATCTAGACTATTTATATAATTAGTAAATAAGAGGGGCCCCAACACAGATATTTGGGGGACACCCTTAGCAATCCCTAATGACTCAGATTGTTTGCCTTCTATCTGAATACATTGCATTCTTCTGCTTGAATAATTTCTAAACCTAAATATAGTGTATTTGATAAACCAACTCTTTTAAGTCTATGTAACAGTATTTCATGATCAACTGTGTTGAAAGGCTTTGATAAATCAATAAAAAGTGATGCACAGTAACCTCCCTTATCTAGAGATTTACTAACTTTCAAAATAGCAATTATGTTAAAATAATAACATTGTTTCTTGCGAAATCCTGATTGATTGTTAGATAAATCTGTATTTGTATTAATATAATATGTAAGCTGTTCACTAATGAGGCTTTCTAGAATTTGTGATAGATAATTATAGACCAATTTCAAAGCTTTGTGTTCTAAGATAGTAGGATCTCCCCGTTTCAATAAAGGAACTACAAAAGCTAATTTCCAAATTTCTAGAATGTTGTTAGTTTTTAATGAGAAATTATAGAGATAAATTCAGGGAGATGAAATAATAACAGCTGTCATTTTTAAAAACACACAATCAGGGCCTGGTGATTTATTTTTCTCAAGTGATTTGAGCGCATTATGGACATCAAAACTCATTATCTGTTCAAAACTAAACTCCTCATTCTATAGATTACTTTCTGCATTAGTTATAACAATACAATTACAATTAATTAATTACAATAAAATTACATGATTCAAATAGTGACCCTAAAGCATTAAATTGCTTGTTAAAACAATTAAGCATATGCACTTTATCGGAAATATTGATAGAATCGGTAGTTAAACATGATGGAAAATTTAAATTATTTTATTACCAACCATATATTTAATGTTCTTCCAAAGTTTCTTTGGATTATTTCAATTTGTTGATTTTTAACAATAAAGTAGTCGGCTTTTGCCTTTCTAATTGCAACTATGCATTTATTCTGGAGCAGTCTTAAATAAATACAAACAGAGTTTAAATCTAATTGCCTGGCTTTTGTCCAAGCAATATCCCGCTCATGTATAAGGGCTGATAATTAGGCAGAAAACCAAGGATTGTCCCTGCCTTTAACTCAGAATTTTTTAAAAGGTGCATGCCTATTGATAATTAAGATAAAACCG
Organism: Moxostoma hubbsi; assembly: GCA_032164185.1. NCBI lineage: Eukaryota > Metazoa > Chordata > Actinopteri > Cypriniformes > Catostomidae > Moxostoma > Moxostoma hubbsi. The sequence goes on along the minus strand of JAVLUX010000012.1, from coordinate 13,714,074 downwards.
TCATAAAAATATTTCCACGCATACTCAACATCAGGTATAAGAGAAATCCTATGCCAATCGTACTGGGCGAGGTCACAAAGAAAACCTTGTTCACCAAAGTGTCTCATACACAGTCTAGCAATAATACGTGGTTTCTGCTTAGGTAATTTAGTATCTCTAACTATGGCAACAGCACAGTGATCACTAACATCATTTGCATAAACAGAATTCGCTGAATACTTATGGTGAGCATTTGTAAAGATAAGATAAATTAATGTTGATTGATTTTTATTGTCTTTTAAATGGGTCTAGAGGGTGTTTCGACTAACTGAAAAAATATTTAGTGTATCACATATTGCTTTAAATTCATCAGATGCCGACTGCACCCAGTTAAAATTAAAATTGCTCAGTAGGACGAGTTCCTTATAATTCAAGGGTGTCAAAGTGTGCATTAAGGATGGAAGAGCGTCATTGTTCGCTGATGGAGGACTATAACAACCAACTACAGTAAAATGTAAATTATTAGAAACAATTAGATTTAATTATAATAATTCATATTGCTTGACCACTGATTCAGAATGCAACACAGTGACCACAAATGCATCCTTAATATAAACTGCTACCACCGAGTGAAATGGCTTGTTGAACAAGAAAAAAAATCTGGGTCAGTTTAATGGTGGTTGATTGAATTGTGAAAAGTGGGCTTTGCAAACCGGAATGAAGGAAGCAGATCTGTATGTGAATTTTCAGTCAACACACAGACACACACGTTCCTTCTTCCACCATGCTGCTCATGCCAGTTACCAGGGAACTTGAGCAGGGCTATCAACACACTAATGATCTAGCCAACAACATTAATTCATAATCAGCCCATAAAGACACAGCATTGATTTTGCTTATGATGAGTCTGTAGCCATTGAGAAACGAGAGTAAAAGATCACAATATTTGTGAGAGAGAGCTTTGAATCACAATACACCAAACTTAAAGGAAAAAAAAAGAAAATTTTCTCATTATGTATATATCTCAATATACTTCCAAAAGATGCCTGCATTAAAAATGTATGAATAAACTTCAGTCAGTTTCTCCACCCCAAAGCGATCACCTCTGGAACATTCACACATTAAATGCCTCAAAGACAACTGCAAACCTGTCGTTTTTCCCTCTTCAAAATGTGCATTCAATCCAAGTACATTGAGGTATGGAACAGGGTTTTATTAGGGAAAAAGAAGAAACAACTCTTAATTTCTGCATTAGCTGCTCTGAAGCCAGGTTTGATTACAAGGGCAGGGTTAAAACTGAGAACCACTTGCATATGTCAGCATAGAAGACAGTCATGTCACCGGAAAAGCAAGTTATGACAATTTGATTAAAGTTTACAAGGTCAAGAAATGCATAGATCAGTCATTCACAATAATTAATAAAGTAAATAGAGTCCATTTTGATTCCATGCCGAGATTGTGAATGACATAATGGAGTCAGTGTCTTATGGGAGTGTTCAGTTGCTCCAAGACTCATTTTGCAGGCTTGGTTGGCCACAGTTCTTTGATTGGTGAAGTTTTCTTTGCTGGACCATAGTAATGTAGTTGTTTACCATGAATTCCACTATCAGACACAATTTTAAAACAATGAAGATGAAATAAATTACGGATGGCTTCAATGTGAGCATCTAGCATCGATGAACAACCTTGGAGCTCACAATATATCTGCCTTTAAAGGACATGATGTAACTAGACAAATACAGTATGTATTTATAGAGAAATGTTCATGAATTCTTCAGAACTGGAAAGCGTCCTTTTTAATTTGTTTCTGATCTTTCTGATATTCTGATTTGTTTTGATTAATTGATTGTAGAGGTATTAAGATTTTTTTTATTAATATTTTAATGTATTATTACATTTAAAAATATTTAAAGGTTTATCGTTTGTTTAACTTTTTACTTATATTTTCTTTATTTAATTGCTAAATTACACATACTAAATATTAACTGTGTGCAGCAAAGCCATTATCTGTATTTGTATCTGTATCTGTCTCTGTATTCCGATAGAACCTGGTGTGGGTGGGGCTTAAACCGGAAGGGCATCAAAACTAAATTAAATGCCCATTTTTTATGTTATTATTACATTTATAGATTCTATTAATAAAATATGCCATGTATATGCCTTTTAAATTTATATTATTATAATAGCCTAATATTAATAATAATAATTATTATTATTATTATTTTAAATGTATTATTAAAAAATACATATTTTACATACAATACATAAAAATACACATTAACTGTTGTGGTTTCTCCTGGTATTTCTTATATTAATAAACAGAATTTGTGTTAGTCTGTGCATGAATAACAACATTATTTAGAAGGTAAGGTTTTGTAAATAAATTTACAATATGTAATTTTGAGTCAAATTCTTACGAGCACTGTGCAGTTTCCACAACAAATTAAATGTGACTGCTTGATGGATGTGTTCATTTTTGATGGTCTCTTGAAAAGACAGGAGGCTTACCATTAATTATAATGTAGTGTAATGCAGACTTTAACAACAGACCATGGGTAATGCCTGAGACACTGAGACGGGCCACACTACAAGATGTAAGGCAAGATAAAAGGAGGAGGGAGAAGAGGAGTTATTAGGCCAACACAAAACTGATCGTCTGTTTCTGCAGCACAGTTGAGCACATAGCAGCCATGCAGTCTGAGAAAGACCTGAACTGAATGGCAAGTGGGTGCTTAGGAGAAGGAGAGTGGGGGGGGGACATGAAAAATAAATCAACTAGGAATGCTACACTGTTTGGAGGTTGTGGTGGAAGGCCTGAAAATTATTAATTGTCAGACACTATTGGAGACTATTTTTGGCACACGGTGCACACAAGTGAACCAGGTCAGTGACATGAGCCACTCGTTGAAAGAAACACAAGGCAACAATTTGCCTTCTCTCTCTGTCTGTAACCCACATACTGCCTCTAATACTTCAACTGAATTCAAATTCCCATAATATCTTTCCTAATATGCAAGATTAGGATTAGTGTGTCATAAATTCATATATTGGACACTGGATGTCAAAAGTTGCCTGGATGGCTTGGTATTTCCAAAATATTTTCAAAGGATGGTTTGTTCCAATTCTGTATATTGTTTTTGATAATTTCCCACAAAATCTCTTCCCACAGATTGCACCACAAAATAATTAGTTCATTGTGGTCCTGATGCTCTAGCAAGATGCAATTGAATGACATATTATGTTGCAATATGTTCCAGTCAGGGCTTTTAGACCTTTTGACCATTGACTTTGCTAGTTTGTATTTACAGGTTAAATTAAAGACAACAGAAGAGGGCTCTTCATCTACTTTCTTGTGGAGGCAAGATTATCCAGATTTTGGAGGCCAAAAATACATAGAATAAATACAAATCAGAATTTATCTTAGCTAGCACTTTCATTGCAAGTAACATGTTAACATAACACACACACACACACACACACACACACAAAACTTACCCATAATTGTTCATGTGTATTTAATGTGTCCTTTATATATATATATATAATATCTCCACTATGCAAAAGTTTAAAAACTACAAAGTGCTATTCTCTCCTAAGAGTTCTTCTTTTGTTTTTGGTGAATTGCATTCTTCATGCATATATGATAAAAAGTAAAAAACCTTAACCCTAACCCAAACTTTGTTTTAAGCAGAAGAAAGTAAGTCATACACATATGTGATCACAAGAAAGTGAGTAAATGTTGAGCATTTTAATTTTTGGAAGAACTATTCCTTTAAGCATTCATCTCAGACTGATCACACTGTGAATTTGGCAATTGTCAAAAGTTTTGCTGCCGAAATCGGCCTGTGCGTACCAAATTTTATTTTGAGTGTCTTTTTGTATCCCGATGTAAATAGCAACTGCCACACAGTGCAGCTATTTGCACCACAATAGTCTGGTAGAACCACAACAATATACGACAAACAAACTAATAGATGTTGCTGCATTGGCATGGAGCGTAAAATGGTGTGTGAATGTGTAGTGTTGTCCTAGCAACTGTGGTTCGAATCCGCCTTTTGTCCCACTCTTTTTTCTCATTCGATTTCCTGCTTCCACTCTTAACATTTCCTTTTAATACTAATTAAAATAATAGAAAAAAATTTATATAAATGTTGATTTCGTCGCAGTGATTTGGTCACAGCAAATGTCGAGGAGTGCAGAGAAGTGTTTGATCCGGAGGCGGGGTCTGTCGATCTCACTCATTCCCATGTGAAACCATGGATACTGTAGTAAAACCAAGGATATTTTTTTTCTAAGGTAAGGTTAAGGTTAGGTTTAGGGGTAGAGGTTAAATGTACTATGTCTGTGTGACTCTTACCTATCTATCATTCGTTTCACCAGGGTTGGGGTGCAAATAGCATCTACCAATGTTGTATCCCTGCCCCCAGTGGCCAAAGCTGGAAGTGTTGTTGAACATATGAGAACAAGCAGGAGAAATATCCAGAGAGTGGTGCCAAAAGCAATTTGTATTTTTACAGTCAAGAGGAATATTTATTTAATTTAAGCCTAAGACCTAAACCTAAACTTCAGTGGAGTAAAAATGTAATTTATGAGCAACAATTCAACCTCCACATAACGCTGATCATTGTTTATGTAACACGATTACTTCCTGGTTCCCATGGGACCAAAATAACAATTTTTAATTCCCTGGGCTCGTGGAAGACCTGGAAACCTGCAGTAGCTTATTTCATACTTGACAGTCCATTCTTTTAATGCAGCTGTAGCTTTTAGCTTTTTAGCATTGGAATGCAGAAAGCGGCTTCGTAGACTGAGGCCCTGACTTCAACGGCGGGACTCAGGGGAAGCCTCTGTATCCATTTAAGGGAACTGCACTTCATACAGGAATATAATCCCATTTCATCAGCTCATTCTCCCCAGACGCTCCCGCACTCATTTTATTTTTCCTTCTGACTTATGGATCAGGGTGATGGAGTAGGAACGATATGGCTCAGAGGAAGAATTTTCACCCGAGCCCTTGAGGGAAATATAAATTCCCGCCACCGCATCAGACAAATCAGACAGGCTCCTTCTATTAGTTTACAGCTTGCGGCTCACCTTTTTTCTCCTCTCCTCTCTTCACTCTGTTCCACTCACCAAAACAACTTTTTCTCTTTCACTTTTTATCCTTTTATCATTAGAGATACATTGGATACGCATGTAGTCTGCATGAGGGAAGTTGACGTGTTCTTTGGTGTGACATGCTATACTCCATCTAAAACAATTGCAAATTGTGTTCCAAATAATTTTATGTGTTGTACATACAGCTTTAATTTTATTAGTAAAATATAATGAATTATAATTTTAATTGAGAAATTACATGTAATATTAATTTGCCACACAGTATGACCATTTAAAATGAAATGTTGGAAGCAAAAAATGACCACCCTTTACTTTTAATAGCCAAAAAAAAAAAAAAAAAAAGCCAATTTTTAGCTAGTCTTTTGCGATTGGTATTAGGGAAAGGGACATTTTATTCTAGACAGCATTAGATTAGACAAAAATCTAGTGTACTATTCTAGTGCCTCTCACTGGCAAATGAAGGTGAGATTGCTATTACACTGCAGCAGTGGTGAGCTCACTGCTCATGAACCTAAGTCAGCACAACTGTGTAAATCACACTCACTTTAGTGATATATGACACCCACAAAGAAACCAGACAGGTTTGGCCTGCAGTTTGTAATGGACCACATCACTCAGCTAAAACTACAGATAGAAAAGGAATTGAAACGCGGCGGGGTCTGAGACCGCTGACTGTGAGCGTGGAGGGGTTCACTGCCGACCGCCAGGAGTGGGGAGACCCCTTCTGTTCCCAGAGAATGCGGCAGGGCATTCCGTCCGCCAGGGGCTAGAGGACTGCCTCCGATCCTCCCAGTGAGGTATGGTTGTTGTCCACTAGAGGGTGGAGGAGTGGCCGAGGACCAAGATACGGCGTATCAGAGAACTGGCGTGTAAGTGTTTTTTTTCTCTCTCTCTCACTCTCTCTCTCTCCCACTGCCGCACCGCGTTGGCCTTTTCCCTATCTTTTAAATTTTACAGTTTTTTTTTTTTTTGGTTGGGGGGTACTGCACTGTTACAGTGAGTAAACCCCTATTTTTCATTATTGTTTCCCTCCCCCTGTCCCCTCCCAGATTCAGGAAGGTGGTGACGACCTGTCGACAGACGTGGCATAAGGCACGCCCTCCCCCAGGTAAAGGGGGGGGGGGGGGGTGTACGTCATTCCGGGGGCTCCCCGGCCTGAGAGAATGAGGGAGGAATGTGACAGGGCGGAGGGCGGGGCCGGGTCATGATTTTACACACCTCAGAGAGGGATAAAGGCCATCTGTGGACGGTGGTGTGACAGAGAGAGAACGTCCGTCCTGTGTGTGTGTTTGTGTCTTTTGGTTTATTTTTTTATTAAACTATTATTTATATTGTCAAGCCGGTACTCGCCTCCTCCTTTCCATTAAACTGCTTTACACAATGCTAGGAGGATTGTTATGTAGGAGTGAGGTAAACAGCCTCTTTATATGTCACATTTATTCTGATTTACAGGACTAAATGAACTCTACTTTAATCTTCAACACAATCGTAAAGTATAAGTTCACCCACCAAAAAAATTTAAAAATACTGACAAATAGTTATCTTGTGTTTCAAACCCGCAACACTTTCTTTCTTATGCTAAACACAAAAATATACGTTTTAATGAATATTCCTGTCTGTCTTTTCAATACAATGGCAGCTGATATAGTGGTTCAGTTTAAATGCTTAAAAAATTACCCACAGGTATGATTAAAGTAGTCCATAAAATAGTCTGGTTTCCCAAATGATTTACAATGAAAATAACATTTTAGTCCTGCTGAACTGACTCAAACTGACATTTGGCTTGTCTGACACAGAATACTTTCATAAAACAGGCACTTTTTGATACTCTGTGCATCCTCAAATCAATCCATTTATAATGGATCTCGTCTGTTCTGTACAAAACTTCAAAAACAATTACTCATTGATTAAGACATCTGTGAATGCACATGTGTCCTTGTACCTACGAAAAAGAAGAAAAAAAAAAACAATTTCATATTTCAAACTTTCTTACTTCAACTAAACAGGCAGTAAGCTCAGACAGTAAAAGATTCTAAAGAGCTGAATATTACAGACGAGTTGTCCGTAATCCGAGGGAGACTCTGAAAATGGGAATTAGACTCTACGAGCATGTTTCATCCATTACACTCAAAAGAATGTGCACTCGGCATTCTGAGGAGACTGGAAATGGAATGAACGTTTTTGTAGATGACTGATTTTACTCCTAAAGTTTCTGGAAACATCATAAATTATGAATTCCTGTACAATTTACTGGCTTTATTTAAAATATATAGCATCAAAGTCAACAATTAATGTTAACATTTGAGGCGCCATGCAAACAAACATTCTCTTAATCACACCACTAACTGCTGAGATCCATCATGAAGCTCTATGTCCTGTCATTTTGGCTCCCGTATAAACAGGTTTGAGCATTCACACTGTATGCGTAAGCAGTGTCTCAAAACAAAACACAAAATACTAAAAAACAAAAACACACACACACACACACACACACACACACACACACACACAAAAAGATGAAAAGGCATTGTAATCCTATTAATCAACACAATATTTTGTAATATAGGCTTTTACAAGCAAATGAAGGAGTAAACAACTCATAATTGGAAAAAAAAACTACTTAGATTTTCTATTCAGTAAATCTTACTGAATCCAGACTACATCAATGCACATTAATAACCACTTAAATTTAAAAATGGTTTCTCTCATATAAATTCATTTTTAGAGGTTGACCGATATATTGTTTTTGCCGATTAATTGGCACAGATAACAGATTTCTGGAAATATCGGTTATTGGCTGAAATCAACACCGATAGTTTTTCCTCGTTGCATCCAGTGCTGAAGCGGCCTCTAGATGCAAAATAAAAACTTCACTTCACTGATGCCTTGTGGTGTTTGTTTTGACACATGAGACCAGGGCCGGCCCTTGGCATAGGCGTGATTGTGATGACTGTGTGCCCCTATACCCATATATTGAGCACTAGAGTTACGCAATTATATTATAATCGGAAGTTAACGACTGTTCATGTCAACCATTGATGTTTATTTACTACTTTGAAATATCTTATTTAGAACCTCTTACCTAGTGTAACGATGCTGGCAATGATTGGCAGACGATGAAGACGATGATGTATGATGAACCCAACTGCAGTTTATTATCAATCGTGAAATCCAAAAACCGCAACTACCAATGTGAACAAAATACAAAAACATGAATTTGACTATGACTTGGCTAAACATGACATGACATGACCAATCCAACAAAGTTACATTCACAATACCTGATAATGGCAAACATGAGACTTAAATAAATGAACAAGGGAGAAACATGACAATGATAACCAATGACAAGATATAACTGATAACAAGATAACAAGACAATAAACCAATGAAAACAAGACACATGAACATGGAGGGAAACATGAAATCACATGGCCAATGAAACAGGAACAAACATGGCATGAAAACAGGAAAGAACATGACATGAACGCATGTGACCTGAACAGAAACAGGAACTAAACTTTAAAATAAAAAACCTGAACACAAAAAATTTAAAAACACATCTAGACGTGAAAACGTTTTATTTAAGTTTAGTGCAAGTTAAGTGCAGTGAATTTTCTTTAAAATAAACTTATTTTAATTTAATTTATATTGCTGCTTGCTTTCACTTCAACAAAAAACTCCTTAGTATCTTTTAAAAAAAATAAAAAATAAAAAGACCATGATTAGGGCTGTAGTATAAAGCATTCAAGCACCCTCCTTAGAGCACCCTCAGTTGCAGACAAGAGCAAACAACTGCCTGGGTCGATTTATCATGAACGTTTTTGATTAGATCTTTCATTTATCTGGCTTTGGGAAGTATCGTGCATCAACTAGCTTTTAATGTGCTCAGGATTACCAGATAAAAGATGCAATACACCAATCAGAGATTTATACTTGCACAAATAGGAAATATCTCACCTTATGGCATACTTAAATTATGCAATCAGGAAACCATGTATGCGAGTGTTCACTTTCTCTGAAAAAATTAAATACTTAGCACTCAATAGTGCAATATTATGCTAAAAGAGTTTTTTGCCAAGTCTGTGATCAAACCTTTCAGTGATGAACTTTACTAAAATCCCAATAGATCTTCGCATCATTTGCACATAGAGGGGAAACACGAGCAAAATCAAGTGAGCAAGTAAAATGTTTGTTCTTTGTGTTATTTGTGAAATGCTGAAAACCCTCACACCTGTATGCAAATGTTACTCTGGCAATAATCATTTATCAGTATCATGCAGTCTGTTTTATTCAGCTGTGTGCTGAATGGGGTGCCAAACAAACCATTGATGAGACTCACATCACGACCCATGAGCATGTAAACTGGTTGAAAATATTTTCAGAATAAAACAAGCAAACAGGTCCACTTTGCGGCCAACATTAAAATACGATTTTAGAATCTATAATTTCTGAATATTTTATTTTACTGTTTTACCAGACTCCTGATGTAGAGTGTTACATTGAATACTAAATTACCACTGCATTGAAGTAATCTATGGTAAAATAAAAAAAAATTATAATTTTATTCAACCTTTATTCAGTTTTACTAACAGATGATAGAAGCAACACTTAAAGCAATCGCAGAATGGTCCAATCAGTCTGTATACATTTCTGAAAATTGAGCATAATTCATTGAATGCATGAGCGCACTAGTACTTCTGGGCTTAAAAGATACAACTATGCAGAACTTTTTATCTTCTCTCTTCCATGTTCTACTTAATGGCTGATGAGGCCCCTGTACCAAAACAATTCCACACCCCTGCTCAGTTGAATATGTAAGACTAATACTGTAAATTGGCATCCAGATTTCCTTGAATCCCAGAATCTCAAAACTCACAAAAATCCCCGCATTTTGTGAAAACACAAAATGCTGCAGCAATGTATGTCCTAAACTGCAGGTGCAGTATTTTGCTGTCATTTTCAGTGACATATCATGTGAAAAATAAAACAACAAAAAACGAAGCAATTTATGTTTTGTACATGAAAAACTGTTCTTTATGTTATTTTAGTAGCATTCAAACATGATCTAATATATTCATATATGTGTAATTTCGATTCAGCTCAACTTTATACAGAGCAACAGAGCCTAGGCTGGTCCGGCGTAAGATTACACTCTGAATGGAGTGGAACACTTCAGATGTGGATTTAAAACATCAACAACGAAAAGGTATGTATACAGTACACTACAGTACACATTGTGATATCATTGTCATATCATTATAAAATTTGTTGACTAGATGCTGCATTAGAATATAACAGCAGTATGTTTGCTGACAATGCTGAGAGGACGCTAACATTAAAGCTAACCTAAAGCGGTTAAAACAATGTGTTAAAAATGCACATAAATCCTTACCTTACTTATGTTTAAATGTCACAATTGTTACAATCTATTACAATCGATTTGCATTAGTTTATATCAAGCTGGTCACGTTTATGCATTTGTTGCATGTTTAAAGCTAGTGACGTGAGAAAGCAAATTAATATCTTCATGCAGCCAAGAGAAATGTATAAACAAATCAGAAATGCATCTGATTTCAATTTAAGTTTTTTATTCTCACTGTAATATGATGACTTCAGATTGATAACATTCTTGTGCTAAGAAAGACTAGATACAGCGCAACAAATAGAGTTTAACAGAAAACAGGCGTCTCAATATGCTTTTAAAGTTCTTTTTAATTTGACACATTATCTAAAAAAATAGCACTCCTGCACGAGACGCTAAATAAACAAAAACAAAGGGAAACAAAGATGTTCATCTAGCATGCATTTACATAGAAAAAACAAACAGATGATTTCAAAAGCGTTCTGTGTGAACAGCCCCTTTCAATTGGTGGAGGTCTTTGGCCATTGCGTCTTGCTCTCTTATAAGAGTTTCTCAGCTGAAGAAATGTCAGGAATTGTCATCTGAATTGTCAGGAAAGATGCTCAACTATTGAAGCACTTTTTACTTAACATTTGAGAATCTGGACCGACTAAAACTTTTATTTATTTATTTTAAGCACCTTAGTTAAAAATGAAATGCTCCCTTTTTAACAGCCAGTATAGGAATGTTCTATGCAATAATATAATGGTGCTGAATGGTTTATGTATTTATTTTGCCCTCTTGTGGACTAAGGAAACAGCATCAACTTAAAAATCAGATGACTTTAAAATTAGAATATTAGTTCATATATATATTAATATTTATATAATTATTTAATTTAAATAATCTTTATGGTTCAGTCAGTACTGTTTGTTTTTGTAATAAAGTTCAGCACTATTTTACTTTGAGTGTTATTTTTTATTCAGTATCAATTTTAAAAACTAAAATCAGTTGATTTCAGTTGATTAATCGGTTATCGACAGGTACTGCCCAACTTAGTTATCGGTATCAGTAAAATCCACTATTGGTCGACCTCTATTAGATTTCATGACGATCTAGTTTGTAGTTGTTGTTCATGGCACACTACCAAAAGCCATTTTATGATTTATGCCTCTTATCAAATGACACTCAATGAAGTCACTTTATTTTCCAACCTGGTCTCATAAAATCATGATACCATACCAACATTTTTGCCAAAATTTGCAGATTTTTGTATTATATGTAATACAATAATAGGCTCATTATATGTATTGTGGCAGTGTCCTGGTTAAATAAACACAGGTGCTGGAACAACGAATACTTCACTTTCACACAAACCACACGGAAAAATATAGAGTATCAGTTCATAAAAAGTATCAGTTCATAAATACTTTTCACTCTATTCCTCGTATAATGCTATCTTATGACATTTTTTTTAAAAAAAAAATAGTAGAGCGCATGACTTTAAACAGTTGGATTACATAACCAACTCATTTAAAAAGCTAGTTTGAGTATGATTCAATTCTGTGGTAGCTCAACTGATGCAAAGGACTGATACTTGTCCTGAAGAGTGCACGATTCAACACTAGAGATGAAAGTGTCATTGAAGCACAACAAAATTTTTAGATTCATGCTTATATTAGCTTGTCTTTTCAGCAGAGTAAGCAGTTCCACTGTCAGTATAAAAGCTCAGCCTCTGCCTGCTGTTGCAGATATTTACACTCAAAATGTGTGAAACAGGTCTAATACTGTCAGCCAGTGGACTGGTTGGAGATGGAGAGAGTCGGTGCCCACACAGGATCCAAACAGGTCTCCATGGAGATGCTTGGACACCGGGATCACTTGAGAGCCAATGCAGCAGCTGGAGGAGAGGCTCACAGCAGTCAGAACTGCCATGTGTCAACCGCATTAGCAAGACCAGCGGCCCACAGGATCTCCACTTTCTGGATCCTTAACAACAGCTAATGATTGACTAGCTTGAGACTGCACATCTCAATCAATGCTGCTATCTGAACAGAATATAAACGTGAGAAAGTGTAGAAAGTTTGAAATTAATCTGGAGAGCAGGGAGTGACTTATCAACAAATGCTGAAAGAGTAATTTAGTTTTGGGCTCTTTTGCCAATTGATCGCAAAAGTAAAGAGAATTCTGGAAACGATGGGGAGATAGAAGCCATATTGGGTCACATTCAAGCCAGATTCAAACCCATATTTTCCATTTTCGTGCTACAGCTCAATGTGTTAAGAACACATGTGCTAAAAGCTAGTTCAAAGCTCAATCAGGATTAGTGGGACAAGTGTCTTTTGGACTCATTTGATGATACTGTACTTTTTTGATACATTCATTACCTTAAAAGTCTTCAGTCCCCATTCACTATAATTGCATTAATAAGAGTGCCGAACACAGTCGACAGAATGTCTTCATATGTGTCATAAAGGTATGAAACGACATTAGGTAAGAAAAATAAATTACAAAATTTAGATTTTGGGGTGAACTATTCCTTTTGCTCAATTAGATAGGGGATTTCCGAAGCATTTTTAAAACAACATGTTTGTAAGTGTCTATGCCAAAACAGATTCCATTGTTCTTATCTAATAGCAGAGAACCATATCACATTTTTCATCACACTCTTGAAAGCCACCCACTGCGTGTAAAACAACCGATGGTAAACAGCGCATTTCTTCTGTCTCACGTGCAGGCAATCACACAGCATCTTCGTGACAAGCATCTATCCCTCCTGCTTCCAGTTCCACTCATGTTCTAAGACTCAATGTTGCTTTCAAATGATGATTGACATGCGCGTACCAGGCGTCACATGAAAAGACAAGAGGCAGTGGGCGAAAGTCAAACAAACCTTTGAGTCAGAGGAAATTGTTTGCTGTGTATGAGGCTTTGTACTGTGTGCTGGAAAGGTTGTGAGGGCACAACAGCAATCCACTCCACCTGAGCTGAGACTGAGTATGGTGGGATCAGTGTCTGGATGTGACTCTCAATAAAGCTCTGAAGGTAACCATGACAACAGGTGAGATGGTGAAAAGAAAAAAAACTGTCACATGCTAAAACTGTATTTGGTAAGTTAAGATAGATAGGGCCCATGTGTGTGTGTGTGTGTGTGTGTGTGTGTGTGTGTTTTCCTTGTGGGTTGCTGGCCACAAAACAAGAGGGGGCGCCAGCTTTGCAGTAATTAAAGTGGCTGGCTTGCTGAAGATATGTTGTCTTCTTCCACCAACACACACACACACACACACACACACACACACACACACACACACACACACACACACACACACACACACATATTGCACAAAATCCATAAAACAGCCATATCCCCATAAAGAATGTCAATGTAAGTATAAAAGGATTCAAACTTAGTAGAGCACTGCATTGTTTATTCACCGTGCACCATAAACATACATAAATGCCAATGCATTATTGTGCTCTCATATATTTTTTTACCTCACAAAAGAACAAAAGATTGAATATCCACTGAGTTTCTGACAGCAAAAAAGACTCTTCAAGATATACTTCAAAACAAGATATATTGCATAACTGTTGCAAGTACACTGCATATAGAAACAGTCAGTATGTTTATATGCAGAGTTATAATCAAACTACAGCAATAAACGTTGCCTCTGACCTGTCTATCGAAGCATGCAAATGCAAAATGCAGAGACCAACTGTATGCTAAATAACATATATGCATGCTGGACGAAGTCATGCAACAATTCCATTTTCTAGTGTAGGTCTGTTAGTCCAACTTCTTGAAAGACAATTCTAACTGAAGTCTGACTTAAGCATTTACAAGACATTTTAAAACCATTAACATAGTTTGAATTATTGATTTGGTCTGACAGAAAGCGAACCTTTAAAGTGCATTTAAATGTACAGATTAGGAAGATTAACAGTACAATGTACAACATGTTCACAATGTATTTCAATAGACGACTCATGAACGTGCATCAAAAATTACTTAAATGTCAGGTTGTTTCTCACCAAAACCTATCGAATCTCTTCAGGAGACTTGGAATATTACGTATTATAATACGATAATTTTAGGTGCTGTTTTAGGCTTTAAGGTGCATTACTATCCACTGCTATTGAATTGAAAAGACAGACCGCAATATTCATTGAAACATCTTTTGCGTTACGCATAAGACATGTATATGGGTTTTGCAAAACAGGAGGGTGAGTAAATTATGACAGAAATTTCATTTTTGGGCAAACTATTCCTTTAATTTGAGCTGTAATATGGTTTGCGGTTAAAGTAACACAATTGTTATTACATGTAATTTGCGGTGATAAAATTCTACCGATGGAACTCGCATTGATAATACATTTTGAAAATCTACTGAGATTTAGAAAAGAAAATTATTACACGGCTCTCTGGAATACTTGATTCTTATCGGTCAACACAACATCTAGTGGTCTGATATTTCTAAACAAATACTGCAGCATCTGGGGACAAAGTGATATCTGATAGGTTATTGAGGTATTGCGCAACTTTTCCACTTCTATCAATTTCCAAGTATGCTAGTCAGACTCTGTCAATTTTGCAAAATAAATACCAACAGAACTCAGATTAAAATATGAGGTGAAATACAGCTTTTTCTGGAGACTCAGCAAATAAGAATAGGCCTGAATAAGTCTGTAGAGTAGACCTAAGTGACCTGTTTGCATCAAGGGAGATGTCACACTGTCCCCTCTGGTTTTCTCTCTCGCCTCTGACTCTGCTTGGCATCGATGCACTGGGACATCTGTGGACAACTGTGCATCTTTGCTGAAGGAACCTAACCACAAACCCTCAAACTGTTGTCTTGATACAAGCAATACCCTGCATTCCCAGCATGGCCCTGCATCTTATCTCATTCATTATCATAATACTGTCCACTGTGTCTGCTCCAAGGATGAGGTACAATGGGTGGACTAAAGACATGCTTGCCTCATTCCACTTCTAGTTACTCCCAGTTAGAGAGCCGGGAAAAAAAAAAAAAAAAATAAACTATTGTGTCAAACTTTGTATATGGAGGCAAATTGTTATAAAAATTTTCCTATGGAGGCCAATTGGTATCAAAATATTCCTTTGGAGGCCAGCTGGTATCAAAATTTGCCTATCAAATATAAGTTATGGCTCAGTTTTTCCCAGAGACTTACGCTGGTGAGCGAGTAAAAAAATAAAGAAAAAAGCTGTAAATACATTCAGAATTACCCATTTTTTATATTTACCTGATCAAATTCAGCCACTGTCCCCATGGCTAAGGGTCTCAGGACAAGCATAATGTATTTCGATGTATAATAAGCACAAGTGTTCACGAATCACACACTCATAAATGCCACACGCTGTTCCCCCTATAATAAATGCTGAGGCCATTGTGGCAAACCTGCTTGCTCTCAGTTGGATTCAATCAGCCACAATGATGGAGGCATGAGGTCTTCCCTCCACTGTGTCACTGGTTGCAAGGAGGCCACCAAAGGTAAGTCAAGATTGCATCTAGGGGTTTCTCATTGCAGTGCAACAGAGAATCATACATGAATTCCTCGGTCTGGGCGTGTTGCGGCTTGGCAGCAGTAACAAGGTGCTACAAATTGGTTAATCCGAATGAGAGAGGATGCGTTTTTTTTTTTTTCAGCTGTGCAGCCGGGGGACTAGTTTGTGATGATAGATTTGAAGGATGCTTATTTCAAAATCAAATCAAATCACTTTATTGTCACATTTCCACATTCATATTACGCCAAGGCAGACATTTTCCCAGGTTCACTTTTGGGGACAAAGTGTACCAATTTTGCGTCATTCTTTATGGACTTGCGTTAACACCTCACAAATTCACAAAATGTATGGATGCAGCACTGACGCCCTTGAGGCATCATAGCATCCACATTTTTTATTATTTAGAAGATTGGTTGGTGTTAGCTCACTCAGAGAATTTGGTTGCCCAACACTAAGATGTCGTTCTCAGTCATTTAAGCAGCCTAGGGCTACAAGTTAACTGAGACAAGAGCATCTTGTTGCTTATAGAGGTGGAGCTAGACTCTTGGACAACGCAGGTGCCCCTGTCTCCGGCTCTTGTTCTGTCATTGTGCAAGTTCTAGTGATGTTCAATGTGGGATATGTTCTCCCAGTGAGAACGTTTCATGTGCTTTTGGGGCTTATGATTGCACAATCTACTGTTATTCTCCTGGGCATGTCGCATGTGAGATATTTTTATTGTTGGGTGAGCTCCATAAAGGGACTTCAACCAGTGACACATGCAATTCATCCCATTAGAGTGTTGTGTGGGTGCAACCAAGCTTTGTTATCATGGAAACAGAAACACTTTCTGTGAATTGGGGTTCTGATGGGACAGGTATGTCATTGCAAAGTGATAATGACAGATGCCTCCTCTGTGGGTTGGGGTGCAGTGTATGAGATCCGTCCTGCTCAAGGAGTATGGATGGCTCAGCGGCTGAATTGGCACATAAACTGTCTGGAGATGCTGGAGTTGCTTTCCAGTTTTTCCTTCTGGAAATTCAGGGCAGTCATGTCCTCATATGATCAGACAACAGAACGGTGGTGACTTACATCAACCGTCGGGGGGGGGGGGGGGGGGGGGTTGTGCACTCTTGTGCCATGATCAAGCTGGGCACGGGACAGTGTGCTGTGTCTAGGAGCAGTACATGTTCAGGGCTGATTGAATTTGGGGGTGGATCTCCAGTCCAGACAGGTTCTGATGGCTGGAGAATGGACATTACACCCGCAGATTGTGGAACAAATCTGGATGAGGTTCACAGAAGTAGACCTGTTTGCATCAAGCGAGATGTCACACTGTCCCCTCTGGTTTTCTCTCTCACCTCTGACTCTGCTTGGCATCGATGCGCTGGGACATCTGTGGACAACTGTGCATCTTTACATGGATCAACCTGCTGCACTTGGTCTTGAAAAGGGTTCAGGAGGATTGTGTTAGACTTCTGTTAGTGGCACCCTACTGGCCATCTCAAGTTTCGATTGGTTTTCGATTCTGGTCTCACTCCTGGATGGAATGCCTTGGGAGATTCAAGTCAGAATGGACATGATGGCACCCTTGGCCCGAGTTATGGAAATTGTGGGTTTGGCCCCACAACAATGATGGTTTATCCCCTGTGGTGATTGATACCATATACAATGCTAGAGCTCCATCAACAAGAAGGTTATATAAATGTAAATGGCTTATTTTCGCCTCTTGGTGTGCAGTGCAGAGTAAGGATCCAGTTAACTGCACATTTGGTTCAGAGCTGGAGTTTTTGGGGCCAGGCTTACCCCAGCAATTCTTAAAGTGTACATGGCCACTATAGTGGCTGAACCTGTGCTGGTGAATGTAGTTTCTCTTGGACGACTTTCTCTTGTCTCTCGTTTTATGCAAGGAGCATGCAGTCTTAGACCTTTGTGTCCCATCTGCATCCC
Organism: Moxostoma hubbsi; assembly: GCA_032164185.1. NCBI lineage: Eukaryota > Metazoa > Chordata > Actinopteri > Cypriniformes > Catostomidae > Moxostoma > Moxostoma hubbsi. Next base: position 13,696,180 of record JAVLUX010000012.1, on the reverse strand, counting down.
TTTATCGGATTTATCTATGGTGTTAGAGTCGTTCTCAGCTGCTCCGTTCGAGCATTTAACATCAGTATCTGATACATTTCTGACTCTTAAAATGGTTTTGTGTTCTCAAACACCTCAACCCTGACTATTAAAAACTTAAGAATCTGACATTTCTGGCAAAGAGGATGGCATGGAATGAAGGCTGAAAGTAACCGGACTCTGGGTGTTTGACATAGGAATGCATCAAATCCTGCAGGTCTTCCTCTAATCAAGCCCATTGGGCAGAACAGAGTGAGTTGGTTATTTGTCATCTCCATTAAAAAACCTTTGGGTGCTAAGTGCATGCCTGATATATTTGCACAAATAAGTCACAGTGATGACCGGAGACATTTTGGGAACTACATTGTTTGGGTTACCAATGTAGGAATTTATGTTAATAAATGCCATAATGGTAAAGGGAAAAGTTTTAGTAGCCAAGGATTCAGTTCAGTACAGAGAAAGACCATAGAGGTGTTCCTGATATCACTCTACCAGAGATGAAAGATTTTTTTTATCAAATTTCAAGAGAACTCATGAAATTGGACAAAATTGAGGCAGAAATTATTGCAAAATATCAAATTAAATATCCAAAAGGTTATATGTGATGTCCAGATGATATAAAAAAACATTGGGAAAAAAATCAATAGATGAAAGATAGAGATTCAAGAAAAAAAACCCCATGGATTATGGTTGTTTTATCACACTGTAGAAATGAGAAAATAAAACAACTAAAGACAGTTATGAAAGAGATAAACAGTGTTGGGGAAATTAGGTTAAGAGGGATTTAAACTCAGTGTGATGAATTAAAAGATCAGCTGAAACAGAAACCTCCTGACATAACTAAAAACTCATGAGCATTTGAATCTGATTCTGATTTAGTTTCAGTGTCAACGACGCTGATTATGTTATAAAACTTCATCCATTCCATAACAAATTTAGAAGAGGCAGGAAAAATAAATTAGTAATAACGGATGATGATGGAAAAGAGCAAGTTAAACAACACGTAGTTCAAGTTCCTGGTTCAACTGAATACAGATATGAACCTCCTTCTCCAAAAGTAATACATAACTGGTATAAGGAAGTAGGAAATTTTAAAAAAGATCCTCGCTCTGCACTGATCAAATTAGAAGCAATAAAATATATCTATAGTCTATCTGTAAAAGATGGATATAGCATTGTTGGCTGTCAATTTGTCAGTGGGAGACAGGAGAGAAATGAAAGAACTCCTAAGAGAAATCTTAGACATGACTGAAATAGACATGGATGCTGAAAAGCAAGGGTGGAAAGCACTAAGAGCATGGCGTAGGAGAGCCCAACAAAAAGAAATAGACTAGGGACAAATAATTGCTTGTAAACAGATGAGAGTGTTGAAGACTACTCTGAAAGAATGTGAGACACATCTTCTATGCATTCTGGAATCCTTCCTGATAGGGAACCAGAAACATCTCTAAAATTAGCTGGCAGGACTAAAAGGAACCTTATAGTCAATGTGGCTTAATGAGTTTAAGCCTGAAATACGGAGAGGAGTTTGTTTGAAACATGCTAGGTACTCCATCTGACTCTGCTTTAAGTGTGAAACAGTTACTTCCTTCTGCTGAAGATGTTGCTCAAATTGATCATCAAACATCTCAACAAATTTGAGTTATATTTTCTGGCAATCCTGAATCAGCAAAAATAGGAGGAGGTGAAGTTACTCCAAAACCTTACCAAAGAGGTCTTCGGCTAACTGGCATATGTAGATATTGTGGTTAAAAACAGTCACTGGGCTAACAAATGTAAAAAAGAGAGAGACTGCACAAGGTTATAGTAATTTGCCTTCCAATACTTCTCACTCTGACATGATTGCTCAGTTTGGTCAGCAGTCGCCTAATGTCCAGCAGCAATTGCTGAGTGTGGTCCCAACATCCAAGGGCTCAACACAATTGGGAAACTAGATCATCCCTATCTCAGGGCCCTTGAGGGATTGGTAATCTGCAAGCTAGATGCCTTGTATGTAAGGGCACATATTCAAGACATCAAAACAGATATAGTCTTTTTAATAGATACTGGAGCTCAAATGACAGTGTTGCCTTATACTTACTCTCTGCCATTATCCTCAGAGATAATACATGCTACTGGAACTACAGGAATATAAACTGTGCTAAGGCAAACTCAACCCAATACTTTGAATATTGGGCCAGTTAAAATTTCAATGCCTATTTGGATATGAGACGCTACTCAAGCTTTACTGGTGTGGATGTCTTAATGTCACTCAACTCCAACCTATAATTTAGAGATGGGAAAGCAACATGGAAATTGAGAACATTAACTAAACAGAGTGTTCAAAGTCACCCCATCTGGACTGATAACAAGACTGACTGTGGTCTTCTTGATATGGAATCTGTGATTTTAAATGGCAAATCCCTGCCTTGTATGAAACAATATCCTTTAAACCCAGCTGCAGTGACTGGTATTCTGACAGTGATTGAGCAACTAGAACAAAAAGGAATTGTCATGTAAATTAACAGCACCAGTAACAGTCCAGTGTGGCCTGTGAGAAAGCCTATGGATCATGGAGACATACGATAGTGGTTTTTTAGGACATAGAGCAAGTTTGAAAAAGGCACAGCTCTGTCAATTGGAGGTTGTGTATTTGGGACAATGCTTAACTAAATGTGAGCATAAAATCACCCCGAATCGCACTGAGGATATTAAACCTCATCCGCATCCAAAAACAATCCGAAATTTGAGATCCTTTATAGGCCTGTGCAACTAGAGCCGTAACTGGATAGTAGGGTATGCAGTGAGAACACAACCTTTAAACAGAATGATTAAGGATAATCCCAGAGCACAAGATGATGTCACATGGGACCTTAAGAGCCAATCAGCATTTCAAGATCCAAAACAAGATCTATGTTCAGCACCAGCTTTAGGCATTCCTGATAGCAAAAAGCCTTTCATCCTACATGTGAATGAACAAAATCGCTACATGACTGCAGTCTTAACTCAGGAATGGGGTGATCAATTTAAACCTGTGGGCTATTACTCGCAACAGCTAGATGCAGGAGCTCAGAGTTGGGGGCCTTGTTTACAATCAGTACAAGCAGTCTACCTAGCACTTCAAAATATCACATCTATAGTGCTAGATCAACAACTAATTATTTGTTGCCCACATTCATTACCCGCTCTAATTACACTGGGACAGGTAGCAAGGATAACTCTTCTGTGATGGACTAAGTGGTCAACTGCTTTAGAACTGCTAAATATTATTGTTGAAAAAGCTACTCTATCAAATCCAGCAACATTGCTCATACCCTTAGATCCTTTGCCTGATAATCATGACTGTGTAGAAATTGTGCAAGCTACGATAATAGACGAACACTTAGATATGCTCCCCATAACCAATGCAGAAATTTCTCTGTACACTGACGGGACATCTGTGGTGGTGGATGGAGTATGAAATCCAGGGAGGGCTGTAACCACAGACTTTGAAGTGCCCAAATAATTATTAGCCCTGACTGAAGCATGGAAAATGCCTGAAGGAAAAACTGTTAATATTTATACAGATTCTAGAGATGCCTTCAGTGTAGTACATGACTTCCGAGCAGCACGGCAACACAGGTGTTTCCTAACAGCAGCTGTGTTCTGCAACTGCTTTCGGATCCTTGAATAACGTATAATGTGCAGCTGGTGAACTTTCTGGTGCCCCCTAGGGAGTTAGTGCCCTACGCAGACTGCGTAATATGCGTGTAGAGAGCGGCATTACTGATAATACAATATTGCACAATATCAAAGAAAAAAAAATAACATTTTGCGAAACAAATTGAAATAAATGTAAAAAAGAAGGATGCTATTTCACGTGTATATTTAAAGTATAACTTTTTAATGCATATATGTAACAATTCAAAATGAATAAAATCTGAACAACATAATAAGTTGGCTCCGCCCTCCTTCAAACATCTTTGGTTCATTGATTGACACTGCGTGTCTGATTGACAGGAGCAACAGGTGAGGCTGTTAGTCTAAGCAGACAGTCATAACAAATGTGTGTGAGCTTGATCATTTAGGCCCAGGGCTGGTCTGGTAATCTGGCATACCTGTCATTTTCTGAATGGGCCGCGTTCAGCAAAAATGAGATGAAGAAAATAAGAGAAAAAATTATGCTGAATGGATCACAAAACAGCGCTGCGATATGCAGAAATCTACAGTGAACACAAACACACACGAACCCCAACACACTCAACAAATTTTGGATCACCAACCCCATCACCGCCTCCCACCTCAACAGTTGGCATGTAAAATTCTGGCCCGATTTCTCTTCCCAATCAAGCCCTGTTCGAGCCGACTCGTTCGCAAATGACCCATCACTACTTAGACATGTAGAAGGAAAGAGTGTTTATTGGCCATCCACCCCCTTTATTGAATCATTAGTATGATATTAATGTATGCTTGCTTAATTAATCATTTGGGGGGATTTTAAGAAAACACAGAATGTAATGCTCTATGTATATCTGTTACTGACAAGAGTTTAGGCTCTGCTGTCTGTAAGGTTAGGGTATAATGGCCAGATAAGCTTCTGCTCCTATTTCAGAAGCTTCCATAATGCGTCTTACCTTGTTTGTACATTTGCTAAGAAGAGAGTTGCAAAGACATGCATAAACCGGTGTATATAAAGCAATTAACCAACAGACGGACAGAACCAAAGGACAACAGACGGAAGGAAACAACGGATAACAGATGGACAGAAACAACGGACAACAGACGAAGACAACAACAATGATGATGAAGACACAGATAAACATCTCTGTGTATCACCAAGAAGAACTATATGCAAACTGATGAACTCTAATAAAAGCTGTTGAAGTCCAATTTCAATCTCCCACTCTTCTCAAACCCTGGCGACTAAAAACGTAAGAATCTGACAATCTTGAATCACATGAATAAAGCGAACAGCCAATCAAGTGAGAGAGTCTGTGAGATCTAGTTTTCCGCCAAAGATATTTATAAAAATTATTATAAATTATAAGAATTTAAACAGTTATAACAGCACAAGAGGATGTTAAAAAAATATGAACAATCAAATCACATTTACACAACACAAATGATGACTATAAAATCATGAATAATTATAATACATTTACACAGGACATAAAATCACTAGTAAATTAAAACTAATTTAAACACATTTACACAGCAAGAAGAAACATTACTGCTGCTGCTTGAGTACAAAAAACATTGTGATGAAAATATATATAAAAAAGATCCTATATTGATGTGAAAGTAACTTTATATAGGTCCACAACAAGAACATTCAGGCTTGTAATGTGATTTGAAATAATAAAAAAAAAAAATACAAAAATAAACGCTTTCATAATAATTTAAATTACAAACTTAATATAATTTAATCATATAAAACATGAATACACTATTGGATAATAAAAATGTGAGCAAATGGAAAATAAGTAGATGGTATGCACAACTAAAGACTAATTTGTTCATTATTCGTAGCAGCATAATAAACAAAAAAGACATATTTGGTGTGCTAGTATGCTTTTGAGCTTAAGGTTACAGAAGGTAACATAAATGGAACTATGGGACTTATGTTGTGACAAAACAAAATCCAAAATAAATCAAAAATGTGTAAAATTTTAGCATCTTCAAAGTAGTCACCCTTTGCCTAGAATTTGCAGACATGTACTCTTGACATTTTCTCAACCAACTTCTTGAGGTGTCACCCTGGGATGCTTTTTAAACCGTATTGAAGGAGTTCCCATCTATGTTGGGCACTTATTGGCTACTTTTCTTTATTATATGATCCAAGTCATCAATTTCAACAACTTTTTTTATTACATTTTAGTTTTATAATGAAATAAATTAATATGGTGGCAAAATGATATTTTTGTCAACAAAACACTTCAAACATTTAAGTATACGCCTTCAGCTCTAATGATTTTTAAGGTCAAGAGAAACATTCAGTTTTAAAAGTTTTGACCAGTAGTATATATATATATATATATATATATATATATATATATATATATATATATATATAGCTCAGTTGAATGAGGGCTTCACAATTTCATCACACCAAAGTGCATTTGGTCAGGAGGCCTCAGGTGTGGTCCACCTTAAGAACCTCTCATTGGAGATGGAGTTGCTTGGAGAGATAAATCAATAAGCATCTAGCCACAGGACAGGGGCTGACCAAAGGAATAGAGCAAGCTAAGTTTCTGGATCTTGGAGACATGAAACAGGAGACACTGGACACAGTGGGAAGAGTTGCAGCCCAAGTGCTGGATCAACATGTTAAGTAAAAGGGACTGTTCACCTAAAAATCTAAATAGAGTCATCATTTACTCACCCTCAGCCACGCAATGGAAGTGAATGGTGACTGGCTGTTATTCTGTTACACATCTTTTGTTTTCCACATAAGAAACAAAGTAATATGGGTTTGGAACAATTTAAGGGCGAGTAAATGATTACAGAACTTTAAATTCTGTATGAACAATCCCTTTGAGGCTTAAATGTCAGTCTTAAAAACTGTTAAATTTGTCTCTAATTGAAAGCTAACACATTGTAAATTATTCTTAACTCTTTAGTGACATTCAAATTGACAGAAATGTAATCACTGGATGTTACAACTCTCACTGAACATGAATGACTTCAGGTCCCTTTGTTGCTGCAAGACACTATCAGTGCAAAGGTACCTTTACATTGCTATAATCCAAATTGGTTGTGCGGCAAACATTTCACAATCTGCTATTCTGCAATCAGCTTGGTAAAGGAGGTGAAAAGTCTCCATTTACAATTTCTTTGCTGGCTATAGGGGGCAACCTGTGGAATCCTTCAGAATGGAATTCAGTAAGGTAAAACCTAAAAATTAAACATAATTACTAATATTAAATACACGATTAAATGCTTGCATCGTGAAAAACTGCATTGATTGAAAACAATGTTTCATGAGGCAAAGTTGTTCATAATGAATTTAATTCATATTAATTAAATAACTTGTGTGTGTGAAATACAGCAGAATACACAATGATTTCCAGGCTTGTAAAACATGATAACCTCAAATTATGTGGAAATATGGAACAAGATTTTTTAGGGTTTATGCAGGCACAAACTTTGAACAGGTCAAGTAAAAAGTGCATTGACTATAGAACAAAGGATGTGAGATCATCTCCCATGTTGTTTAGTTCTGACAACTACAAATACTCCACTTGCATTAATGAGGGCCTACCATCCAGAACAATACACCGCCCCAAAGAGCAGATGGGAGGGTCACTCAAGAGTCCTCATTGTCCCCACAAAGACTTCCACATTTTTTTGATGACTCACAGTGACCAAATGGCCCACTGAGAGAAAGTAACTCTCATTCATGTCCAGTCAAGTGGCTTTTATTGTCATTTAAACCATATAGAGCTAGTACAGTACACAGTGAAATGAAACAACGTTCCTCTAGGACAATGGTGCTAAATAAAACAACATGAAACAACATAAAACACACAGAACTACATGAGACTACACAGAATTAAAGACCTACACATTTCTACATAAAGTGCGTGTGCAAACAGTACAAGACGGTACAATAATTGCCATAACAGGACAATAGGCAGAGTAAGAGACAGTGCAGCGCCGACTATTACACAGTTATAGTGTGAAAGTGTCAGATAAAACATAGTACAAAAATATATTACAATATAATATAAAATGCTGTGAATATAAACATAACAATCAATGGCATAGTATTCAGCAGATAAGCTTATACAATATATGGACATAGCAGTTGGTGTAGCAGCAATGTAGAAGTGACAAGAAATTAAGAACACAGTTTTATGTATACAGAGATTAGCCCTAAGTTTATGATGAGGGTGTGGGTACCATGAGTAAGGTCCATTGGGAAAAGGATGACTTTTTAGTTGTTTTTACCAGCAGTGTTTTTTTTGGTTTTCTGCTTTGTACAGGCCTAGGAAAAATTGCTTTGACTTAAGAACAAAGGATGTGAGATCATCTCCCACTCTGTTTAGTTCTGACAACTCCAAATACCCCACTTGCATTAATGAGGGCCTACCATTCAGAACCACTACACCTCCCCAATTAACAGATGGGAGGGACACTTAAGAGTCCTCATTGTCCACACAAAGACTTCCACATTCCTTTGATGACTCACAGTGACAAAATGGCCTACTGAGAGAAAGTGAGATTAGCCTTGTGGTTATGTAGGGTGTAGGTGGCCCATTGGGAAAAAGGTGACAACACTCCCCCCAAAAAATAATTAAAAAAAAAATAAAATAAAATAAATAAATCCAGAAAGAACAAAGTAAAAATACCAGACATTATAACGCAATGGTTCCGGTCCGTTCCGGCTCTGGTCAGGAGTAGTAGGAACTGAATGCAGGTCTGTATGCAAACATCTGCATGAGGCAGGAAAGTAGACCTCTCTGACACCACTGCTAATTCAGAGCAGGGCCATTGATTGAACACATCCCTAAATGTTGTGTTCTGCTTGGCGAGAGCAGCCATTTGAAGTCTCATCAGGCCAGGACCGGGCAAGTATCCATTATGATGGCAGGGGAGCACATACAATTTGCAAAAGCTACAGTAGGAGCTAGAGAGCTCCACTAGCTTAGCTCAACACCATGTTAAACACTGCAAATTACAAAAAAAAAAAAACATTAAAAGGGAGATTGACTTGGTGTATTGCAACGAGAGAAAAAAATGCAGATCTAATTAAGTTGTAAGAAGCATTTGCTGACTATTTAAACCATTGTTCCTTTTCAAGGAAACATCAATGTTGTGTAATGAAGCAATTGGGACTATGTCAGTGGTCTCACGTTGTCTGAAGCCTGTATACAATCACACCAATTTATTGGCTGATGTCGATTAAGCGATGCCATAGGGAGCCACATCACAGGCTCTATATAGGCGAACACTTTGTGCCATCTTGCCAGATTTTCTTACTTCAGTACAAAAATGTGTCTTAGCCGTGGTTGTTACAAGCAACTCAAACCGAAGCAAGGAATATATTCTTCCTTTTGAGTGACAACACGTGAGGACATCATTGGAAATGAGCAGTTTGTGTGCAGATTCAACTACATTGCTAAACAGGCCTGATGGCGCTTCATCAAGACTCTGTCAAACCATGCAGCCTTTGAAAGGAGCCATGTGAGCCTTGAGGCTCCAGCTCTTCTCATAAGACGAAGGAATGAGGATGGGCACCGGACTTTTCCTTTTTCTTCTCTCTCCCTCCAGACGGATCCACCATTCTCACAGTCGAGACATGCTCCTTTATCTGCCACACAGTCTAGTTCGGCTCTGTTACGTGTCATGCAGGCCATTTTTCATCATGAAAACGCTGGCTTGGAGGTGTTTCATTGTGGAAATGGTGGAAACGGTAGACACTTCTTTAAAAATACCTAATTTCTTCTATTTTGTTGCCCTAGAGAGTTCACAGAAATATAAAGAGGCACAGGGTGTCTCATTCTTTCTCTCCCGTTTTTGGAGCGCTGTTGTGCAGAGGGCAAGCACCCGCATGACTGGTGCTCAGGTCCGGGGACTTAAGAGGCAAAAAAATAAAGAGCATTTTTTCCAATACAATATTGTGAACAGATGCACGTTGCTTGTCCGCATTACTATTCTCCCTAGGTCCCATCAAGTGATGGCATGTGTGTGAAACTCAAATGTTTGCGCAGACGTCTTTTCTTTGAGAGACGCAAATGCTATCTCTGTTCCTGTTCAATTGCGGCACGTACTTCATGCTCCTTAATAATTTAAGATTTATTGGTTCTGTACTCACTAATCTTGCAGTCTTTCCATTGTTAAGGAGCTGGGTTATGAGTTCTCTGTTGGTCACGCTCTTGCTTTGCCTCGTGCGAGTCTACTGTATGATACACATCGGTCACTCGAGATTTAGCGTGTATAGGTGATCGCAGGGATTAATCAAAAACTATTTAAAATTCTGACTGGAAACGTTTTCAGGCTAAGTCATATTACTTCAACCGACACTTTATTTAATTAATCAAGACCAATAGTGTTTTTAGGGAAGATGTTTTAGAACAGCTAGTATGCATAATTTCAAAGCTGTTTTCAATCTAGGAAATAAAACTGATACTTTTTGCAATGCTTGACACAATTTTTAGGCATACAAATAATCAACATAACTTTTTAGTGCATATGTTTTTATTTATCTTATAACACCAAACAATGTTTTGTTTTAAGTGAACCTCTAAACACTATGTCATAATATATGTATGGATTGGATTACAATTTCTTTTTAAGAAACCATTGTGTCACACTTTTCTTTCCCTTGCTCACACATTCTTAACCCTTCTAATGCTAGAGAAGATGGGCTTTCTGTCATTCTCTGCTGAAAATACATTCAGAGTGACCCATTTTTTATAATTTTTATATATATATATATATATATATATATATATATATATATATATTTGCCTGATCGAATTTGGCCTCTGTCCCCATGGCCAAGGGTCTTGGGACAGGCATAATGGAATTTGATGTTTAATCATTACAAGTATTCATGTATCACACTCTCATAAATGTCACACACTGTTCCCCCCATAAATAAATGCTGGGGCTGCTGTGACAAACCTGCTTGTTCTCAAATTCTCCCATGTTTATATATGTTTCCCCATTCTAATGCTAGGGAAGATGGTTTATCTGGCATCCTCTGCTGTTGATACATTCAGAGTGACTACTTTTTATACTTGCCCAATCCAATTCGGCCTCTGTCCCCATAACCAAGGGTCTCGGGACAGGCATAACGGAATTTTATGTATAATAAGCAGAAGTGTTCACAAATCACAATCTCATAAATTTCACACGCTGTTCCCACCGTAATAAACACTGGGGCTTTTGTTGCAAACCTGCTTGCTCTCAATTCCTCCCATGTTCACATATTTTACCTAATTCTAATAATAGGGAAGATGGTTTACATGGCGTCCTCTGCTGTTGATACATTCAGAGTGACCCCTTGCTATACTTACCTGATCGAATTCGGCCCCTGTCCCCATTACAGAGGGTCTTGGGACAGGCATAATGGAATTTGATGTATAACAAGCACAAGTGTTCTCCTCCAAAAAAAAAAAAAAAGTCTGGGGCAGTTGTGGCAAACCTGCTTGCTCTCAATTCCCTCCATGTTCACACATTCTTCCCCATTCTATGCTAGGGAAGATGGTTTACTCTTTCCCTTTCAAAACACCAGGAGAGATACTTTTTCTGTAAACGTTCCTGCTGTAAGCACACTTCAGGACAATGGTCATTATGCCTAAATAAAATAAGGCAAACATTGTTAAACCCCATTCAATCAGCCACAATGATGGAGGCACAAGGGCTTCCCTCCACTGTGCCACTGATTGCAAGGCATCTGCCAAAGGTAATTCAAGAGCGCCATCAAATGTTTACTTGTACTGCAATAGATTATAATGCATTAATTCCTCTGTCTGCCCATGTGAAGGCTTGGCAGCAGTTACAAGGCATTCCAAATTGGGTAATCTGAACGAGAGAGAATGTGTTTTTGTTTTACAGCATAATTTCGCAAGTGCAGCCGTGGGACTGGTTTGTGACCACAGATTTGAAGAATGCTTATTTGAACATTTAAATGACGCCAAGGCACAGGCGTTTTCTCATGTTTGCTTTTGGGGAAAGCAAACCAATTTTGCGTCCTTCTTTACAGACTTGCATTAGTCAAGTCAAGTCAAGTGCCTGGGGGGGATGTAAACTCCGGTTATAATAACTGTGGTTAGCACCTCATATGTTCACAATATGGATGGATACAGCACTGACACACTTTTGGCTTCAGAGCATTCATAGTCTTGATCTTATCTTGATGATTGGTTGGTGTTAACTCACTCAGAGAGTTTGGCAGCCCAACACAGAGATATTATTCTCAGTCACTTGAACAATCTAGGGCTGCGAGTCAACATAGACAATAGTATTTTGTTGCTGATGCAACAGACGCTGTTTCTAGGGGTGGAGCATGACTCTCAGACAATGCAGACGAGCCTGTCTGCAACTCGTGTTCTGACATTCCAGCAGTGTTTAGCGATGTTCAAAGTAGGACACGCTCTCCCTGCAAGAACAGGCTTTTGGGGCGTTTAATCGAAGTATCCACTGTCATTCCCCTGGGAATGTTGAATGTGAGACATTTTCAGTGTTGAATGAACTCCATAAAGGGAATTCAACCACTGACATATGTGTTTCGTCCCATCAGTGTGATGCATTGGAGCTACCAAGCTCTATTACCATAGAAACAGGACCGATTTCTGCAGATGGGTGTTCCGTTGGGATGGGTGTGTTGACCCAAGGTGATAATGACTGACGCCTCTTTATGGTTATGGGCGCTGTGTTCAAGAACCATCCTGTTCAAGTATGGAGTGGTCAGCGGCTGAATTGGCACATACATGTTCTGGAGATGCGAGTGAGGCTGTTGGCTTTGAGGTTTTTCATTCTGGATATTTGGGGGTGGATCTCCTGTCCAGACAGGTTTGGAAGTGGACCTGTTTGCTCTAAGCGAGATGTCACACTGTCCCCTCTGGTTTTCTCTCTCGCCCCTGGCACCACTGGGCATAGATGCGCTGGTGCATCAGTGGCCAACAGTGCATCTTTATTCATTTCCACTGATCAACCTGCTGTACTAGGTTCTGCAGAGGGTTTGGGAGGATCGTGTTTGTTTCAGTTAGTGGTACCATATTGGCCATCTCAAGTATGTTTTTTTACTGTGGTCTTTCTCCTGGAGAGAATGCCTTGGGAGACACCATTCAGAATGGACATGTTGCCTCAGGCGTGGGGCAGCATTTGGCACCCCCAGCCCGAGCTATGGAAATTGTGGAACTTGTTCTTTGAATCATAGTTTATCCCCCACTGTGGTTGATACCATCATTAATTTTAGAACTCAGTCAATGAGAAGGTTATATACACATTTAAATTGTGTATTTTCACCTCTTGGTAAGCAACGCGGAGTAAGGATCCAGTCCACTGCCCGGTTGGATCAGTGCTGGATTTTTCTTTTTTTGTTTTGCAAGAGCGTTTTGGGGCCCAGCATTACCCCAGCACTGCTTAAAATGTACGTGGCCACTATAGGGGCTGAGTATGCGCTGGTGAATGAAGTTTAAAGACAAAATGTTTCCCATTTTATTCACGGAGCATGCAGGCTTTGACCTTTTCATCCTGTCCATGTCCCTTTTGTCCATGTCCCTTTAGGGGACAGCCTCCCCTCCAGTCTCTCCTGCAGGAATAGAAGCACTGACCGAACTGCGTATCTCTGTGGGTCTTCGGCTCGGGAAGAACACCAATTCGCGAACAAACGACACTTTAGTGCGTAGAGTTGCCTGGTTGAGGGAGCTCTGGCTTGATTGATCGTATCTACGACAGCAGGTGGTAGATTTACTAGATCTTCCGCGTCCCATCCAGGGGCCAGACATGGAGATTCCAGAGGTCTGGGCGCGGATGCCAGAGGGTGCCCCGTCCCTGAGGTCCTTCCTCAGGGGGATTTTCCAGGGAGGGGCTGTCATGAGGAGCGTGAGTTCCAAAAACCAGGTGCGGGTGGGCCAGTAAGGGGCCACCAAGGCGACCTGTTCCTCGTCCTCCCTGATCTTGCACAGCACCGATGCAAGAAGGCTCACTGGGGGAAATGCTTACTTGTGCAGCCCCCGGGGCCAGCTGTGTGCCAGCACATCTGTCCCAAGGGGATGTCCGTCAGGGAATACCAGAGCGGGCAAGGGGAGTTGTCCTGGGAGGCAAAGAGGTCTACTTGTGCCTTGCTGAATCGGTCCTAAATGAGCTGGACCACCTGGGGGTGGAGCCTCCACACTCCGCTGGGCGAAACCTGTCATGACAGCGCGTCCGCCGTCGTGTTGCGGTTGCCCGGGATATGAGTGGCAAGCAGCGACCTGAGTCACGGCTGACTCCAGAGGAGGAGATGGCGGGTGAGTTGTGACATATGACGAGAGCGCACGCCGCCCTGGCGATTTATGTACGCTACCGTCACGGTGCTGTCTGAGCGAATCAGAACATGCTTGCCTCAGATTAGTGGAATAAACCTCCGTAGAGCAAGAATAACAGCCATCAACTCTAGGCAATTGACGTGCCAATGCTGCCGGGGACCTTTCCAGGTGGCAGCGGCAGTTTGCCCATTGCACACGGCGCCCCAACCCAGTCGAGAGGCGTCTGTGGTTACCACGACACATCTGGACACCTGCTGCAAGGGAACGCCGGCCTGCAGGAAGCAGAGGTCTGTCCACGGGTTGAAAGTCTGACGGCAGGCGGGGGGTGATTGCCACATGATGCATGCTGTGGCGCCATGCCCATCTCGGGACTCGAGTCTGTAACCAGTGCTGTAGCGGTCTCATATGCATCAACCCGAGCGGCGCGGCTGAGGATGCCATATGCCCCAGGAGCCTCTGGAATTGTTTTAGAGGGACCACTGTGCCAGGCTTGAAGCGAGCAAGGCACCTGAGCACTGACTGAGTGCGCTCGTTGGTGAGACGCGCTGTCATTGAGACCGAGTCTAACTCCATACAGAGAAAAGAGATGCTCTGAACCAGGGTGAGCTTGCTCTTTTCCCAGTTGACCTGAAGCCCTAGACGGCTGAGGTGCCTGAGCACCTGGTCCCTGTGAGCGCATAGTAACTCTCGAGAGTGGGCCAGGATGTGGTCGAGTATGCGGATGCCCACTTCCCTTAGGGGGGGCAAGAGCGGCCTCTGTGACCTTGGTGAAGATGCGAGGGGACAGGGACAGGCCGAAGGGGAGGACCTTGTACTGATATGCCTGGCCGTCTAACGCGAACCGTAAGAAGGGTCGTGTCATGGCAAAATAGAGACGTGGAAGTACGCGTCCTTCAGGTCTACCGCCGCGAACCAATCTAGCTGTCGAATGCAGGCGAGAATCTGCTTCTGCGTGAGCATTTTGAATGGGAGTCTGAGCAGGGCCCGGTTGAGAACTCGCAAGTCCAAGATTGGTCGCAACCCGCTTTTTTGGGGTACGATGAAGTAAGGGCTGTAGAGATCCTTCTTCATCTCGGCAGGAGGGACAGGCTCTATCGCGTCCTTGAGGAGCAGTGTAAAAATCTCTGCTCATAAGGCACTGGCTTGTTGGCCACGCACTAGAGTGGAGCGAATACCGCTGAAACGAGGCAGGAGCCGGGCGAACTGAATCATGTAGCCGAGTCGGATGGTCCTGGCCAACCAGCGCGATGGGTTGGGAAGCTATAACCACGCGTCCAAACTCCGTGCGAGGGGGACTAAGGGCACGCTCACTTTTGACGTACCGGGCGGGGCTTCGCGGCAGGGGGGAGTAGGTAATAATGCGTCGGGAGGCAAAAGCGCGTCCTGAGGCTGAGGTGCTGAGAAAAGACTCAAAGCACTTACCTTGCTCCGCACACCCGGCAGGGGGCGGGTTAGAGTCTGAGGAAGAGGTCCCGGGAGGGCATCATCGAAACTCGTCAGCGCTGGCCTGCCGGGGTTGGACAGTCGCGGGGCCAGAGGCGAGAGAGCTGCGTCCGGGGAACCGGGACTGGAGAACTGCAAGGCCGGGGTGCCGTGAGAACGGCGCACACTGGCTGAATGACCCAGGGAGTGAGGGAATCGCTCTGTAATCGCTCTGTAGCGGCAGGTGAAAACAAGGATTCTCTTCCCGGCCCTCCACCGGGGGACGGAGTGGTCTTGAAACCATCTCCTGAGCGAACATCCGACTGCCTGGGTTGTCTGTCTCAGGAGTGCTTCGGAGCTTTTCTGGTCCGAGAGGGGGTCCTGGAGACGGGGGGCGTACGCCGCCTGTGAGGTGCTCGACGCTGGGGCTGAGAGCTGGGCCCGGGTTGCGGAGCTACCTGTTGTTGCTTTCTTGTCGCAGGGGGGACGCCCTCGGCGAGCAGGCGGGGCGTGGGCGCGCTGACTGGGTGGCGCCGCGGCATGATGTGAGAAACTGTCCACATCTGCTTCCTGACCACCGAGAACTGCTGGGTAAAGTCGTCGATGGTGTCGCCGAAGAGGCCGAGCTGGGAGGCGGGGGCATTGAGAAATCGTGACTTGTCAACGGCATGCATCTCGCCCGTGTTCAGCCAGAGGTGGCGCTCCTGGACAATGAGTGTGGCCATCGTCCACCCGAGTGCCTGCGCCATGACCTTCGTAGCTCTGAGAGCGAGGTTGGAGCAGAGCGCAGTTCCTGCAGCACATCAGGGTTGGAACTACCCAGGTGCAGATCTTTGAGTGCCTTGGCTTAGTGAATTTGCAGGAGAGCCATGGCATGCAGGGTGGAAGTGGCCTGTCCAGTGGTGCTGTAGACTTTTGAGGTCAGTGATGACGTCATTCTACGGCTCTGGAGAGGAGTACCGTTCAGTCCCGCCAGGTGGCGGTGTTCCGCCATCCAGGGTAGTGAGAGCGGACAAGGGGAGGGCGGTTCCGACTGCGTTGGCTCATCATGCACTTCCGGGAACGACGGAACCAAGGGGGGGTGTGGCTATAAGTGGCGCCGTGACCCGAGGACCCGATCGAGTAGCCGAGAGGGGGGACGGAGATCTCCAGTCTGGGAAAGCATAGCGGACATCTGCAAATCAGCCTCAGACTGGGTGAGCAGACTTGAAGCTGGCAGCCCAGGTGAGCCATCAGCATCAGATGCCGCTGTGACACTCTCCGATGCAGCGGCGATGTTGTCATCCAATTCCGGGAGCTCAAGGGAAAATACTGGCTGGCCGGGAAGCGAGCCGCACTCTTCCCGAGCTCGGACGGAAGCAAACAAGCGTGCTGGGGGGCAGGTGGTTCGTGGGGATTTACCCGGCGAAACCGAGCCCATGGTCATCCCCAAATCGCCTTCATCACTCAATCCCGTGGGAAGAAGGAATGACACGGGGGGTGGCTGAAGTGGCTTTCTCTCATGACAAAAGAAAGCGCGACCGCAATGTTGCCATGGTTATGTTCTTGTTCTGAGAACATGAACCATTCATAAAACGATGCCTGCGTGTGATCGCAGCCCAGGCACGCGAGGCTGCTTTTATGACCGTCAGAAGTGGAGAGAAATCAATCGCATCCAGGAACTACACAGAGGCGGAAAGACATCTTTAAAAAGACGCGTCCTGAAAAGGACGCGTGTATTGCTCTTTTATGAGTGGGAACTCAAACTCTTTTAGAGAAAATATACTCTTTTAGGAGGAGAACACTCTTTCAAACAGAAAGAAGCGCTGTCGAAGCGCCCAGGGGCGTGAACTGCACAGCATGCAGAGAGAGAGACGCCAGCTGGAAATGCGCCATGCGGATCCAACAGCAATGCTTCTCGTTGGTAGAGGTGAGTGAAACAGGAGTGTGTTTCATCTGCTTGCGGTACAACCATTCGGCTCCGAAGAAAAATTCTGACTGGCATTCGCTGCCCCTCTTCCCCTTATACCCGTATGTCCAGGGAGGGGCATGCAAATTCTGTCTGCCAACTTCACATTGGCCTTTTCTCAGGTTTAGAGGTACTATTCGGTGTCCGAGAAGACCCCTTGTGTCACTTCCTTCGACACTACGTCAAGAGAGTGACAGAAGGGGAACTAAAGTTATCAAAACTGTGAAAACCAAACAAAACGTCTTTATAAAGCAAAGAAAAACTAGTTAAAATAGAGGTACGTACAAACAAACAAAACTTTCTCCAAAATACTACAGCATGGACACATTACCAAAAAAGGTGAGGGGCAGATTCATCTACAGCATTACAGAAGGAGCAAAGTGGATCTATTTCAGGGAGCATGTTTCTTAAATAAAGATTGACTGGGTAAAAACGATGTAACAGTTTAAAGGCTATCTCCTTAACCTTGTTGGTAATCAAATATTTGTGAGATAAAGACCATACGACCTCTGTCAGACATGCTTGTGTTGCGTCTCGGGTGTGTTGCGTCATAAAAATAAAATGTTTAGGTCACTGTGTCAAGTTAAATATAGTTTAATACTCAGTCTTTAAACACATCTTGAGATCCCTAGGATCGCATTTGCGCTCCTACAAGTGTGCCCACTGAAGCATTGTTAATGTTTTGTTCACTGTAATAATATTTGCTCACACAGCTGAAATTTCACTTACTGCACTCTGGAGTAAACAGGTGGTACTACAAGCTTGCATTTATCAGGAATTTCTCAGGAAAGCATTGCGATTAAACGCGTACATTTTTTTAACGCGTTATTTTTTGTAAAATGAATTGCAAGTTATTAACGCGTTAAATCGACATTTATATCTTCAGCTTTAGTGTGTCAATAGGTAATTTAAATGTTAGACTCACAAACATTACTTTTGCAAATAGAAAAGATTAGAATAGAAGAACAGGTAGCCCTTCAACAGATGTCATGGCCCCCACAAAGCCCCACACTGAACATTGTGTCAGTCTGAGATTACATAAAGAGACATCCTGAGATCCTAGTGTCCAGGTGTACCAATGCAAATTGGTGCTGTATTAAAGGCAAAGGTAGTGTCACAGAATATTTGTATATTTGGACTTTGTATGACATTAAATGATGAATGAAAACTATTTATGTCATTTTTTAATACATCCCCACTATGTGCCTAAAACATTTACACAGTACTATATACATAGACAAGACAACCCCTCATAACTTTATGAATAGCAAGCATGCCAACCCAGGAAAGAAAGCTGTGCTCATCAAGTCATTTCAAGTTATTAAATGTGGTCCTATTTCTATAATTATGGTACATGAGATTCAACCAAAGCTCCTCAATCTTTTAAATTCATAACACTGAAAGAAATTCAGGGAATGTTTTCACATACTGTAGAATACTGGAACCATCTCTGGTCTATATTCACTTGAGCCAAAGTGCTTTAAAGTCAGTTAGAGGAATTGTTTGGATAGCCCCATCTCTTCTTAACTGTGTTAAGTCATTACTGGGTACCAATTAATTAGCTGATGGTGCACCCAAATGATACAGCTAAAAAGTGATTGGCAAGGTGGAGCAGAGACAGATCAGACCTCAGGATGGCCACGGTCGTAAGCATTCCACCTGTAGAGCTCAACACATCCACTATCTGACAAATTTTTGCTGAGCATTTAGAGTGTGAAACATGTAATATATTTGAGGCACAATCTATTGAAAGAGCAGATGGATACTTCTACTTTATATGAAAAACTAGAGAATAGAAAGCAAATGTTAATGTCTTTGTTGAAAGAATGGGGTTAAAGTTGGGCTTAAAATAGTTGACAGAGGAGTTTTTTTTAATTTTTTTTATTGATTTGATTGTATCTCTATGGAAGCATGACTGAAACCAGGGTTAGAAAACTATTGAGGTGCCAAGAATTGCAACAAATCATCAGCTACTAAAATTAATGAAATAGCATAGCCTTCATCATGGCCAGTCTGTACTAAAGATGGTGTACCAGTATAGTGTGCTACTGTTTTGAATGTTTTAGGTAATGTCATGATGATCATCAGGGCCAGATCAAGACTTATCTTACAAAAGATGTGATTGTTTTTCTTCAGTGATTCGTGCTATTTCTCATGTCTTCTAAAATCAAACAATTGCTGGAACAAACCAAAAATGTGAAACTGTTAGCTTTTAGACCCAAAACGTTTTTCCTCCAAGGGTTGATTAACGGCTAAGCAAAAACAAATCCTCCATTGTTCCACATTCAAATCGCAAGACGTTTTTATATCTAATTGGAGATATTTTTTATACTTGATAGTAATTTTTAGACAATTGCCATGATTAGTACCAGTGGATGGAATTCTGCCACAACACTATCTATACAATCAATTATCATCCAGTGATAATAAATAATCCATCCTAACCAGTGCTGAGAAAAATATCAGGTGCCACGTGACAGCGTCGTATATAGTGTATGTGCTGCTTTGGCCTTGGTCTGGACCTCTCAGCAGTAATGTACAGCCTATAAATAATATTTAAACTTTTTAAACAATTCCAGTTTAAACAAAAAATTAAAAATGGACAATTGCAATGATTCGTATCTGTGAATGGAAATCCACCCCAGCAATATCCAAACAATAATTTCTCATTCAGTGATAATAAATAACTGTGATTGTACTCTTTCAGCAGCGTCTGGACCTCTGCACAGTAATTTACCGCATATTAACGATATTAAAACTTTTGAACTAAAGATTCAATGCCCAGTACAGAATAGTGAACTTGTCTGATATGAACTTGTCTGATATTAAAGATTGCAGTTGCATGTTGTTCAAGTGTATATAGCTTCAAAATATATTTTTGAATATGAAAAAATTACTGAGGACAAGACATACAGTTTCAGCCATGTATGGAAGTCTGAGGCAGCCCCAAATCCCCTGTCTTTTTCTAAAATCTGTCCTGAGCAAAAATCTTACTGGGCTTTTTCCTCAATGTGTAGGAATTTTAGATAGCTGAGTTAAGGTAATCCGTGCAGACTCTGTTTGCTTCCTTTGCTTGCAGACCCCTATGCCAATTAACAGACTAAGGAGACTATATGTGGCATATTTTCAGTACAGGATTAATTTATATTTCACAGTGTGCTGAGCAAAGGAAAAAGCTGATTCTAAAATGATGGCAGCCATCAAAATGGAGGCAAACCAACAGATGCATGCTAGCTTCATGTACGGGAGTGTCACAGCTCATTGTCCTTGAAAATTAATCGGAATGAAATGACAAGCCCGGGGACTGCAATCTACGGTGCTCTGCAACAACGCTCCTGAGCAGAATATTTATGTAAGCCTGGCTAAGTGGCAACAGATGATATCTGTATTCCAACTGGATGGGGGGACTTGAAATGGCAGTGATAAACAAGCCAGGGCATGCAGCGGTATGAAATGCAAATTTTGTGGTTTGGGTTTGTTGTTTTATTTCTTTGTAGAATTAGGCCAATGAGGGCAAGTGAGGGTGGGGCTGGGGCATGAGGTGAAGGAGAGGGGTGTCACCTTGCCGTGGACTGTGTCAGATCAATGGCATTCTGAACTTACTCAGATGGTCTGATTGGACCCTTGAAAAAATGCATTTATCTCTCGCCGAGGACGTGTGCTCACACACACACACACACAAAGACTTTGTGTGAGCAACTCTTCGGCAAGTGAGAGAGACATATGGTGCTATTTATGAATTCTACATGCATCAATAAATGCTAATTCAATAAATTACAAAACGTTCAAGGGATAGTTAAAAAAATGCAATGAAAGTGTATAGTGACTAAGGTAACATGAGGGTGAGAAAATGATTATAGAATGTTAATTTTCACTTTAAAAACTAAATATAACATTTAAAATTATAATTTTTCTTACACAAACGTTCAACATGTCACAGGTAAATTATACACATAGAACATTTCTTAAGTCATTCGAGGGCTGTTACTGTGTAATACTTAGCATGCCACGCTCTAATAACTGTATATACTGGCAGATAGATGGCGTGTTTCAATGCATTGAAGATGTGTGTGGTGTGTGTGTGTGGAGGGGGGGTGTTGCAATGATTCAGTTGTCTACTTAATTTAAACACTAGTATAAGTCCAGCCTCTCTTTAATATAAAATTGTCTCAGTCAAAGAGAGAGAGAGAGAGAGAGAGAGAGAGAGAGAGCATTGAAGAGACAAAAGGGTGAGCAGAAGAGAAGCAGGAGGAGGTGGATCGAAAGAGAGAGAACGAGAGAGAGAGACAGAGAGATAGAAAGTGCCTGCACTGAATTGTGAGTGGCTTACGACACTCAGTGAACAGAAGGTGCTTCTGCATGCATTGCCAGTGCACTAGTCTGCTGCAAGGGATCAAGCATCTCTCTCCTCCCTGTACACCGCGCTTGCCTTCAGACTCAGCATCTACAGCCTCCGCAGCATACAGGAAATTTGATTCACCCAAAGGAGTCCCTGCTGAAGATTTGACAATATAGAAATAATTTAATCTTTGATATTTGTTTGGATATTATTACTTTAAAAGCAAATTAAAAAAGAGAAAGAGGAAAAAGAGAGCTGTATGATGTAGATCACACAGCTTTTGCATGTGCATAATTGTGAAGAAATATCTACTGACAGAATGCCAACGAGCTTTACTTAATGTACATTGTGCAGATCAGTGATCGCATTGGGTTATGGATGGTGATTTGCGTCGACACACCAGAGGTCTTTGACAAGAAGGGAAGAAAGAGAGGGAGAGTTTGGAGTGGATTATTCTCTCCTCCATGCATGTTTTTCCCCCGCTTGTCTCTCCCACAGATCAGTGCAGCAGTCAATGCAGATGAACAGAGGAGAGAGGAGGACAGCGCTCATGCATGCAGCCCGGGAAACTTGCACTTCCTACCAGCCTGCTGAATGCCACTTGGATTCATTCTCTTTTTGGCTCTTTCACACGAGGAGAACTAAGACATTGTAAGTCTGACATGATCTGGTGTAGATGAAAAGGAGGGGGGCTGAATTTGTACCACACTGGGGTCTTTTTTAGTTTTGCACATAATTAGTGTCAGCACAAAGGGATCAACTGAATAGAGGTTGTCAGCCTCTGGAAAAGGGGTGAGTAGGAATCCTTTCATGTGAGATTGGTTCTGAAGGAGTGATTTTTTGCTTCACTTTCTCTCTTTTCCTTTCTCCGATCTAATATGATCAAAGTGACTAGCCGTTTATTTCCTGACGATAATCAATCTTCAATGTGGCAGGATTTCTTAATTCTTTAAGTAACAAATCAAACTCAGTATTCTATTTAAATACATATCAATAGTAAGACATTGCACTTGTGGAGTTACACATCCTAAAATCCAAAATTACACAAATCTGAAAGAATCAATGGACTTTTTCTCTACAACGCTGCAGGATATTCATTCTAATGGATTTCCTCCTAATTGGTCTGTATCTAAAGTGGCCACTAAGGAAGCCCCCTGGGCTGATATTGTGCTCCCTTGGTATTATTCTGAAAATAATTCCCCTGGTGGGGGCGAGCTGTCCAAGGCCGTGCCGATGCGACAACAAGCTGTTGTATTGTGAGGGTCTCAACCTGACTGACATCCCCCAAAATCTAAGCAGTGCCATTGGTTTGTCCCTGCGTGAGAATATCATCTCCGAGCTACGGGAGGCAAACTTTGTCGGCCTGTCGCAGCTAACCTGGCTCTATTTGGATCATAACAATATTGAGATTGTGGAGGAGAGCGCCTTTGAGAGGCTGCGAAGGGTTAAAGAGTTGGATCTGAGCACCAACCACATAGAGAGCCTGCCCAACGGGACCTTTAGACCTCTGCCCAACCTGCGAATATTGAATTTATCCTATAACAAACTTCAATCCTTGGAGCCAGACCTTTTCCATGGCCTTAGGAAGCTTACCAATTTACATTTGCGCTACAATGCCCTTAAATTCATCCCTGTTAGGATATTTCAGGATTGCAGAAGCATGCAATTCCTGGATCTGGGTTATAACCAGCTGCAGAGCCTGGCACGCAATTCATTTGCTGGGCTCTTCAAGCTCACAGAGCTGCATCTGGAGCACAACGAGTTGGTGAAAGTCAATTTAGCCCATTTTCCCCGCCTCATATCCCTGCGGACCCTCTACATGCGAAACAATAAGGCCACCATTGTGGTCAGCACCCTTGACTGGACCTGGGACCACCTGGAGAAGATTGACTTCTCCAACAATGAGATTGAATACATTGAACCACATGTGTTTGAGAGTGTGCCCAACCTTAAGACACTAACATTGGATTCCAATAAACTGACCTACATAGATCAGAGGATTTTGGACTCGTGGACATCTCTGAGCAGTATCACACTGTCAGGTAATGAATGGGAGTGTAGAAGGAATGTCTGTGCCTTGGCATCCTGGCTTAGCAACTTCCAGGGGCAACGTGACAACAGCCTGTTGTGTGCCAGCCCAGACATTGCACAGGGTGAGGACATTCTGGATGCTGTCTATGCTTTCCAGTTATGCGAGGACAATGTTGATGCAACCATGCAGACCTTCACCGCCACCAGAAACCGGGCCAAAGATTTCATCTACAATGGCCCATCAAGAAACCCCTATGATCTGCAAGATATGGAGGGTGGGGAGGTGGTAACCAATTCCTTAACAGTGACTGTGTCCACAGATGACCTGGAGAGCACCATGCAGATCCACAAGGTGGTGACAGGCACCATGGCACTGATTTTCTCCTTTCTAATTATTGTCCTCATGCTCTATGTATCCTGGAAATGTTTCCCAGCAGGAGTAAGGCAGCTAAGGAAGTGCTTCACCAGCCAGCGTCACAAGCAGAAACAAAAGCAGACCATGCAGCAGATGGCCACTACGTCTGCATCCGAGTACTATGTTGACTACAAACCCAACCATATTGAAGGGGCACTTGTCATCATCAACGAGTATGGCTCTTGCACGTGCCAGCAGCAGGCATCTCGAGAATGCGAGGTGTGATTCTCCACCCGTGATGTTTTCAAACAATGTATTGATAGATATGGAACACACTTTCACTTTGCACCTCATTTTGCTGCTCTAAGTGGGAAGCTACATTTATGGAGTGCAAATGGACAGAAAACAGGATTTAGTGCTGATTTCAACAGCCTCAAAGGCTTGCAGGGAATCTGACTGTGAGATCTGTGTACTTGATGCAAAAGATGTGGAATAATTATGCTGACCTTTCCTGGCTTCTCTCGTGAAGAGTGGATATTTGAGCTTTAATGTGTCTTTCTACTTCAGGATATTCTAGAACTCCCTAAAGCTACTGAGGACATTCAGAGCAACATTTGTACTGTGGTAACAAACATACAATGAAATTGGAGAGAAAACAACACAACAAACTAGAAACCCTTAAAGATGTATGATTCTATGTAAAATATGTTAAAAGCAGAAATACAAGAGTGGAAATAAATGGAAGATGTTATTCTATTTCTTTTGTAAACTATGAAAATAAGAGGAAATACAACTGTTTAAATAAATGAATTGCAATTCACAGTATTCATTTCTGCAGGTGAGTTTGAGGATTACTTCTTTGTCTGTGGTCAGTGGATTTCTTTTTCTTTTTTTTCTTTTTTTAGACCTGCAGCATTGCAGGATGTAAATAAGCAAGGCTTCACTTCATATGCAATGTTTAGCATCAGTCTAAGCGTCAGATCTCCTCATCTCTCCCCAAGATATAATCACTGAGGAAAAGCTTGATTGCTGTGGCTGTTGCAGTTGTTCACCATTGTTCCTATCCCAGAGTGATTAAGCAAACTAGCAAAAAAAAAAAAACAAAAAAAAAATTGGCAGATGCGGTTTGATCAGATATATATCTCACAGCATATCTCACTTGATAAATTCAAACATTTGTGTGCTGTTCAAATAAACAAGACAAGGAGTGTCTAATACCTTTATTCCTTCACTGCTTCCATAAACTTCACGAGACATCAATTTGAAAGCGCCTCAACCCATGGGTAAAAATCAGAGTGAGAAGAGGCCTTACACATTTAAATCAAAATGTACTTGAGAAGGGTGTGATGAATAATCCATTAGTGCTTTCAAGGAGATAATTTTTATATTTCATTATGGATTTCTGTTTCAGTGCAATGCTGTTTTTTGAAGACGCCCTATGGTCCCTCATTGTTATTGTGTGAGTGATCATACTGACAGATTGTTAGATTGAGTGCATCCTGCATCAGTAGGTATAGTACTGATTAAAGAACAGGGCCTCTGAGAGAAGGTACAGGCTGCTCCCTAGTGTTCACACCAGCAGTAGAGAATGACAAGATACTGCAGCAACAAGCTTGTGGCTTGATCTTACCCAGTCTTTGTGTTTGATTGTGTATATGCCTGTTGCTTGTCTATATGCGGTCTCTAAGCTCAGCTCAATTTAAGGATTACTGCCACAGTGTCAAGTATTTGCTATTAAGAACAAAAGCACGATGGTCATTGGACTAATTAAGGGAGATCTTGCTTTGTATTGACTGGGTTCCCATCTCTCTTCGTTTTAAGATAACTGTCTGTTTATAAAGCATAGCGTACATGAAACTGTGAGGCTGGTGTGCTTGCAAAATTTAAAGACAGGATAGGTGTTAAAGAGGTTCTGAGTGTATGTTTGTGTTAGTATGTGTGTATGCATTTGACTATTTAAATGTGTGTGTGTGTGTGTGTGTGTGTGTGTGTGTGTGTTGTGTCCTAAAAAAAAGAGTGAGTTTTGCACAGTTGCATGTGTGAATATAAGCTACACTCGTTTGTCACATACCGTATGACTGGGATATGCCTTAAAGGGACAATATAAGGCTGAGCAAATATTTTTACAATCAGATTCACAGTTTTATTATGGATTCTAATGCCCTGCAACTTTGAATTCTTAATACTTGATATGAAACTGTTCTATTTTCAGCACTGTATTTGTTGCATACATGAAGCTAAGCCAAGTTAACCCAATAAAATGTATTCCTACTGTTGTAAATGATAAACAATGTTAAACTCTTCACTCTTTCCTTTGAAATATTTTATTTGTTTATTTATGTATATCGTTTTTTTTTTTTTTTTTTTATCTTATTCATAATACCTATCTGGTCTGACACTCCTTGGACTAAAATCTTTGATCTATCTTTATTTATTTATTTATTTATTTATTATATTTTTTCATACCCTAGCATTAAAAGGTACTGTTAATACCAGATTTTTTAAGCAAATCCCTAAAGTATGTACAATTCAACATGAGTTTGGGTTTTTAATTAATCCTCTGGAGAGTATTAAAAAAAAAAGGAAAAAAACACTGAGTGACAGATTCATAGCATCTCCACTACGATTAAAATGACTGCAAAAGTCATGGTTCCTTGCTTGGCCAAAGAAACAACAATTGTAGCTCATCACAATCTCCCTCACAACGCAGGTGGTATGGATAACAATAGCCTTCAACTAAACCAGCAGTGAGGCAGATACCTGGTGGATCAATATTGCATGTTTGTCATTTCATCCAAGCGGGAGTTGTATTGAAATCCCGTTTCCCTTAATTAAATTTTTTTTTCTATTTTTCTTCACAAGCAGTGAAGTCAGCGAGTCTTTCAAAGTGGTGGGATGTTTCATGTGATCTGCATCTTTCTCCTCATTTTAAATCTGCTTCGAAACCCTTCAGCCCTCAAACTCCAACTAGAGTTATTGTTCTGACAATTAGCTCTAATAATTAATACCCTTACTGATGAAGCTTGAGAAAGATCAATACAGATAGCTTTTAGAAAATTATTGATCCTAATGCCAACGTTGCTTTTTCTAGAAAAAAAATTAATAAAAAAATCTGCAGTTTGTGTTGAAGGAAACATAAACTTGCATGGGGGGTTGTGTTTTCTTTTTCCAACAATCTTTTATTGATGTATTGGCTAATTAGTAAATGGATTGCTTGGCTATATGCCCAGAAACATATTCATGCAGTGAGGAAAGGTTTAGGCTTTCAGCTCTGTGGGGAGGCAGTTGTGCAAAGTGGCAAGGCATTAGATTTTGACCTTGTTAGCTTGAGCATTTGTGAGTGTGTGTGTGTGTGTGTGTGTGTGTGTATTTGTGTGTTTTGGTGGTTTAAGAGGACTTTATTTTAGGTTATACACCAGTAGTTAGGAGGATATTATGCTATAAAGGTGGTTTATGAGGACATCCCTAGTGTCGCTGTAATTCAAACAGCTTTTTTTTTAAAATGTACAAATGCCAAAAGGTTTCTGTGAAGTTTAATAGATAAGTTTGTACAGAATAAAAATCATTATGTCTATGGAGAGTCCTCATAGTGATAGGACTATGGACGTGTGTGTGTGTGTGTGTGTGTGTGTGCGCGTGTTTGTGAAACATGCAAATAGGGGAGGTTGGATATGAAGACCAAAGCCTCAAGTGAGCACTAGAGGGTTCTGGTGTGTTTTTATGTTGTACAAGGAGTTAAATGGGGTCAACATTAGTAAACAGTACAAGATCAAGAGACAAGCAGAGATGCCACAGAGAGGCACAGCAGCAAATTGCAATCTTTGTAAACCACATGGGTAATATACTGTAAATCAAACTTACAGTGTTTAAAACTTTATGTCGAGTCCTACCAAATTGGTTTAGTGACCAAAACAATTACAATTACTGCATCAGGATTTATCAATTTAAAGGACTTATGGATATTTATTTTATTGAGATTGTACTAACAATAAGAAATATTTTGCGAGCTAATTATAAGTAATATACATTATGTATGTATGTATATATATATATATATATATATATATATATATATATATATATATATATATATATATATGTATGTATGTGTGTGTGTGTGTGTGTGTGTGTGTTTACATATCTGGAGTAACGGAATACATGTAACGGGATTACGAATTTAAAATACAAAATATGAGTAACTGTATTCCACTAGAGTTACAATTTAAATCAATGGTATTTATAATACAGTTACATTCAAAAAGCACTTTGATTACTGAAGAGATTATGTTGTATTATATTACCATTTGTTTCATTTAATATTTAGTCCTTTCAGATGGAAAAATGTATACATATAAATGATGCGATCCAAAGTGCATTTAAACAGTGGTGAAACACCTTCTTATGATGTGTTACATTCATACGAGCAGACAGAGAAGTAAGTTTGAAGTAAGTTTGTAGCAGAAATGGAATTAAATCTTGTGTAAATTGTCTGTTTTACGCTAAGCTAAAATGCTATTTCTAGCCATTTTACATGCACGTTAACCAGACACGATCATATTTTATATTAGGGCAAAAATGTTATTCTTGATAACATTTTTTGTATTGTTTTCATTTAAAAATATCTAAAAAATGTTAAAACAAGATCACTTTGATTTACCTTGTTTTAGAAACAACACTGCATAAGATATTTAGGTTTTTCAGAGAATGTATTTTTAACATGTGTTTTTTGTATTTTGTCTTACTTTACTTGGAGTTTTTATAGTCAAAACAAGTGAAAAAATCTACCAGTGCTGAAGAAGTAATCTAAAGTATTTAGAATACATTACTGGCCTTGAGTAATCTAATGGAATATGTTACAAATTATATTTTACAGCATGTATTCTGTAGTGGAATACATTTCAAAGGTAACACTATATGTATATTAAGGATGTGCATCTCCATAACTGAGGCCGATGCGATACACATCTCGATGCATAACCAACGATATGATCCATTAAAGATACATATGAAGCAGCTACCGATGCGATACTATTCACCGCTATTACAGTGCTGTGTGGTCCGATTTTGATTTGATTCAACACAATGCAATTCAATGCAATATGATGTAATGGGAAAAATATGATGCTATGCAATTCAGTATGGTAGGCTACAGATAGTTTGCTTTTATTTCTTTGGTTCAGACAGACAGCAAATCATAAATTTACTTAAGTGCCTTCTGACTTCTAACGCATGGACCTTTCACAAAAGGCCTTTATAGTGCAAAAAAAAAGATGAAATAAAACCAGATGTTCTTTTCCTAACAATTTAAGGATGCTCAGGAATAAACAATGAAGAAATGTTCCGTAACTTGCCAGCAGACGAATGTACTTTCGTGTCGGCGCTTCAAGTGTGTTGTTAAATTAGTCGTATTGCCTGTGTATTTTATAGCGGCATGACATATTTTACAAACTGCATGGATTTATCAAAATCTCCATTTCTCTTATAAAACCCAAAGTGTTTCCAAACATTGGATTAGTAATTGTTTGGTGGAAGATGCAGCTCTGCCTCTGCCATGTTAATCTATATTCTATGTCAGGGGTGCCCACACTTTTTAGCATGATGATCTACTTTTAAACGACCAACTCAAAAAACACAGTTTCATTTTAAAAAATGCTTGTTTGGACATCTGCATGTATCCCTACATGGAATTCATCTTCTAATTAATTTAAAAAATATAATAATGTTCAATGTTAATATCATTCAGTTTTAACACTAAACCCAAAACACCTACAGCACAATAGATTACAATAGCCAGGGCATTTACCTTATTCTGATGACTTGCACTGAATGGAATCAGACAGTTTTGCATAATTCGGGCAGTAGCTGCTGGTAGCTTGTCTCCAACACTGCTAGCTTCGCAATTTCACGCTTTGTTCTCAGAAGCCATTGGAAGGCGCAAACCTAGTTGTCATGGCAACTGAATAAACAAAAATCTTGCCTGGTCAAAATTTACTCATCAAGTGCAAGTCAGACAGAAACTGAAAGAAGGAAAGACATTATATGTATTTGTATTAAAATTAACGAAAGCACATACAAATTTTGTGCGATCTACCAGCATTGCCTATGCGATAGACTGCTAGATCACGATCAACGTACTGGGCACCCCTGTTCTATGTGACTCTCAGGACACGCCTATCAGGAACACAGTCTTGGTGTTGTGATACATCATGTTCACGTAGCAGCAGTGGTGATGGGAGAATGCTCTGGAGAAACAGTTTAGAGAGGAGAAATCAATCTACATATAAAATATTGGTCACAAATTATTGGTCACATTCCAAATAATAGAAGTATAGCGCATCTACTAATAATTCTATATAAATAAATAGTTTTTTACTGATGCAAATATGTTAGAAACGATGCATCATGATACAAATGCCAACTTCTATCCCATGCACACTTTTTTAAATCGAAGCATCGCATAGTTAACATTTATGCCGATGCACCGATGCGAATCGGTGAATCTTACCATCCCTAATGTGTATATATCAGTGGGGATTTCTTTAAGACTGCAAGGGAAGCTCGGCTTCCCCTATAATGTCAAAAAAATAATGGTCAAATATGTACTATTGTGTAAACAATTTATTGACTAAAAGTGCGTTAGAACATGTTCATCTCGAAAATGAGTTTGTTCAGAATCAGCTACATATAGCAGGTCGGCTGACTCGATTTCATTCTCATACATTCCCGTAGCGTCACAGTGCATTTCCCTGTTGAAGCAGAGCGTCCATTGACATCAATGGGCTGCTTTGAACAGTTTTTTTCAGTGCTACGAAACTAGACGGTCATTGGATAAATGCTGCGATTATGTCCCGCCCACGGACGCTAAGCGTCTCTGGGGGTGAATGAGGAGTGGGCTGGCCCGGACGCCGGGCTTCCGCGTAATGATTGGAGGATCTGTCAAAAGACTGCATCTCCTTTTGACGTACAGCGAATCTGTACTATAAGAAGTCGCTGAAGCTATTCGCACTCAGTCCCATCGCGGATTTCTCAAGTGTAGTCGAAAGACAAACTGCTGCAACCTATTTCTTGATATCATTGCAATCATTTTCTCGAAAAGGAACGTAGGGCAGAATTTACTTTTAAATAAATGGACAAGTTTATAATGTAGGCCGAAAATGAGCTTCCCCTCTTTGAAAGACCAGCAGCCGCTGGTGTATATATATATATATACACACACACACACACACACCGATCAGCTTCAACATTAAAACCACTTGCCTAATATTGTGTAGGTCCCCCTCGTGCCACCAAAACAGCGACAACCCACATCTCAGAACAGCATTTTGAGATGATATTCTTCTTACTTCTAACTTTTTTTTACTTATTATTTATTTATTTTTATCTATTTATTTTTTTAATTTTACAAATGCATGACTTTTGACTTTCAAGAATTCACAGCTGACACTTTTTCTGCGTTTCAGACAAATACTTTCTTAGCACGTGGTTGCTCTTTTCCACTGAGATTCTACATGAGTAATGTGTGTTTGAGTTGTTATTAGCGTGATATTATCAAAATGATCTATGGGGATGAGAGGATGCATGCAGTGTTTTTCTTTCTTATTTAAATAAATAAATAATTTAAATAAATCTCGAGAAGAGCATGCAATGGAATATTTTGTTAGCCCTCATTCCCAAATGAACATCTATAACATCAGCAAGGACATCTACATTTGCACCAAGGTAAATTCAAGCTAATAACTTAACATTAATGTATTCATGTATTGATTATGGTCTTAGTAAAAGCGAACGTAAATAAAGAGTTCACAGCATCATAGTGTGTTTTCCCTAATGTTATCAGGTGTATAATCACCATCAAATGACGCTGTGACTGTGATATTTGTTTGCCTCGATTCTGATTCATCTCCACAGTTTTCAATCAAATTAATGTGTAATTTAACTATTTATTTTCCAAAGAATTCAGATAAATATGCCTTACAATGCTACTCTTTTTACCAGTGCATGCAAAAATATGATCCATTCTGTTTATTAGAATATTTAGCCAAAAACTGTGCCGTTCACAGCAATTTCCCTTTCATCTATTGGGAGTTCTGCAAAGCTTGTAAGAAAAAAGAGCTTAGAAAAGGGTGCATCAGATTTTTCAAGGTTTCTTCATTAACTCTTTGGCTCTGTTAAATGGACAGCAAATTGTGTATTTTACTTAAGTCTCCTGTTTCTCACATTTTTTAAGACACTGAAAAAGGCCTTGATAATCGTACATGTGCCTCCTCTAGTTTTCAGACAAGATCTCAACCCTGTCTGCTCAAATTTGCCAAGATCCCAACATCTTTAACCAAAACTTTTACATTTTATGATTTTAATATGTACTCAAATCAATTTGCATCAAATTATTCAAGACCAAATTATCTGAACTAAGCTATCCACATATATTTTATAACTCTATACTCTTATTGTATGTCAATGAATGTCTTAATGCACCTGTTTTATTTTATTTAAGGAATTTTAGGAGAGACATTAAACAACTGATTACTTCTTAAGTCTCATGAGCTATGAAAACTAAACATCTGAGAAATATTTTATTTGTTTAAACATCACAGGACACCTCAATTCTCAACAGGTAGTTGCACTTGTTGGTACAAGGTTCTTGTTGATGACTATTTTAGATACATGGTAGTATCTTCAATAGTCATCAACAACATAATAAACCAGACTACATTTTCTATTTTCCTTCAGTATCAGCAAAACAGAATGCATTTCAAATTAAATCAGGAGCTGCTTGCATAAATTCTTAAAAGGTTGGTGGTATGGGAAAACAATGATTAAGTGTCATAGTATCGGCATGATTAAAATATATTTCATCAGACCCTCTTGATAGAGCACAAGATGCTTAACAAATTAATTAACCTTGCTTGCTGTCTCTAAGTGTTGACTGAAAGCCCCCGTGTGCCATTCGCTGCCTCTGGTCTTGAATACTGAAACGCCCACAAGTAAAAAGATACTCTGCCAAAACACAGAGCACAGCAGCCTGACCAGGTCTCTGCTAGAGAACACTAAAATTCTGCACTGCAATGGACTTTTGCTTCCTTCGGTGACCCATAAATGTGTTCGAGCCAATATCATCCTATTATCTGCAATATAAAGTTGCAGTGAGAACTTGCTTTTATTAGAATATGGGTAAACTGAACTAGATAGCCTTATCATCCTCCTCATCATTCTTATACATGCATCACTGCCATCACATAAACTATCACTGCAGGGGGCATTGTGGCATTTTCAGAATGTAACTAAATCATTAAAATTGCTCTAGATAATGTACAGTGTAATAAATGTCTATATATTCAATGCTCATTTAAACAGATATACCGTATACACCAATGTCTATATTCGCATATGTAGAGACAAATGCAATGGAAAATGAAAGCGTGTTGGTAGATTTCATACATCAACATTCTTTACAAAACAATACATGCTGGAAAAAAGAGACGATCATAGAGGCAATTGGTGTCTTATAACCACAGAAATGGTCTGAACATTACATTAATGAACAACACTGCCCTAAGTTGGTCATCATATGGCTGAGCGGTGATGCTCAGGGCTAATGTTCTGCAACATCTGGTCTCACATTTGTGGTGATGCACTGAATACACAGTTGTAGGGGAGGAAGAATGTTGATTTATATTTTCTGCAAATTTGTGGAATATCTCACAGGTCGCATTCAGTGTACAGCTTTCTTTTCTCCATTTATACTGATATGTGAAAAATATCTGTGGCAGGGAGGAGGATAGGACCGGGTCATGATGCTGCCCACCCGGCTCCTAATCAGGCTAATCAAGCCCTAGAAAGGGATAAAGGCAACTGGACGCGGCAGTTAGAGAGAGAGAGAGAGAGGGTTACGGGCAGCTGCCCTGCATGTGTTTATGTTTGTGTCTTTTTTTTAAAAGATTATATATATTATCAAGCCGGTTCTCGCCTCCTCCTTTCCATTGAACTTTGTTATATTGGTGCCAAAATCTGGGAAGGAGGAGGGATGGTCCGTAGTTGGTATAGAAAAAAATGTGTATACAAATTTCATCAGATAGTTGATGAAAAAGAAAGCTAGCAGAACAGAAAACATGAGGGGAAAAAAATAAAAAATTAGATTCGGAGGCTCGAGGAATCTTGATTGCACTGTGATGAACAATGATTACTGTAGACCAAAAACACTGATAGAGAGTATTATGTTTAAAATGCAAATACATCATACAACATATTGACAGCAAATAAGTACAATAAGTACAATAATAAGTACAGCATACAATTTTGCTGAAATAAAATAAACACGCATTTCACATAATATTTAAAGGAATATTCTAGGTTCAGTCCAAGCTAAGCTTAATTGACAGCATTAGTGACATAATGTTGATAGCCACAGTGAGGTTACAGTGAGGCAATAAGTGAAAGTGAATAGGGCAAATCTGGGTCATATCAGGAAGAAACAGCTTCTTAACATAACAACTGCATTCACTGTCACTCAGCAAGGAAATGCCAGTTAAGTAGTTTTTATATAAATGGCAGTGCATACCATATATGCTTTATATGCAATGTGAGAGCTAAAAGCCTCCTTATGTGTTATGCATGGCCGATGCATTTTGCTGTTCAAATATGTCACATCAATTCTGCATGCATTATGCCATGTTAAAAACATGGCAGTGAGCTATTGCAGATCCTGGCAGTTCTAACGCTGTGAGCTTTTTTCTGTATAACTTCAAGTAACATAAATAATATTAATACGTTAATATGTCCCAAAGAAAGACAGCCAAAGAGAGAAATTTACAAACAAAAAACCCCCCACTAAATTTAAGCAATGATTTTCAAGTGAACATGACACTTATGTAATTTGTGTCAACACAGAAGGACGACTACATTAAAAGCATGTTTATATATGTCACTGCCTGTGATCAGATCACTATCATCATGAACAGAGTCATACATCCCCTTCATATACAGCAGTTTGTCTACTCATTCTTTCATGCCAGATGATTGGCTTGGATTGCATTTAGACAGTGGGAAGAAAAAATCCCAATCATTTTCATCATAGATAAATACATTTTTTAAGATAACATCTAAATATAGAAGTTGCTGATACCATGGTCACAAAAAATATTTTAGAAATGTATATATATTAGGGCTGTTGATTTAACATTAATTTCTTCTTCTTCATTCGGCTAATCCCGTTAGGGGTCGGCACAGCGGAATGCAGTGCGATTTCTTATATAAAAAAATAACACATAAAAACGCTCCATTTATAACACTGAATACCAGTGAGATTATACAAACGCATCCATCTGAGGCACTTCCGACAATTAAATTATAGCAAAGAGAGAACACAAGAATGTGTTCTTTGAATATTGAACACATTAATAACTCAATGCAAAACAGATTGCTGTCAATTGCAGCTGCATTCTTAAGCAACTTTTTGTATTTTCAAATCACTGCTTTATTTATCTGCCACAATACTGCAATTTATTTCAAACTGAATTAAAATTTGTATTATATCCAAAAATCTTTGAATTAATATGCATTATTTATATACATTATCTATATTTGGGGGCCTTTCTCAGCAAATAATGATTGTATGTGATTAATTGCAATTAATAAGATCAAACAGCGTGTCATGTAATTAATTAAATAATTGTAATTGATTGACAGCCCTAATATATATATATATATATATATATATATATATATATATATATATATATATATATATATATATATAATATAGTTGAAGTCAGAATTTTCCATACACTTAGGTTGAAGTTATTCAAATTGTAAAAAAAAAAATTAACCACTTCAGAGATTTCATATTAGCAAACTATGGTTTTGGCAAGTGGTTTAGAACATCTACTTTGTGCATGACATGAGAAATTGTTCCAACATTTATTTTTTTTATTTTTTTCAGACAGAATGTTTCACTTTTAATTGACTATTGGGTCAGAATTTTACATCCAGTTTACTGTGCATTTAAGCAGCTTGGAAAATAAAAAAATAAAAAATGATATCACGCCTAAATTAGCTTCTTATTGTCTAATTGGAGATGTTATCGTGGATGTATTTTAAGGCCTACCTTCAAATCCAGTGCCTCTTTGCATGACATAATGGGAAAATCAAAAGAAATAAGCCAAGACCTCAGAAAAAAATATTGAGGACCTCCACAAATCTGGTGCCTTGGGAGCAATTTCCAAACACCTGAAGCTACCAAGTTCATCTGTATAAACAATAGTATGCAAGTACAAACACTAAGGGACCACACAGACATCATACTGCTCAGGAAGGAGACGCATTCTGTCTTCTAGAGATGAATGTAGTTTGGTGTGAAAAGCACAAATCAATCCCATAACAACAGCAAAGGACCTTGTGAAGATGCTGGAGGAAACAGGTAGACGAATATCTATATCCACATTAAAATGAGTCCTATATCGACAGTTTGCAAGTGCACATGGGGACAAGGATCTTACTTATTGAAGAAATGTCCTCTGGTATGATGAAACAAATATTGGTCATAAACTGTTTGGTCATAATGAAGTCTCTGTTACTGACGTAACCTCCGTTCCCTGATGGAGGGAATGAGACTTTGTGTCGATGAGTTGACACTAGGGGTTGCTCCTGCAGAGCCCGGACATCTCTGATCTTGAGAAAAGGCCAATGAGAATTGGCATGTGGAATTTGCATGTCACTCCCCCGGACATACGGGTATAAAGGAGTGACGCTGCAAATACACATCAGGTATTGCACTGAGGAGCCGAGCCAAAGATCCGGCGCTTTCAGCGGTTGGTTCAGTGTTGTTGCCTTAGGGACACAACGTCTCATTCCCTCCATCACGGAACGGAGGTTATGTCAGTAACGTCTCGGGTTACTTGTGTAACCCTTGTTCCCTGAAAAAAGCGGAACGAGATGCTGCGCTGCTAAGCGCTATGGGGAAACAATCTTATTGTGAGCTGCTCTGAACATGTGTGTAACACGTCAATGAAATTGACTGGAATTTATAGCCTCGGTTGGTGAGGATCATTAGACGCACCTGAGACCAGGCTATAAATAGGAGGCGTCACCAGAGTGGCGTCAGATTATTTTTCTGAAGAGCGGTCCTGGGACGTCCCAGTGCGGCAAAAGAAGCGCAGCATCTCGTTCCGCTTTTTTCAGGGAACAAGGGTTACACAAGTAACCCGAGATGTTCCCTTTACAAAAAGCTTCACTTTGATGCTGCGCTGCTAAGCGCTATGGGGAACGAAATGCCCACGCCGCCGCAATGGGGCTGTCCGGACCACTGATCGTTGTGAAGTGTTTTCACAGAATGCGAGAGGTTCCAGACATGAGCTTAAGATGTTGACTCAAGGGCATAAGCCCGGAGTAGCAGGACATCTAACACCATAAAATCCGAAGAGTGTGTGCGGAAAGGATTAGCCTGCCGTAACACAAACCTGGTTAGACATGAGCTTGAGATGTCGACTCAAGGACATAAGAGTCCGGAGTAGCGGAGCATCTAGCCCACAAAGTCAAAAGATGAGTTTGGGTAGCCGATCCAAAGGCTCTAACTCAAAAGTTTGTACCATGAACTTGGATTTGGCATGAGCCCGGGATGTCGACCCAAGGACATAGTCCGGGGTAGCAAAACATCCCAGCCCATGTAGAAATTGTAGAATGTGTGTGGAGAGGACTAGCACGCCACGTCACAAACTTGTTCCTGCATGAGTTTGAGATGTCGACTCAAGGACGTAAGAGCCCGGAGTAGCATGAACATCCAAACTATAGAATTTAATGAATGTGTGCGGAGAGGACCAACCTGCCGCATCACAAACTTGCTGCAGAGGGACCCCTCTAGCCAAGGCTTTAGAGGAAGCGACCCCTCTGGTGGAGTGAGCCCTGACACCTACTGGCAAAGCTTGACCGCGCGCCTCATAGGCCAGGGCAATAGCATCCCTCAACCAATGTGACATAGTCTGCTTAGTAGCGGCCGCCCCCTTGTTGCGGCCCCCATAGCAAACAAACAATTGCCCTGATTTACGCCACTGGCTTGTGCGGTGGACATAAATCTGAAGGGCACGGACTGGGCAGAGTCCGTGAAGTCTTTCCTGCTCCGGCGTTAAAAACGGCGGGGAGCAGAAGGCTTCTAAAGTGACAGGATGTATTGTCGAAAAAGGAACTTTAGGAAGATAATCAGGGAGAGGATGCAAAATTGCTTTGGCCATACCGGGGAGAAATTCTAAGCAGGTCGGCAGAATAGACAGAGCCTGTAGATCCCCAATCCTCTTGAGAGAGGTAATAGCCATAAGGAAGACCATCTTGAGAGTCAGAAGTCTGTCAGACGCTGACTCCAGAGGTTCACAAGGGGTCTCGACCAGAGCCTCCAGGACTATAGTTAAGTCCCATGAAGGAGTTCTGGCCCTAACGGGAGGCCTCAGTCGCCTGGCTCCACGAATGAAGCGGGCAAGTAGAGGATGTTTCCCTACAGGCACCCCGTCAATCAAGGCGTGGCAAGCCGAAATGGCGGCCACATAAACCCTGAGAGTAGCGGGGCATATGCCTGCTGACAGTTTTTCTTGCAGAAACTCCAGAACTGAAACAATTTGGCAGTTAACTGGATCTGCATCATGTGAACTGCACCACCTTTCGAAGACACCCCATTTATTGGTGTAAATTCTTCTGGTGGAGGGAGCCCTAGCACTAAGAATGGTCTCAATAACCCCAAGCGACAGCCCTGTGTCCCTCAGTTGGTACCCCTCAGGGGCCAAACGTGAAGTTTCCACAATTCGGGCCAGGGATGAAATATTGTCCCCTGTGCTTGAGACAGAAGGTCCCTCCTGTCCGGAATCGCCCAGGGCGAGCCGTCTAGGAGAGACATCATCTCTGAGAACCAAACCCTGTTCGGCCAGCGAGGCGCTATCAATAAGAGGCAAGACCCTTGCTGGCGAACTCTGGCCAGGACTCCCGGGAGCAGAGAAACCGGAGGGAACGCATACTGGCGCATTCTGGGCCATGTATGCGCCATCGCGTCCAGACCCAGGGGGGGCTGGGTGACTCAGAGAGAAGTAGAGGGGACATTGCGCAGTCTCTTGAGAGGCGAAGAGGTCCACTTCGGCTCTGTAAAATCTCTCCCAGATCTGTTGTACTACCTCGGGATGGAGTTTCCACTCGCCCGATGGTAAGATTCATCTGGACAGAAAATCTGCTCCCACATTCAGGCGTCCAGGGATATAGACTGCCCTGAGTGACAGTAACTTGCCCTGGGCCCAAAGGAGAATCCGACGTGCCAGCAAATTGAGGTGGCGAGAACGTAGGCCTCCTTGACGATTTATGTAGGAGACTGCTGCTGTGTTGTCCACCCGCATAAGGACATGGCAGCCTCTCAAATGTTGGAGAAAGTATTTCAGGGCCAGAAATACTGCCATCAGCTCGAGGCGATTTATGTGCCAATCGAGTTGATGACTCTCCCATTCCCCTTGGGCTGGACGACCACTTAAGACCGCACCCCAACCCGTCACGGAGGCGTCTGTCGTAAGCATCCTGCGACGACACAACGCACCAAGAGTGGGACCCAAGGTGAGAAACCGGGGTCTGAACCACATAGAGAGGGAACGAAGCACTGGGCGCGTAACCCTTATTTGCCTGAGGGGACTGGCCCTTGGATGAAACCCCCTGGCTTTTAGCCACAGCTGAAAAGGTCTCATATGGAGAAGGCCCAAAGGAATCACCGTGGACGCAGACGCCATGAGACCTAATATTCGTTGGAACTGAAGAACAGTGCAGACTTGACCTAGCCTGAGAATGCTCAGGGAGTTCTGAATGGAGATGACACGAGCGGGAGACAACTGTGCCTGCATCGTGACCGAATTCCATATAACCCCCAGATAGGAAATTTTCTGGGTCGGGGAAAGAACGCTCTTTTTGGCGTTGAGTCTCAGACCCAGAGAACCTAGATGAGCCAAGACGATATCCCTGTGCTGAACTGCCAGTTCTCATCCGTTGCGGATGCCCTGGAGTCGCAACGGAGCCAGTGCTGCATCCATGCATTTCGTGAATGTGCGGGGTGATAGGGCTAGGCCGAATGGAAGGACCCGATACTGGAAGGCTTCGTCCCCGAAAGCGAACCTCAGGAACTTCCTGTGCTGTGGCAGAATTCCAATATGAAAGTATGCGTCCATGAGGTCGATCGTGACCAGCCAATCGAAACGTTGGAACTGAGACACGACGGACCTGACTGTTAGCATTTTGAACCTGAGCATCTTGACCGAGCGGTTCAAGGCACGAAGATCCAAGATGGGACGCAACCCCCCCCCCCCCCCCCCCCCTTCTTGGGGACCAGGAAGTATCTGCTGTAATAGCCAGACTTTTTCTCTGGAAGGGGAACATGTTCTATGGCCCCTTTCTCCAAGAGATTTTGCAGTTCTACCTGAAGTAGACATGCCTGTTCCGGACTTACGGTAGTGGAAACCACGCCGTTGAAGCTCGGAGGGCGGCAAGCGAACTGAATTCTGTAGCCTTTTTCTACTGTTTTTAGAACCCACATAGAAATATCTGGCAGAAGTTTCCACGCTGCCAGGTTCTCTGAGATGGGAACTAATTTCAAGACTTCCTGTCGAGGGGGTGTAGAATGTTCCGTGTCCTGGAATATGGCAGGAAGCGACGGTACATTCAACATTTTGTTGGAAACCCCTGTCACCCGAAACACCAAGGGTGGCGGGAGTGAAGAGGTTTCGTGAGGGTATCGGGAGGGCCGAAGTGAATGATACACGCGCCCCGTCCCGAAGGGAACTACCCTCACAAGGTTGGACACAAGGACGTCAGGGCTTCTTTCTCTTGGAGATAACAGCCCTGAGGTCTTGTTTGGGAGGTTGCTGAGGGCGACGAGCCTGTCCCCAATCCTTGCGAGGGGGAGCACGACTTGCCACGCTCTGCTTCTGAATCTCCATCCTCACAGAATCAGGGCGAGACTGGGTGACCGACGGCCTCGCCCCCTGAGTGCGACGAGGAAGGAATTTTCCAAAGGCTTCCTCATGGCTTTTCGCCTCCTGGAATCTGGAGATAATCGTGTTCATGGCGTCTCCAAAGAGACCAGAAGGCGATACTGGGGCATCAAGAAGGAAAACCTGTCCTTATCCTTGATGCCGGATAGATTCAGCCATAAGTGCCTTTCAGTGCTAACCAAAGCGGACATAGACCGGCCAATAGCACGGGCTGACTGCTTGGTGGCATGGAGAGACAAATCGGTAGCTCGACGAAGCTCAGAGAAAGCTTCATCGTCGAGACTTCTTCCAGCACTCAAATCTTTAAGCAGGTCAGCCTGGTATGCCTGCAAAACAGCCATGGTGTGCAGCGCAGCACCAGCCTGACCAGCTGCTTGATATGCTCTCCCGACCAGCATGGAGGTTACCCTGCATGGCTTAGAAGGGAGAGCAGATTTATTAAGTGATGATGCCGAACCCGGCGAGAGATAACCCGCAAGTGTCTCTTCAACCGGTGGCATCTTTAAATACCCTCGCACCTCAGCGCCTACGATAGTCGAATATATTGACGTCGAGGGCACGTGAATGCGCGAGGTATAAGGCTTATTCCAAGACCGAGAAAGCTCGTCATGGAGATCATCAAAGAAGGGAAGGGACTGATGAGGTGTTCCCTTCCCTTGGTCACCAGACAGAAATCTGTCCTCTAACTTAGAGCGCTTGGGGGGAACTTGGTCACGTGGCCAGTCTATTTGAA
The DNA here is from genome assembly GCA_032164185.1 of Moxostoma hubbsi. NCBI lineage: Eukaryota > Metazoa > Chordata > Actinopteri > Cypriniformes > Catostomidae > Moxostoma > Moxostoma hubbsi. The sequence goes on along the minus strand of JAVLUX010000012.1, from coordinate 13,654,397 downwards.
GCCTGGCCACCGCGCGAGTAATCACATCGAGCAGCTCCTCCGAAGATTTAGAATCGCGATTGGAGCGCTCAGATGTGGTTAACTCTAAATCTGACCCAAGGGAAAGGAGGTCCCCCTCGTGAACTGAAGAGGCGCCGAAGCACGCTTCAGGATCACGCGAGGGACCAGCAGGATCTGGGGAGAGAGCGAGCGAAAGGGGCGAACCCGTCTCTCGCTCCTCAGCCAGATCCATGCGAGAGCCCCACGAATGAAGTGTGGGTGCCGGCTCTCGGAAGTAAGCAAGGCGAGCGCGAAGCATCCCGACCGAAAGTAGGTCGCAATGCGCGCACCCGCCCTGTTCCAACGCGAGAGTAGCGTGCTCTTCCCCCAAGCAGACAAAGCAAAATTGATGCGTGTCCCTGTCAGACATAGAACGCTGACAAGGAAACACGCATTGTTTGCCCTGCTTTTCCGCCATTTTGCCCTTTTTTTTTTTATATATATATATATATATATATATAAAGAGAGAAAGAAGGAAAGGCTTAAGAATTTTAAACAATTTCTAGCAAGAGTTTCGTGAAAACACACAGAGAAAGCTCTGAAGAAAAATGTCTGACGCCACTCTGGTGACGCCTCCTATTTATAGCCTGGTCTCAGGTGCGTCCAATGATCCTCACCAACCGAGGCTATAAATTCCAGTCAATTTCATTGACGTGTTACACACATGTTCAGAGCAGCTCACAATAAGATTGTTTCCCCATAGCGCTTAGCAGCGCAGCATCAAAGTGAAGCTTTTTGTAAAGGGAACCAAGACGTTCTCCGTTTGTCACTCACTCGACGTTGTGTCGATGAGTTGACACTAGGGGTCCCAATGGAAAACGCCACAAGAGTTGAACCGAGTTATGCAGACTGGCGGTGTGAGACGGGCAGACCTCTGTGTGCCTTGTAGCCAGCGCAGCAAGCTGTCACACAATTACCCCCAATACACTATCAGGCATGAAGGAGTCCCCTGCACCTAGGGGAATGGCTAAATGCTCAGAAGTATAAGGACTGGCTGGCCCAGCCGGGGACTTCTCTCTATTATTCTCCCCTGTATAATGAACGAAATCGTTCGGCTGGGGGACAAATATATGGTCCAAGCTGGGGGGTGTCCCTCCAAAGAGGAGGATACCACGGAGACCACACCCGTCCCCGAGGGGAGGGGGGGAATTTAGGTGGAATACACACACGGTCTTACCGGTTAGGAGCGGAAGCTCATCGTGCGGAGCGGCATTGTGGTAGATCCTACCCAAGGGGGGAGGAGTTACTACAAACATGGCGACCCAGGGCAGAGGGCCCTCTGTCCAAGGAAGATGCGGTTTACCGGCAGGGAAACCATTTTGCGGGATATGCATCACACGGGGTTGCCGAAAGGGACAAGCAGCACATGTGGAGCACTTACCTCAGTACGGGGGCCTAGTAATGCCCATACCGGGGCGGCAGCGAACCTCTCCGAAGACTCGACGGCCGCTAGGCTAGGGAGGAAGAACATTCAGGGTTCACCATTCCTGCGAACGCAACTGGGGAAAGAGCGCACGTCTTCGCCTCAAGGGAGGGAAAAGGCGCTATGCACAAGCGATACACCCGAACTTTCCTGTTTGTGTCACCTGATAACACACGGGACGAAACTGGCTCAACCCTGAGGTTATAGAACCTTGCAAAGGTGGTCTTCTTCTACCAAGAAGCCGCAATGCCCCTGGTAGAATGGGCTCGTAGGCCAGCAGGGGGCGGCACATGCTGGGTGTGGTATGCCATTGTGATGGCATCGACGACCCAGTGGGCAATCCTCTGTTTGGAGACAGCGCTTATCTTCCGCTGTCCGCCGAAGCAAACAAAGAGCTTCTCGGAGCTTCTAAAGCTCTGTGTACGGTCCAAGTAGATGCGAAGAGCACGCACCGGACAAAGCAATGCCAAGGCTGGGTCTGCCTCCTCCTGTGGCAGTGCTTGCAGGTTCACCACTTGGTCCCTAAAAGGGGTCGTGGTAACCTTGGCCCGGTTGGGTCTCAGTATGATGTGAGAGTAAGCCGGAACAAAATCTAGGCACAGTTCGCTAACAGAGAACGCCTGCAGGTCCCCTACCCTCTTAATGGAGGTGAGCGCCGTCAGGAGGGCGGTCTTCAGAGAGAGCGCATTTAGCTCTGCTGTCTCAAGGCGCTCGAAAAGAGCTCACCGAAGCCCCCGAAGGACCACGAAGAGGTCCCACGAGGGAACAAGGCACGGCCTGGGGGCGTTTAACCTCCTTGCGCCTCTCAGGAACCTGATGACCAAATCGTGCTTCCCTAAATACTTACCTTCCACTGCATCGTGATGTGCCGATATAGCGGCTACATACACCTTCAAGGTGGAGGGGGACAGCCGGCCCTCCAACTTTTCCTGCAGAAAGGAAAGCACTGATCCAACTGCACATCTTTGGGGGTCTTCACCACGGGAAGAATACCACTGTGTGAACAGACGCCACTTGTTGCCGTAAAGGCGCCTTGTTGAGGGAGCTCTCGCCTGAGTAATCGTGTCTACCACCGCGGGTGGTAGGCCACTTAAGTCTACCACGTCCCATCCAAGGGCCAGACATGGAGATTCCAGATGTCTGGTTGTGGGTGCCAGATAGTGCCCCGTCCCTGAGAAAGAAGGTTCTTCCTTAGAGGAATTCGCCGGGGGTGGGGATGTCGCAAGGAGCGTTAGGTCCGAGAACCAAATCCAGGAGGTCCAATAAGGGGCCACTAAAAGGACCTGCTCCCCGTCCTCCCTGACTTTTCACAATGTCTGTGCAAGTAGGCTCACTGGGGGAAATGCATACTTGCAAAGCCCCGGAGGCCAGCTGTGTGCCAAGGCATCTGTGCCAAGGGGGGCCTCGGTCAGAGAGTACCATAGTAGGCAATGGAAGGATTCCGGGGAAGCGAACAGGTCTACCTGCATTTGGCCGAATCAACTCCAGATGTAACCTGTTGCAACAGCGCGTACGATGTGCTGTTGAGGTAGCCTGGGATGTGAGTGGCTTGCAGTGACTTGAGTCGGCGGGCGAGTTGTGACATGTGGCGAGAGCGTAGACCACCTTGGCGGTTGATATACACTGCCGCGGCTGTGTTGTCTGTCCGGAGCAACACGTGCTTGCCCCGGATCAAAGGCAAAAGCCTCCTCAGGGCAAGTAGTACTGCCAGCAACTCGAGGCAGTTGATGTGCCAATGCAGTCGCGGGCCAGTCCAAGGGCTGGCGACTGAGTGCCCACTGCATACGGCGCCCCAGCCCTGTTGGGAGGCATCTGTCGTAACCACCTGGAGACCTGGAGACCAGGGGCTGAGAGAGCGACAACAAGCCTGCATGACAAGGACGCGGTGTGTACCGTGGCACCATGCTCGTCTCTTGACTCGGCTCTGTAGCCAGTGCTGGAGTGGTTTTGTGCATCAACCCAAGCGTTGTGACCGTCGCTGAGGATGCCATATGCCCCAGGAGCCTCTGAAAGGATTTCAGTGGGACCAGCGTGTTCCGTCTGAACGTAAGCAGACAGCTTACGCGCCATCATCGAGACCGAGTCTAACTCCATACCAAGAAAAGAGATGCTCTGAACCGGGACAAGCTTGCTCTTTTCCCAGTTGACCCAAAGCCCCAAGTGACTGAGCACCAGGTCCCTGTGAGCACAAAACATGTCTCTTGAGTGAGCTAAGATTAGCCAGTCGTCAAGATAGTTGAGGATACGGACACCTGCATCCCTCAGTGGGGCAAGGGCTTCCTCTGCGACCTTCGTGAAGGTGCGAGGGGACAGGGATAGGCTGGGAAGGATCGAGACATGAAAGTACACGTCCTTCAGGTCTATCGCCTCAAACCAATCCAGATGCCGGACCCTGGCTAGAATGCGTTTCTGCGTGAGCATCTTGAACGGGAGTCTGTGCAGAGCCTGGTTCAGAACTCACAGGTCGAAGATTGGCCGCAACCCGCCGCCTTTTTTGGTTATGATGAAGTAGGGGCTGTAAAACCCCTTCTTCATCTCGGCTGGAGGAACATGCTCTATCGTGCCCTTCCGTAGAAGGGAGGCGAGTTCCACACGCAAGGCGGCGGCGTTCTCGCCTCTTACCGTGGTGGAGCAGATGCTCTTTTTTATGATTTTCAAATACTTTTTTAGAACAGCTAGTTGGTTTGGTTCTCCACTTACAATTTCTCCCTGAAGTAGTTTGTTTTTTTAATACCTATGGAGAAAATGAATGGGAAAAATCACTTCTGCAACCAAGAGAAAGGAAAGTGGGTGGTTACTGTTTCACTTTATTGAGAGGTGCTTGTTCTTTTGATGAGACTATTGCACCACTACTATCCATGAACCCATAATGGTATTTGGTTTAAAGTGGGAATAAGCCACAAAAAACATTCTGGGATATGTTAAAGAAACAGTGGACTTACCTATTTGAGGAAAGGGGGTATGGAGTCAGGTGCAAAGAGAGACCAACAGGCAGAGGTGAAACCATAGGAAGAGAAACAAAAAGAAACATGAACAGAATGCATTGTGAAAGCTTTGTCCTTTCCTTCAATGTATTACGGACTTGTTTGATTAAACAGCAGAGCATTTTTAAAAGCTCTTTTTAGAAATCACTTATTTATTCATTTATTTATTACACATGGATATTTGTGAGATAAAATGTATGTGTAAGGCCTTTACTATCCCTGTCAAAAGAAGTACAAAAAAGAACAGCATAATGTAGGCTGATCCTTCAAACGGATTTGTAATCAGGCTCCATGACAGGGTGAGAGAAAGAAAGGGAGAGCGACAGAGGAAGTGAGAGAGAGATAAATAAAAACTGAAAACTGTGTGCAGCAAGTGAAGATGAAACAGAATAAAGAGGTGTCAAAGGCCCCTGGTGCTGTAGTTTAGACAGATGGTACTTTTCATGCCTGGGACCCTGACAATCCTTAAAGCAAGCGTCAATACTTACGTTTGTGTGTGTTCAAAAGATCAACACACCAACACACATATAAGCCGTACAATAAGCATTGTTCTTCCTGCCTACACTTTGAACTCTGTCCTCGACCTTGTGCAAAACATGGGAAGGCAAAACACTGCTTTGATGCATTTCAAAATGGCTGAGCGGGAAGACAACTGAAGGTATTTGATTTACCCCCCCCCCCCCCCTGCTTCAAAGAAGCGCTAGTTCCCCCATCACATCACACCATTCTGACTACACAGTTTTCTCGACAGTTGACAAGCGAGATGGAGTGTGTTGTGCTAGTGTGTGTCCTCTGCAAAGCACCTGATTACATTCATGGAGCCAAGAGGAGATTTATGAATGCAGGCTCAGGCAAAGAGCAGCCTCATCCACCCTCTAAATAATGGCAGCGAATGAGATTGTTTTTTCAGCTCCATTTCCACCTTCCCAAACTACGATTTTATCCACCCACAGAATCTGATCCCCAACGGACCCCAAAGCGATTCAATTGGCTGAAAGAACTTTAAATGGAAACTGTATGTTGGTGCCTCATTTGAAATCTTACAAAGTCCTTGGATGATGTATATCATCTTAACAATGTAACAAATATGAAACACAAGACTTATTTACTAATAATTGTATACAAGTTGCATATATATGTGCTAAGGAAAGGTTCTCAAATTAAAAATGTCCTCCAGATTTACAACAGGTGAGTATGCACAAATTTGTTCTTTCAGTACCTTCATTGTAAAGTTGATGAATCTGGATGATTCTAAATGAGGGAGTGTGTGCCTTCAAAATAATTTGCATTAGAAATACTAAATATAGGGCAGGCTACATGTATACATTAATTTAGTGATGGTTGTATACAGTATGCGTGGTTCCAGTTTATTAAAAATGTTAGTAAATGCAGTTAGTAGGGCTGGGCATTATGAACAAAAATATAATCATATTTATTTATTTATTTTTTGCATATCATTCAATATCGATATTTATCACAATTTACATTTCATACCAATGATGGGGGAGGAAATGGATTCCACTGACCTCAAGAATGAATTACATATAAGTTGCAGAGGTTAGGCTACCTTTGAATTTAAAGTTCAAGAAATATACTCAGTTTAGTAGTTAATCCAACATAGGATGTGTGATCTCTTTTCAATTAAATTTTGCCAATTGCATAATCTTCAGTGGATGTTTGACTCCACAGAAAGACTTTCTTTTGAAATTTCACACTCCATCTCAGTAGGTGGCAGTATTGCACAATAAGTTGTATTGCCAACCACAATAAACATCACTAAAACAAAAATAAATACTTTCTTGCCTGTGTTGACAAGTTAGAGAACATGACAGCACTTTTGATTACGAAAATAAACAAAAAAACATTTAAACAAATAGTACATAAACAGCAATGCCGTTGATGTCGGAGATGTTGTTGTGGTTTTAGCAACACACACCTGATCCAGTCATCTACGTATATGTAGAACATAAGCTAAATATTGATAATTACTCACAAATGTATCAATCATATCGAATCGTTTTTCCCCAGATAAATCAATATTGTTTAATCCCCCAGCCGTAGTGGTTAGTAAATAACATGTAATTTCACTAACATGTTAGCCTACTCTCTTAGCATATTGCTAATCGATTAGCCTGCTAGCCTTTAATACCCTGCAGAGTAGCCCACCGTACTGACAGCACAAAGCAACAGGATAAAATAGTATTGCAACAACAAGCTACAAAAGCCTAAATTAAGGCTCTTTTTCTTAGGTAGAGTAGGATATCACAATAAAATAATGTGATCAAACAAATTGTGTCCTCTTTGAGGGTAAAGAACCCTGCATGACATTGACTCAACTATTGAGATATTATGTCCACCAAAGAATCTTATTTTAAAGGTTGCTTCAGTCCAGGGGCAGCTGAATGCAATGGAGCCAGATGTGTGATGGTGTTACAGTGAAAGAAATGTGTTTGGCTGTTTGTAGTGTAGCTAACATCTGCTGCAGAAAAAACTCAGTTTATCCTCTCTAGTGTAAGTATTGAACAGGTTTCGGACCAGGGGGAATAACTAATGCTAATAAATGGACACTCTTAGCTGAGCACACTTTATCAGAGCAGAAGCCTGCTGTCATAGCTCAGAGGAGAGATAAATTGTAGAGAGGCTTGTTTTAAAACAGATGAGTTGTGTGAGACCACACTATGTGCAATATGATCAGTCAGTGTCAGCTTATGCAAGTCAATTTGCTATAATAACAATAAACTGGCGTGGTGCTCTCTGGCAAACCATAATATGATCCTAGGCATGAGTCCAGGAAAACAGCATAGCTTGAGATGAATGATCTGTACATGACAAGAAATGACAGTAATAAAGGAATTTGAGATCAGTGGCGATATTTCAGATGTAGAAAAATAAATAAATAAAATAACGTTTTTTAATTATTGATTGATTTTTATATAATATATATATTTTTTTTTAATTAATAGTTCTGGCTCTAAAACCTGATTGGATTATCCTCTATACTACACTTTTCCCACATGGAATCTGCAGAGCCCAGCAGAAACATACATATTTCCACAGAACTGGACCAGTCGTATTTTTTACAAAGTTCTTTCCCTTGCGAGTTCAGTTATTAATTATTTTGGATAATTTGATAATGTTTGCAGCAAAGAATAAAAGTAAAGTGCTCTCTGTTCTGCTTAACAGTTTACCAAAATAAATACATTTTGCAGCACTCCAAAGATTTTCCACTTATTAATACAATTATTATTTGACTATTTTTAAACACGATAAAGAATCATATCTTATCTAATTCCACAACAGGGCTCCAAAAAAAAAAAAAAAAAAAAAAAAAAAAAATCAATTAAGGAGCGATTGGCTCCTATAGGGGGAAAAAAACAGGCGCCAAATTTATTTATTTATTTATTTATTTTTTTTTTTTATTTATTTTTTTTTTTATTTTATTTTTTATATTTTATTTTATTTTTTTTTTCCCCATTTTTTAACTCCTTCCATTCCTTTTTGTCCCGCAGCTCGCTAACAGTGTAGTCTGTGGAGCATTCTTCGCAATTATGTGATCACGTGCATTTTTTATGCTTGTTACTGTCACCTGTTTTCTCACAGTCTCTTTTTTGAAATGTTTAGTTCCTGCAATGAACTCCGTTTTCCCCGCTATTTCTTTGATATAAACTTTTGTAATGTATCTCGGGAAATGTAATGCAAATTTTAAAATCAAAGGGAGTAAACTTTTACTGTCGCCAATGGCGACCTTGACAGAAATTACACTCACAAATAAATTTATTTGGTCACAAATGCGACCATTTTTAGTCGCAGTTTGGAGCCCTGCACAAGGATGATGATTTATCGACTTTATAGACATTACATTTTTATCGTCTGTTAATGCTGAACTTCTGTAAAGCTGCTTTGAAACGATGTGTGTTGTGAAAGGCGCTATACAAATAAAATTGACTTGACTTGACTTGACTAAAATGAGTGCAGAGCAGGTGAAAAAGTCTACAAATGGTCTGGGCCTGGTCATGCCTAACAACACCCATTAACCATGATAAAATCACCGTAAAACAGTCTCTCATGAGTCCCTCATGTTTACTATATTCCTCAGTCCATGATGATCATTAAACAGTACCCATTTTCCACTCAACATTTTTTTGCACAATTTTCTCCATTCCAACATCAGATTTGACCAATAATTTAAGGAGAGGGGATACTTTACTACAACCAAACATACTGTATTTCAAGAGTTGCTTGTCTTATCTGAAATCAGAGTGCTCTTCTTGCACATGGGCAATTAATTCACATACAAAACCAACATTATCTTCTGGTTGGTCATATTCATTGCCTGAAGCAGCCCTCTACTTGTTCCTTAATGCCCTCCTATTTGTGTTGTATTTAAGATGAATTTGTGTCAGAATTTAGCATGAATAGCCTTTTCTCCATTATACTAACCTGATTCTTATCACAAACAAACAACCAAAAACCCTAATAACTTGAATGAGAATTGGCCTGCAAGAAAAAAAAAAAAAAAAAAGAATAAATAAATAAATAAAAATAAGTAGCACAGTGGCACTTAGGCCAGTGTCTGGACAATCTGTTCTCAAATTCAACTTTGATCATTGCCCTGATCCAAGCACACCCATTTCACTGCGAATTTGGTGACAGTTGGTCAAAAGTTCTGCTGTGTTAATCGATCTGTGCTTGTTTGCAACAGCAAAAAATTGATGCAAAAATGTCTAATGGGATGGCATTTGTCAGTAATTTTTGTCAGCGTACTGCTGGGCTAAGTCTTCAAGACCCTCACCAGAATCCAACAAAATGAACATCAAGCCCTCATGGAGGTACGCCTGGAGCAGGAACAGCATTTCCAAGTTCTCTGCGACCTCCATGTAGCCCACCCCACCCGAAGCCCTGATAAAGATGGGGCCGGATGATGACCCGGAGGCCTTGCTAGACCTGTTTGAGTAGACTGTGGTGGTATGGAAGTGGCCTCCGGACCAGTGGGTGGCCTGCTTATGGCCCCTACGCTCCGGGGAGGTGCAGCTTGCGGCACAACAACTTCCTGCCACCAGCCTCCTTGAATACCAACATCCAGCAACGGGTGGGTCAAAGGCCAGAGCAGAGTTGTCAGCTCTTTAGATAACTGAGCTTCGGGAAGCACGGCTGCCTGTTTGCTTTTGGCCAACAACTCTGGGATACCTGCCGGAAATATTTGAACTGTCGATCTGGAGCAGTATGTCTCCCAACTTAGACGAGGAATGTCCGAGTCCGCCACCACGAGGCGTCACTGGAAGAGGCCGTCCAGCTGGCAGAGGACTACATGGTGGCGTTTAAAGGAGGCAGCATTGCAGTGTTTTTTCTTCTCCCTCTTTTCTCTTTGCTCACTCTTCCCCCTGATCTCCCATACCTCTCAGTCCCACCAAGTTCCTGCTCCCCGAAAGTGGCCAAACCCAAACCCCATCCCCATACCAGGGGACCCTTCCCCTTGTCTGTCCCTCCTATTCCCCCTCTCTCCCTCCGCTATCCCCCACAGGTTGGCGAGACCACCCCCATGAGTGTGGAAGGAAAGCCTGTGCTGGTCTGCTGGAGCTATGGAGAACTGCCAGGATTGATGTCCAGTGATGGAGGTGGGGACACCCAATCCGATCGGGCAGGGGAGTATCGGATACCGGTAAAAGTAAAAGGGAATACACATTAAGCTTTGGTGGAATCGAGTTGTTCCCAAACCTCTATCCACCAATTTTTGGTGCAAGGTGTAGCATTGGGTAAGAATAAATGGGTGTGGGTGAGGCATGTGCATGGTGACATTCACAAGTATCCGGAGGTTACAATTGGATACGATTCAGGGGAAAAAGGCTTAGAGTTGAGGCCACGGTTAATTCCCGCCTCACCCATCCACTAATTCTGGGAACAGAATTCCTTTTAAAAATGTATTGAGGGTAAAATGTGTGGATGGGTCCTGGAAAGTGGTGTTGCAGTGTGTGACGTGCAACGCTATGGCTGTAGATGCGATGCCAGGGCCGTCAACATCGGTCCGAATCATGATGACGCAGAGGAGGGAGTTCCCAAACTCATGGGCTTCACTGAGGGGAATTTCCCCCTAGAGCAGTCATGGATTGAGTCCCTTAAGCACTCATTTGACCAAGTGAAAATAATTGATAGTCAACATCTCCAGCCTGATGTGGTGCTCACATACCCATACTTTTCAATTATTAAAGAGCGGTTGTATTGAGTGACCCAGGATACTCAGACCAAATAGAATACAACTCAGCTATTAGTACCAAAGAGCCATTGGGAAACACTCTTCCAGGTGGCTCACTATAACCCAATGGCTGGTCACTTAGGTCACAAAAAGTCTTTGAACCATATAATGGCATGTTTTTTTGGCCAGGCATTCCCAGCAACGTACGCAAATGGTGTGCGGAATGCTGTGAATGTCGGTTGGAGAATCCACCGGCCACCCCAAAAGCGCCATTGCACCCTAAGTCATCTCAGCATGTAGTGTTGCAGAAGCCCACGTCAAAATTATCTCCCGAGTGGGGATTCCAAAGGAAATCCTCAATGATAAAGGCACAACAATCATGTCACGTACACTGTGCAAACTGTACGAATTATTAGGCATTACATTGATTTGTACCAGCATTTATCACCCACAAGCTGACGGTTTGGACGAACAATTTAATAAGACCTTGAAAAAGATTCGTAAGTTCATAAATGAAGATGCTAAAAATTGAGATAAGTAGCTTGAACCCCTACTGTTTGCAGTACGAGAGGTCCCACAAGCCTCCACAGGGTTTTTCCTATTTGAGCTACTGTATGCGCATCGGCCACGCAGTGTGCTCGACGTCATACTGGAAGCTTGGGAGGAAGGAAAACCTTTGAATAGAAAAAAACAAATTCAATATGTTCTTGACCTTAGAGCAAAACTCCACACTTTGGGGCAGGTAACGCATGAGAATTTGCTCCAGGCGCAAAAACATCATGCCGACTGCATGACAGGTGCACTTGACTACGCAAATTCGCACAGGGAGAAAAAGTGCTTATATTGCTGCACACTTCGAACGCCAAATTGCTCGCCAAGTGGCAAGGACCCTTTGAGGTCACATGACAAGTTGGAGATCTCGATTATGAGATTAGGTGAATGAATAGGGGAGGGGCACGTCAAATCTACCACCTCTACCTCCTCAAAATATGGGGGGGCAATACCTTTAGCCTTGGTGACTGTAGTTCTGGAGAGGGCGGAGTTCGGGCCAGAGGTAACTCCCAAATTAAAGTAATTTACCTTGGTCCCTTGTGGAGTCACCTCTCACTGTCACAGGGAAATTAAGTGCTTGTATAGCTGCCTACTTCGAGCTCAAAATTGCTCGCCAAGTGGCAAGGACCCTGTGGCACGGTGGAGGGCGGGGCCGGGTCGTGACTCCACACGCTCGGTCCCGTATTAGTCTAATCAAGTCACCGAGAGGGATAAAGGCCGATCGCAGAGGGCGGTGCGAGAGAGAGAGATCCTTACGGACATGTCCATCGTCTTATGTGTTTGTTTTTTGAGTTTCACATTAAACCTTTATTTGTACGTTAAGCCGGTTTCTCGCCTCTTCCTTGCCTGTGAGCGTGAACTGTTTTACAGACCCTTTGAGGTCACACGACAATTTGGAGATCTCGATTACGAGGATAGGCAAACGAATAGGGGACAGGTACGTCAAAACTACCACCTCAACCTCCTCAAAACATGGAGGAAAGTGATACTTGTAGCCTTGGTGATGCAAGTTCTGGAGAGGGTGGAGCTCGGGCCAGAGGTAATTCCCAAACCAAATTCATCATCCTTGTGGTCACCTCTCACTGTTACAGGGAGATAAAGTGCTTGTATCGCAGCCCACTTAGAGCTCCAAATTGCTCACCAAGTGGCAAGGACCCTTAGAGGTCACATGACAAGTTGAGATCTCAATTATGAGGTTAGGCGAAGGAATAGGGGAGGGGCAAGTCAAAACTACCACCTCAACTTCCTCAAAACATGGAAGGAGGTGATACCTGTAGCCTTGGCGATGGTAGTCCTGGAAAGGGCGGAGCTCGGGCCGGAGGTAACTCCCAAAACAAATTCATTCACCCCGGTCCCTTGTGGTGATCACCTCTCACTTTCACAGCTTACAGACATTGCCTGGTTGCAAGCGGAGTTCGCAGATGTTTTTTCACCCCTTCCCGGTTACACGAACCTTATAGAGCACCATATTGAGACCAACCCGAGGTTGGTGGTTCGTAGCCACCCCTATCGTCTTCCTGAACACAAGAAAAATATTTTTCAAGAAGAATTAGAGGCAATGCTTGAAATGGACATAATACAAGAGTCGCACAGTGATTGGGCCAGCCCGGTAGTTCTCGTACCGAAGAGCAACGGCTCGGTCCGGTTCTGTGTTGACTACCGGAAATTTTTATGTTACCATCCCGCTGACTAAACTTAATAAAAAGGTGGCTCCCGATCCTGATAGTCTTGCCAACAGGCTTTCCTTAATGTAAAGTAAGCACTTTGTTGGGGGCTGCTGTTACATGCATGACTTCTTTCTCCCTTTTATTTTGCAGATTTATGCATCTGACAGGGGGCTGGGGGCATTGCTCTCACAGAAGGTGGGAGGGGAGGAACAGCCGGTGCTGTTTATTAGTCATAAGCTCTCCTTCAGGTAAACACTCCATTCTGATCATGCTCCTATGCAGTGGCTCCACCACATGAAGGATACAAACATGCGGATCACCCTAACAATTACACTAACACCTGTTTCTCATTATAGTGGTGGTGGAGGGAGACATGATAAGGAACACCAGAGCATCAGAGTGGGAGAGAGAGTGGCGAATGAAACTGGTATCTGAAGGAATGTGTGGGGAGATACTTAACAAAGCCCTGTTTGAGTTGGCCACTCAGCCCTTTTTGTTAAACCTGTCTGTGTGTACAAAAATAAATACTCACCTCAACTGTTCACTGTCTCCTGACTTCTCCATTACCCACAAAATTAGATCCTTCACAGAGCCTAACTCAAAAATACCTGATTACAAATCATAATGGTTAATTCATTTGTTTTACAACAAGGATAATACAAGATTATGGATTATTTGTCAGTTATAAGTGATAACAAATTACTACACATATTTTAAAAGGTACATCAGCTAAAATTTGTCAATTATAAAAGTGATCACAGGTCATAACATCATATTCTGAATTATCTAGCAAGGCGAGATATTGTGTACATCTTGCTACAAACAGGTAGATTCTGTGTATTTAGAGGGTTAACTCAGCAAAGTACTGTGACTTTGTGTGAAATTATCCTGGATTAAGATGAGATGTCTTAGTATTAGAATCGTGCAAACATGAGGGTCTAACAAGGAAGCCTGTTTTAGCTCTGTGTGGAAGTTCAGAAGGTCATGCTGAGTCTACCCCATATCACTGTTCTGTGGGTTGAGGGGCCTCTATGACGAATGGCCCTTTAGTTTTAAATCCAGCTGTTTTGCTGTTTTAGCAATGGTTAGTCTCATTTCACACTCATTAATGATCTAAAATCAACAACTTAAAGGGAGCTTTAGTCTCCCAAGAGAGGACTCCATAAGGGGAATGTGATCTTGGACAAGTCTCCTATGTTTGCATCATTGGCCAGTTCTTCATTGTGTTTCATCTCATTTAGCCATGCCAGATTTTAGAGTGCCATTTTGGCAGTCTCTTAGTTTTATGACTTTGAGGAATTCATGAGTTAAAATGTTGGATTTTCTGGATTCAAGTCATTTTGCAAAGCAATTGTTTGTTCTTCTGCACCTAATATACTACATTTGTGTACAAAAATGACTGATTATGAATGTAGAAAATGATTTGGGCACACGACATGTGTAACAGCTGATCTAAAGTTCAGAGTTATCCATAGCAATGCATGTTCTCAAAAATCATTGTATTATAAACACTATTTTGCATTTCTCACATCCGTCAATAATAGTGCTCTCTTGCGTGTGCACACAAACAAACACATAGAGCGCGAGGAGAGAGAGCACATACCCATGGCATGAGAATGCAAAATTATGATTATAAATTCAATGATTTTTGGGAATGTGCATTGCATAACCTTTGCATAGGCTGTAGGACCCCACATAAGGCATTAGGAACCCCCCAAAAGAAGTAAAAAATAGACTGGGAGGGGGGTTAAAGATAATAAGGAAAATACTATTTTATTCACACAGGTAATATACTGTAAAGTTTGTGAATTATTTACAATAATCAGGGCTCTACAGTGCCAGTGTTTTACTCACATTTGTGTCTGGAAATTACTGTTTGTTCAATCTGATTTAAAAAAATAAATCATGAAATGTCACTCTACCAATAACAGACTCTTTGCACAACTGTGTGAGGATGACGTGCACCAAATTTAAAGTATTATGAATCTAACGTACACTACTGGTCAAAACGTTTTGAAACACATACTCATTCTTTATTATTTTTATTTTCTTTACATTTTAGAATAATAGTAATGTCATCAAAACTATGGAATAACATAAATGGAACTATGGGAATTATGTTGTGACTAAACAAAATCCAAAATAAATCAAAACTGTTTAATATTTTAGCATCTTAGAAGTAGACACCCTCAGGGGTGTAAAGTAACAAATTACAAATACTCATGTTACTTTAATTAAGTAGTATTTCCCAGGAATTATACTTTTTTAAGTAGTTTTAAAATTGCATACATTTACTTTTACTTGAGTACATTTTTAGTGCTGTAACTGTACTTTTAATGTGCCATTTTCCCACGTTTACGTGTGATTTGATTTGACTGGATTCACAAGACTTTGGTGAGGCATTAATGTAAATGCAGTCGGTTTGGTCTAAAGTGAATGTAAACAGTGGGACAAAAAGTGTATTTGCATCAAAATGTTGTACTTGAAGTGTGCACATAACCGTATTGAGCAGTGTCTAGTAGGCTATTTCATATAAAGTTTATTAATCAAACAACAATAACAAGGAAACAAGAAAACCACTCAACACTCACTACTTTTGGCTAAATAACTTGAGTAACTTTAAAAGTATTAATGTAATAATATTTTTAATAATATTGTTCGTTTTTTTTAATAATTAGAATGAGAACACACCTATTTCAGGGCTTAAAAGATACAATAACTCAATCAATGTGGAACATTGAATCTCAAAAGGAGGACAATGTGGCCCCCCATGTGCTACTTAAAGAAATAGTTCACTAAAAAAAAAAATTATCTCATCATTTACTCACCCTCATGCCATCCTATATGTGTCTGTCTCTCTTTTTTCAGAACACAAATTAAGATTTTCAGAAGAATAGTTCAGCTCTGTAGGTCAATACAATACAAGAAGAAGAAGAAAGTGAAAGTGAAAGTGGAGATTGACTGAGCATGGAGGATAATTTATAGTAAAAATAGACTGAAATATTGATCTGTTTATCACCCAACCTACCATATCTCTTCTGAAGACATGTATTTAACCACTGGAGTCACATGGATTAAGCTACTTTTATGCTGATTTGTGTGATTATTTTGAGCTTCAAAACTTTGGCACCCATTCACTTGCATTGTATGGACCAAAAGAGCTGAGACATTCTTCTAAAAATCTTAATTGTGTTCTGCTGAATAAAGTCATACACATCTGGGATAGCATGTGGGTGACTAAATGATGAGAATTTTCATGAGTGAATTATTCCTTTAAAGCCCCATGTGGCCCCTGTACCAAGCAACTGCTCTACCGCCTCTATTGTGTGAGACATGATTCGTCAAGTGACCCTACTTATTTTTTTTTTTTTTGCATTCCTTGCATTGTTTTGAACATATTCAGCATTAAGGAAAATTTAGACTTTACACATAAACTGATTTTAGTGTAATTGTTTCTTACATTATGATATTGAATAAGTAATTTACAGTATGTTTGCTACATTTTTAAATCGCAGCATCAAGTTGTTATTTTAAAGGGGCATAGCTTTCGCAAATCAGTACTCAATACTCACTACTTATGAGTACTTTTAAATGAGCTACTCTTTTACTCTTGAGTAGTTTTTAGGGCAGGTACTTTTACTCTACTCAAACTACATTTTTAAAGAAGTAATGGTACTTTTACTTGAGTATTATTTTTCAGTACAATTTACACCCCTGGTCACCCTTTGCCTAGAGTTTGCAGACATGTACTCAACATTTTCTCAACCAACTTCTTGAGGTATCACCCTGGGATGATTTTTAAACAGTATTGAAGGAGTTCCCATCTATGTTGGGCACTTATTGGCTGCTTTTCTTTATTATTTGGTCCAAGTCATCCATTTCCAAAAACTTTTTTTTTTTATTAAATTTTAGTTTTATAATGAAATCAATTAATATGATGACACAATTATATTTTTGTCAACACATTTTTTTTCTAACATTTAAGCATACGCCTTCAGATCAAAAGATTTATAAGATCACAAGAAACATTTCAGTCAAGTGTTTCAAAAGTTTTGACCGGTAGTGTAGCTGTTCTGGCTGTCGCGTTGACAAGTGCTTGTGGGTTTCTTTTTCTTAGATCTGAAAATTCTATAACATCATAACCACGCACTGCAAGACTGTAAAAACCTCTTAAAATGGCATACCTTGTTGATACTTTATAACGAGACTATCAAGCAGCTGCATGGCTCTGCGTCAATATGGAACAGACCAGTAGAAATGTCAACTGCTAGAAATGTATCAAGCATCATCTTGGTAATGCAAAATCCGTGGCAATGTACGTTCCCAAAAAATCATTGTATCGAAATCATCATTTTGCATTTCTCATGGCCATCAATGATAATGCTCTCTCACGTGCACACACACACAAGCAAACACATAGAGCGCAAGGAGAGATAGCACACATCCATGCTGTGAGAAATGCTAAATTATGATTATAATACAATGAGTTATGGGAACGTGCATAGCATAACTTTTGCATATGCTGTAAGTGTAGACATATACAAGTAGAGGGGGCTTCAAGGTAAAAAGGTTACCTTTTTACATTTTCATGAATACATTGTCATATAAAATTTATTAACATTGTATAACTTTCATGAATAACCCATTAAGCATTATTGCATTATACAACAGTTAATAGACAGTTAAAACTGAAAATACATAATGTAGTTATAAATATCATACAAGTTTGAGTTGAAAGATTTAAATGTTGATAAAGTAGCTACTAATCTGTTAATAAATAGGCATACCAAGAGTATATGTTTGTTAATGGCAAATGGAAGTATACAGTGTCATAAGTTTATTAGTGGCTTAAGGAGATCCATCAGGACTGATGTAGTTTGGTGCTGCCTGTAAGGTTAATTTAAGAAATAATAATTTGAAAAAGGTTTATCAAAGACGTCCTTTGTCATGTATGAAGAATCTTTTGGTAATGAATTCTATAGTAATTTTGAATGCATGCATGCTCTGTTGTGATACATTACCAGTTGAATTAACCTGAAGACCGACTGTGCCCCTAAATACCATTAAGCACAACACCTCTCAATCAAAACTTGTATACTCACAGTGAAAACAAGCTGATCAAGCACGATTATCTGATGCACACAGCCAAGTCTGTTTACATTAGCATATCTCTCTCTCTTTCTCTCTCTCTCTCTCTCTCACACACACACACACAATATCTGATGTGTCAAAGAGTGCATAGGCAAACCGGACAGCTCCTTCTTCTTACTATAGTATACACAGTATTTTTTTCTTAATGACAATAAATTATAGTAAATAATAATAAAAATTATAATAAAATACTTGTCTGCAGTCTGCCCGCCTCTACCGGCTATGCAGTGTCACGTGCATAAATAACTCACTACAGGGGGCACTGTAGAGGAATTTAGACCCTAATAATGAATAAGGTTAATAAGGTTAATGAGAGCTTATATTTTAAGAACAGTGACAAATTGAGGGCTATAATTCAATAATGACACTCTATAGCAGATTTAACAGAGATCGTACAATACTAGATCAAACTTATGATGAAGAAACAGTTCTCCTTCTTTCCTAAAAACTACTGACACCAATAACACACCACTAAGTCTGGGTCTGGTCAGCAATTTCAGGAAATGAGATACAATTTTTGTCATGTTTCAACAATTCCTGTATATGTCTTCAAATAAATTACATTTCCCTTGCTTTGCTTGGAAAGAAATAAAATGCTGCCCAACCCTGAAACCTATAGAGGACAATAAGTCTGAAACAGTGAGGAGGTATTTTGAAATGAAGCATACCACTGTGTAGCTGCTTCAAGGGAGATGCCTCAGAGAATACTTGTCAACTCCAGAGACTGAGGAGAATACAACTGGAGGAAATTGGTCAGGAAACTGGTGGAAAAGAGACCTTTCTCTATCGACAAAACAACTATCTGGCTAAGCTCCTTTCAGGCTGTTCTTAAAGAAATTGTCAAATTGAGAAGCATTAGAGTCTGCAGAAGAGCAGTGGAACAGTAGAGGGTGTGTGAATGGACCTCTGACATTTAAGGGGTTCAAACTGTTCAAGTATGTGAACGCAGATGCTTCCAGCAACTCAAACTTGATTTCATGTGTTGTTACATTCCAAAATGTGTCAGGCCACAATTCGGTACACTACGCAAGTACACATTACTCTCTCAATGTTGGTTACCACCAATGTTACATAAGAATGCACATCTGTATGTTCAACCAGATTGTGTGATGGCAGTGAATTGGAAAAACTCTCACAACACATTCTTCCAATAAATGTGAGCGCAGCGTAGTTCGAGCGGGAAGACTAGCAGCTGTACATCATCACACTATTAGCTGGGTAATTCCTAGCCAATCGCAGGTAAGCCATTGCTTTAAGTCTGCTCACAATCGATCACATTGCTGTTTCAGTGCGCTAAGATGGCAACCTCCACCACCCCACCACCAGCTGAGCCCCATCCCGCACGTGGGTAGGCTCCTCGCCCCTGCCTCCTATCTCCGGCAGGATATGATGGTTCCGAGTACAACTCCCTCGGACCGCCAGACGGGGCCTACGCCAAAGAGAGACATTACTTTTCTGTTCTACATTCATCAAATAAATGGCATCTTAAACCTCACTCAAGCCTGCGTGTCTTCCCGATAGAAGTATATTTCTGGCCTTAGAGAACAGATCTGATGCTTACAAATGCATCCGTGGACAGCTCAGACTGCGAACTTCAAAACATGTTTACCATGTACTGCACATGAATTATTATGCAATAAACAATACTCTGACGGTACATAATAAATCTATCTGCTTCACTTTCAAATGCACTTTATTAAAGTGGCCAAAAACTTATTAACTTTTGTGGCATATATGTCCATTTTCCACATTCTCTCTAACCCTTAGAATTCAACAATCTGTTTTTGCTATGGTACTTTTATGATTTGCTAACATCTTTGCACATTGTTACACAGTGAGTAACAATGCTTCTGTGAAGTTGCTAAATAATGAAAGCACATACTGTAGATATTAAAGGGTCCTCTACCCACCCAAAGTTTAAAGTATCCAGCAAACTGACAGGCTGCGGGCTGGGGTTAGGTCATTTTATTAATTTATAACTTCAGGCTTGAGAAATAAATATAATGTAATGTAATTTAATTTAATTTAATTTAACTGACAATGAACAATTTCAGTTTTACACAACTTAATTCCTGCACAGTCATCTGGTTAACAAATACAGTATATGTAGGTGATCAAATTTTAATGTACTCATGATTCTGACATCCAGACAGCAAAAAAAATCTGAATAAGAGGCCTTTGCTGTTTAGTTTCTATAAAATACTTTTTTGACTGTGGAGGGAGCTTTGCAGAGTGAACATAAGAGTTTATCTACACATTAGAGAAAAACAAATCCTCATTTGAAAAACAAAAGAAAATCGGTTTTCCTTTTTATGACCGCTTTTACTCTCCAAACCAGTGGTGTTCTACCTCAGACATATGGCCACACAACAAGCTCAACGCTTGAGAGAAAGGTCAGACAGACACATTCACAAAGAACTCATAAGAATTTTATAGAGGTCTGGTTTGAGCTTTAGGCTAAACTCTCCCTGCATTCTAATACAGAAACATAAATGCATGTGCCACACAGCGCTGGACACAAAGGTCTTGTTGTTACCTTTACACGCTTACACTCAAGTGTGACTGAGCTCTCTTTTATGGTTATGTGGCAGCTGAAGAATGTCGTCTGCCTCCCCTTCATGCTAAACTATCACTTCATCCCTCATTCATACACACTCCTCCTCTGGTCTCAAACCCCCTCCTTCCCTCTTGCTCACAACAATTGAATGGCAATAGATGGAAAATGCAGACAAAAGTGACGGACTTGGCTGAGTATGTGAACTTTGCCTGCAGGCATGGCCATGTAAAAAGGGAATTACTTCAGAGTGGCAATGAACGGTGGGAGAGGAACACAGACCATTTAATCATTTATGTGGCCGTCTCTAACTTGCTTCTGAGCAAGTCTAAAGTATCCTTTTACAGTCAACCAAATCTGTCAAAGATACACAAACCTTATATTGTATGTGCCAGTAATATATAGTGTAGATGTTTTTAGCATAATTACAGATGTGCATATTCACAGAAGATTAAATAAATTATACTGTTTTGCATCACATGTCCCGGCTAGTTTGGGTGCAGATCCGAGACCAATTGTCATGTGCATCTTTGCAAAATTTAACCATATTTAGGGAGGACATGAACCAGGTTCCAAAGCAAATGCCCTAAATCTTGGCCTCATTTGACGGGAGCTTCCGACGGCTTGCACAAACAGCCCATCCTTGCCATCAAGGGTGGGTGTAATTAAAAACCAAACCGAAATCAAATCAAGCAGAACATCAAAACAAATAATCAACCAATACAGCATTAATTGGTCAAATGGACCTTGTATTAAATCAAAGATACATCATACAGTGTAGAAATTTGGTCTAGTTATGCGAAAAGTTAAATGCAAGGATTAAAAGAGGGGTGGGCAAATTAGAACAAAATCAAACAAAACCAGATGGCACTCAGAACAAGTCATGCTCAAGGCTAGCACCCCCCTGTCTATCTCCTTTCTTCACTCTGTTGTTCCTTTCATACATTAGCCAAGGTAGAAGGATGCAATGGATGGTGAGGAGGGATTCATCTCTGTAGAAGTTGACTGTGGAAATTAGTGATCAGGAGGGGTTGGTTAATTAGTTTAAGAGTCAGACTTCTGAGAGAGGTCATGTTTTCCTTTCCCTCGGCGAGGAGAAACCAAGCGTGAGTGCCCTATATAAAATAAGGAAAATATGCCCAAGGCCGCCGATAAAGATTAGAATAGAAGAACAGGGATCCCTGCAATAGATGGCCCCCACAAAGCCCCCCCCCCCCCCCCCAAATAGACCTAAATAGATAGAAGAACTGTGGTGAACATCCTATCTGCCAACAACCAATTATATATATATATATACACACACACACACACACACACACACACACACACACACACACACACACACACACACACTCACCAGCCAATTTATTAGGTACACATATACATCTACTTATTCATGCGATTTTCTAATCAGCCAATCGTGTGGCAGCAGTGTAATGTATAAAATCAAGCTTATATGGTCAGGAGCTTCAGGTAATGTTCACATACAGAACCATAGAGAGTGGTGTGAAAAACAAACATAAAACAACAACCAAAGAGCAGCAGTTCTGTGGACAAAAACGCCTTGTTGATGACAGATGTCAGAGGAGAATGGCCATGTAGCGGCCATGTAATTTGGTAGTATAAATGTACATGGTATGGGTTAAAGTGCCCGCGTACCTCCACCATTATATGTAGGGAAATGGTATGTGTGAGCTAGGAATTAAATTAAACTGTCCTTATTCTACATTATTTTGTAAGGATATTTATAACGGAATTAGCTGCGTTTGACAACCATTATAAATTAGATAAATGAAGCTCACACACAAGGTCACATACTGAGCTGACAGAAAGGTTTCAGTAACACAATTACCTTTCTGTACAATTGTAGTGAGCAGAGCAGCATCTCTGAATGCGCAACATGTCGAAACTTTAGACGGATGGACTACAACAACAGAATACCACGTTGGGATCCACTTCTGTCAGCCAAGAACAGAAAACTGAGGCAGCAGTGGACATATCATTTGTGTACCTTAGCAGAAATCCAGATTTGTCAGACCAGGCAAAGTTTTTTCAGATCGTATATGTTGAATGATGGCATTTCATAAAATATTCATGTAGATGCAAAATGTTTATTTCATATAGTAATAGCAGCACAGGCCTCAATGTCCATTAAATCTAAAAGATGAATTACCCACTGAATCAAAATATAACAAACCAGAACAAATAATTTAATCTGCCAAGTTATGAAGCAGAAAACAATCATTCCCCTCTTTCTAACCCCTCTCTCGACCAAGATTAAAATTCATCAATCAATCACATATTTTAATGGCCTGGCCATCCCCTCTGTACACACACCAAAAATTGAATCACAAAAGCAATTTAATTACATTGAACTGTGATTCAATAGCTGTAATCATTCACTGTAAAATGGAATCTCTCGCTATTTTAATCATATCCCCCTGTTAAAAAATTAGTCAATTTCAAAGCAGAGTGGATGTGGTGAGTTATTAACTAATTTTTTTTTTTTTTTTCAAACTCACTGTTATGGATGTACAGGATAATAGCTTCTTGATTTGACATGTTTGACCCTGTGGCCTTGCTCTGCAGTGAAAATGTTTTAATTCCTCTGCTCAGTGTTATATTAATTATCATATACTACCCTTTTTTTGTGCAGGTGAAAGCAACCCAGGTCCATATGATGAAATCAAATGCCTTATAATATGATAGAGTAGTACTGAAATCAGATTTCTTCACTTAAAACTTGTAACTTTTTCGATGTAAAATTATTTCCTCATATACCAGCTTAATATTCAGAGACAACGGCAAGTAAGCTGTTCGTAGGCTTATTTTCTTGAAAATGGTATACACTCTGACTCTGTGCCACTATAAAAATCCAGTTCAGCCCGACATAACAACATTGGTCTGACAATTGGTGTGAGTTGGGGGCAGGACTAACTGTTTTTTTGAGCAACAGTACAGGGGGCGTTTAACTTGTATTTAAATGCTGTTTAATTAAGCTATTGTATTACTACTCTCTTGATTTAAACTGCATCACGTCACAAACTATATAAAGTACTATATAAATATTAGGGGTGCAATGGCTAAAAATTCTCATGGTTCGGTTTGTATTGCGGTTTTAGGGTCAGGGTTTCAGTGTGGTTCGGTATTTGCTTTGTGCAGAAAAAACAAAAAAACTTTATATATATATATATATATATATATATATATATATATATATATATATATATATATATAGTTTTATAACAGTAACCATAGATTAACCATGTTATTTGTATTAAAATCATAGTAACCACAAATTCAACATGGTTACTGTCGTGGTTTAAATATAATAGTAAAATCATGGTTACTCTATGGAAACTAATGTATTACTGTTATAAAACCATGGTTAATTATATCAAAACCATAACTTTTGCTCAGAAAACCATGGTTACAGCAGTCATGGTTACTACAATAATACTATAGTAAAACCATGGTTAATTTTCATCAGGGTCCTTAATTAAAAAAAAAGGATCTAATTACTAAATCAACATTTTACTTAATATCTGCATGTAGGGGGTTCAAGTAGGATGGACACAGGAGACGGTTTCACAGTCCACGTGAGTACATTTTTTTCACATTTACAGCAATGCACTGGCTTTTCAGCTTCACAACTAAACACTACACAGTGTCACTGGTCTCTCACTGTCTGTCACACTGGCAGCCTTTCAAATCCCATCTCCATCCTCACTGAAACGAGACAGGTGTTTAGTGTTAACAATCACTAGTTTATGGCCCTTACTGCTTCCTCTCTCCCCAGTGACAGACACACGACCACGTCCCTCTCCACACTGCACTATTAAGCTACATGCATCAACATAAAGTGCACTTCAAACTCATCTCAACATATATTCAATATTCGGAAGCTGTACATCACTATAAAATGAATAACCTTGCTATTAAAATAGATACAGGAAGAGATGTTGTAATAATTCTGCTTAAGTATTTTAATCAGATGTGGAAATCCCACATGAACTCACCAAGCTCTTTTGTTATTGTTTCATATCTGTCCGAATTAGCGCTTAATGCCTGCTTAAAAATATAAGGGGGTGTGTGCAGTTTCGGCTCACCTGCGGCTCTTTCCATGGGTGATGTCGGTGTAAATGATTAAACAAGTATTAATCTATTACTTTAACAGCATTTTAATGCCATTAATCAAAGTGCATTTTTGACACTTGCGATAGATTACATCCATGTGAGCATTATTGAAATATATTACCAGAACATGGCACTTCTGCAAAAAGTGCCTGTTTTATAAATGTTTTTTGACCATCACTGTTGTAATTGACTGCAAAAAGAAAATGTTCACAGAAAGGAGAAATGTAGGGGGCTTCTTTATAAGTGGCTCGTTTTCTCCGCTTGCCATTTTCAACTACACACAAAGCATGCAGAACTGTGATGTCATCAAGCTGACCCATGTGAAACAAAGGCAGGAGCGTATCCATCCACAGATCCATTCAGGTGCATTAGCAAAGGTTGTAACTGTGCTGTCTGTTTGATGCTTTGTTTTCATCACCAAACCTTGTGCTCTAGATACATCATTAAACTTGAAGTCAACCGACCGCAGTGCCAATGCTTACCAAACAGTGGTTGGTGAACCGTATGGTTAGTTTTTTTTCCGAGTACCGTTACACCCCTATTAAATATGCATAAACATGGGAAAAAAAATCTTCAGAGGAAAGGATCAGCTTATCATGGCACCCTTGGTTTTCCTTATCATAAATTCATGAATTCATTGATTTCAAGCAGTCGATCTGTAAAATGGGTTTAGATAGGCAGGAATTGAATTGGCTCAATCACTCTACACCAGTGAATTCAAACACCCATGGGACAGTCTGTATTTGACACCATGCACAATTTAAAGTTATATTTTCATATACAAACTACATTACCACCACAGCACCTGCCATCATTCACATGGCTCAAATGAAATGCCTGGTGCACAGGGAATGGACAGTTTAGGATAAAAAGATCAACTGGACTGCAATCTCCATTCTGACTTAAGGCCACCCTGCTGACAAGTGCCTTTAGATCCAAAGTCCTAACTGTGAAACAGAATATACAACACATAATCCAAAATAAATGTGCACATACAATGGCATATTTAAACCACGTGACATCTCTAAGGAGAATCTCTGAGCTCACACCCTTTATAAAATCTAATCAAATGTGTTCACTGGATTCTGAGGCAGCACCAATACCCTCCTGGGTATTATGAAACACAATTAATCACATACAATGGTGAGAAGTGGATGGTCTTCCAGAGCAGTAGGAGTAGTTTTGGAAATGCAAAATGGGCTGTGTAACGACTGTAGGACTGCTACAGAGTGGGAGTTGCTAACATGGTTTGTGAAGGCATGGGAGAGAGACAGAAATCAGAAAATTACTTCTCATCACACTCATACAGCAGCTCAAATTGTATGCTGTCTTTAGGGATTAAATGTGTGGAGACAACTTATAGAATGCTGCAAAAAAGTGCAAAGTAAAGTGCATGTATTTGGAGAATCAAAGTGCAACAAATTGTGAATCTTGTTTAAAAGAAGTTGAGTCAGTTGAAGCAAGTGTGAAAAAGTTGTGAAAATAGAAAATAAATCTGTTGCCTGCTAGAAATTAATAATTG
Source organism: Moxostoma hubbsi (assembly GCA_032164185.1). Lineage (NCBI taxonomy): Eukaryota > Metazoa > Chordata > Actinopteri > Cypriniformes > Catostomidae > Moxostoma > Moxostoma hubbsi. Next base: position 13,628,178 of record JAVLUX010000012.1, on the reverse strand, counting down.
ACCAGATTTTTCTCTTAAAAGAGTTTTCCAGTAGAACTCCCGTAACATAGTAATGTGTGTTTTTACCTATAAATATGGAGCAGCGCATTCCTGATATTTAAAAAATAATAAATATTAAAATACATAGGCATGGCCTGCAATAACTTTTTATTATACATTTACATTAAATTTATGCATTTGACAGACACTTTTATCCAAGCGATTTACAGTGCACTTATTACAGGGCCAATTCCCCCAGAGCAACCTGGAGTTAAGTGCCTTGCTCAAGGACACAATGGTGGTGGCTGTGGGGATCGAACCAGTGACCTTCTGATTACCAGATTACCAGATATGTGCATTAGATCACTACACCACCACCACTCCTTTTATATATTACACACATTGTTTATTATTAGTATACAATACGTATAAACCATGCAATTTTAAATATATTTGTACAAATATAGATTCACTGTAAATGTTAAATATTTAAACATCTTTGTTTCCATCCATTTAATTAATTAATAATAAATTAAAAAAAATATATATATATTATTTTGCCATCAGTTTTCAGAGTTTCAACTTTTCACTTTAATTGAAAATTAACTAAATTAAAAAGTGGTCAAAAAGTGCAACTTTTTTACTGCAGGTTGTCAATTTGGCACCACTTTCTATGGGAGCAATGATAAATAAATAAATATATATATATATATATATATATATATATATATATATATATATATATAATGTGTGTGTGTGTGTAACAGGTATTACTTTTATTGTTGTTTAAACCAAGATGTGACTCAACGGTGTGTGATCTTGTTTAATAGTTGGGGTATTTTCCAATGGTGAAACATTTTACAAATGCTGAGTAATGCATGACAGTACCAAATAAAGTGTAAATACATGGTGCTATCACATTTATAACTGTGAAAGGATACACTTACAGTGCTAACATGTAAGCGTATACAGGATACATTCACCAGTGTTTGTCGCACTGTTGTTCATCATATAATCATCTTTCATGATATATTCAGTGTAGTGACAAATGCATATGTTGTTCATTACTTAAAAAAATGAGTCATGTTTTCATTAAAAAGGAAAGATATTTTCTAAATATATTGATATTCTTCAGGAGCATCTGTGGCAATTGTGCCATCATGCCAACAGAACAAGAAAATGCATGCTGCTTAGAGATCCCTCTGAATTAAAAGTAATACACGAACATCTAAAATCACTACGATCGAATCAAATACTCAATACACATCTAACAGTCTGCAACATACAAAGTAAAACAATTAACACGGATACGCACACTTGTTTTTTGTGACATCACTGTCAGGTCAAATGTAGTTGGCACTGCATCAACTTTTAATTTAAGGCTCTCTGCAAAGCCTGCTTCGAACGGTGTCATGTTTGTGAAAGAATCATCAATAAAATTAAGCGAGCAAACAAACACGTTCTTACCGACATGATCCGGAACTCAAAATAAAATGTCAGCCACACTTTCTTTATGTTAGGATCCATGTGAAGCAAATTCAAGAAATCTAGTTTCCCACAACCTGGCACTACACAACGTCTTGACATCTTTGTGGCCATCGTGATACCACCTGTTGCTCCAAAAATAATCTCACTGCTCTAAACGGAAGAATGGTGTGCGGGCCTAAGCAGTGTCGACAATAAAGTAGGCATTGGTCTGTTTATGCAGAGGCTTGCCTGCGCTGATGTAATACCTCACTATGACGTATTAGTGAGGAGGGAGTAGAGAACAAGTCATTTTGGCACCTTGGTATCAATAAGGTCTTTTTTTTGGACTAACGAAGAAGTTTTCGGTTCTGAAATTTACAGTAAATTTAATCGTGCAATGTGTGCAACTCTTATATGTCAAGATATCATGGTAAGTTTGATTTTCCAATTCATGACCCCTTTAAAACCATCTGCCTAATATTGTGTAGGTCCCCCTTGTGACCCAAATAAGTGCCAACCTGCATCTCAGAATAGCATTCTTAGATGATGTTCTTCTCACCACAATTGTACAGTGCAGTTATCTGAGTTAGCGAAGACTTTGTCAGTTCGAACCATTCTGGCCATTCTCTGTTGACCTCTTTCAACAACAAGACATTTCCATCAGCAGAACTGCCATGCACTGGATGTTTTTTGTTTTTGGCACCATTCTGAGTAAATTCTAGAGACTGTTGTGCGTGAAAATGCCAGGAGATTAGAAGTTACAGAAATGCTCAAACCAGCCTGTCTGGCACCAACAATAATCCATGCAATTATCTAATCAGCCATATCAGCCTGCAGCAAGGGTACCACATGAGGAAGGATGATGTCTTCCCTGTAACACACAGCGTTGAGATTGCCTGCATTGACAACAAGCTCAGTCCAATGATGCTGTGACACACTGCCCCAGACCATGACGGACCCTCCACCTCCAAATCAATCCCGCTCCAGAGTACAGGCCTCGGAGTAATGCTCATTCCTTCGATGATAAACCGACCATCACCCATGGTGAAACAAAACTGCTACTCGTTAGTGAAGAGCACATTTGCTAGTCCTGTCTGGTCCAGCAAAGGTGGGTTTGTAACCATATGCAACGCTGTTGCCGGCAATGTCTGGTATGGACCAGCCTTAAAACAGGGCTACAAGCCCTCAGTCCAGCCTCTCTCAGCCTGTTACGGACAGTCTGAGCACTGATGGGAGGGATTGTGCATTCCTGGTGTAACTCAGGCATTTGTTGTTGCCATCCTGTACCTGTCCCGCAGGTGTGATATTTGAAATACCGATCCTGTGCAGGATGATCAGCTGTCGTTCCTGTCTCACTGTAGCACTGTCATAGGAGTCTCACAGTACAGACATTGCAATTGAATGCCTGGACACATCTGTAGTCCTCATGCCTCCATGCAGCATGCCTAAGGCACGTTCACACAGAGGAGCAGAGACCATGAATTTTATTTTTATATTAAATGTTTTCTGTGTTACAAACCCTAACAAAAAATAAGATTTATGGTGGTATATAGTAAAGTGATGACATCTGATTTTTTTACTATAGTAATGACTGATTATTTTATGTTATATTATTATTGATTATTATATGTGATTTTCAACCCATAATGTACCACTTTCACTGAAAAACAGTTTTCTGCGCTTTGTTCCCTTGAAACACTGCCCAAAATCACAAATCCTACTGTACATAAATTCTAAAATACCAAGGCTATATTTCAGGCACACAAAACAAGCAATTCAAAAGGTTCAGCTTGGTACCCCTGCATGTTTATCAAGCTCATCTTAAATTCAGATATGGCTACTATGCTTCATGAAAATAGATTTCAAAAGGTTACGACTGCATGTGAACCAAAACCGCACTGTGGGAAACAAGACAAGATGAGCCAATATAACACCGATTCCTCTTTCATAAACAGCTCACTGGCTGGCGTGCCATTTGAAACTGGTTCGGTCAACTTATACAAGCCTGCCATGCAAGTCAGTGGCATGATGGGAGATGTGACTTTATGACCTTGACCTTCTGTGGCCTGTGTAACAATAGACTGAAGCCAGACAAAGAATATCCTGACTGCCTTCCAGCACACAATACATCAGCTGCCTATTATCTTACTAGAGTATTCCTGAGGCTGTGCAACAGCAGGGTTGTGTTTTGAGGGACACTGTTGGCCCATTTTTGGAGGACAATTAATAACTGGACAAGGCATCACTCTGTCATTTCCCAGTTCCACAATGGTTGGGATCAGGGGGTTGAGTGGGGAGGAAGGAACATGGACTCTTTAGCACTGGGGCTTGAAACAACCTCAATGTGCCGTTCACTCTTGGCAGGGCAGAGACAGACCGAATGTTGAGGAATTTTAGGGACAGATAGCAAACCTCCACAACCTGAACCTTCTCAGAAATCATAAAACAGTTGTTAGATCACTTTCAAACCACACATGGATAAAACATCAAGGTTACTGTTGTAACCTTCAGGGAACGAGACGTTGTGTCAAAGAAGCGACACTAGGAGTCTCTTTTAAGAGCCTTATGCATCTCTGAACTTTGAGAAAAGGCCAATGAGATATTGGCGAATTTGCATGTCCCCGGACATACGGGTAAAAAGGGGGGAATGCATCTGTTCTTTCAGGATTTGTCTGAGGGGCCGACAATGAGGTTCGGCTGCAACAGTGGCTCGGTTCAGCGACGTGGCCGGGAGGACACAACGTCTCGTTCCCTCCATCAGGGAACAGAGGTTCCCCTTCTGTCACTCTCTCGATGTAGTGTTGAAGGAAGTGACACAAGGGGTCTTCTCGGATGCCGAATAGTACCTCTGAACCTGAGAAAAGGCCAATGTCAAGTTGGCAGACAGAATTTGGATGCCCCGCCCCGGACATACGGGTATAAGGGGAAGCGGGGCAGCGAATGCCAGTCAGAATTTTTCTTCAGAGCCGAATGGTTCTATCAAAAACAGCTGAGTCACACTACTGTCTCACTTACCTTTATCAACGAGAAGCATGGCTGTTGGATCCGCACGGCGCAGTTTCCAGATGGCGTTCTCTCTCCTGCACGTTCTGCAGCACACACCCCTGGGTGCTTCGACAGCGCTTCTTCCTGGTGTAAAAGAGTATATTTTCCAACTCTTAAAAGAGCAATTTTCATATTCACTGAAAGAGTACACAGCGGCATTGAACGTCCTTTTCAGGACACGTCTTTTTCAAGATGCCCTTCCGCCCCTGTGTTGTTCCTGGATGCGGTCGATTTCTCTCCAAGAATGACGGCCACAGACGCTGCCTCGTGTGCCTGGGCAGCAATCACACTGAGGCGGCGTTTGTGGATGGCTCATGTTCTTATTGTGAGAATATGACCATGGCCACGTTGCGATCGCGTCTCTCCTTCTTGAAGGTGAATGCAACTTCAGCCGCCCCCCGTGTCGCTCCTTCTTCCCACGCGATTGAGGACGATGTGGCTGGCGATGAAGGCAATATGGGGATGATGACGGGCTCGGTTTCGCAGGGTAGATCCCCATGAACCACCCGCCCCCAACACGCTCATGTGCTTACACTGGACTGGAACCCCCCCTCCTCCCCACAGACTTTGTGGCTCGACGATTGGTACCTCGGAGTCCGGCGCCTCTCACAGCCACGGAAGTACACGGAAGTCCCCCAGGTGGATAGGGCAGGAGCAATCCATCTGTGCCCAGAGAATGACACCTCCTGGCGGGACCGCCCGGTACTCCCCTCCAAAGCCTGTAGGATGACGTCATCTCTGACCTCCAAAGCCTACAGCGCAGCCAGACAGGCCGCTTCCGCCTTGCATGCCATGGCTCTCCTGCAGGTCCATCAAGCCAAGGCACTTTAAGATCTGCACCTGGGTAGTCCCGATCCTGATGTGCTGCAGGAACTGTGCTCTGCTACCGACCTCGCTCTCGAGCACCTCACAGGCGGTGTACCCCCCCCCCCCCCCCCCATGTCTCCAGGACCCCTTCCCGGACCAGAAAAGCTCTGAAGCGCTCCTGAGACAGACAGCCCAGGCAGTCGGATACTCGCTCCAGAGGTGCTATAGTTTCTGCTATACTTGGAAGAGGGAGGTTTGGCTTGGTTGATCATGTCTACGACAGCAGGTGGTAGGCCAGCTAGATATTCCGCATCCCGTTCAGGGGTCAGACTTGGAGGTTCCAGAGGTCTGGGTGTTGATGCCAGAGAGTGCCCCGTCCCTGAGAAAGAAGGTCCTTCCTCAGGGGAATTCGCCAAGGAGGGGCTGTCACGAGAAGTGCGAGATCCGAGAACCAAGTCCAAGAGGGCCAATAAGGGGCCACCAGAGTGCCTTGTTCCTCATCCTCCTATATCTTGCATAGCACCTGTCCAAGAAGCCTCACTGGAGGAAGTGCGTACTTGCGCAGCCCCGTGGGCCAGCGTCTGTCCCGAGGGGAGCCTCCGTTCGGGCGTACCAGTGCGGGCAGTGGGAGGACTCTCGGGAGGCGAATAGGTCTAAATGTGCCTTGAACCGGCCGGCCGGGGGACAACAGTTCTGGGGCTGGAGGTGAAGGTTCTGTGTCCAATGTGTTGGGACTGTTGACGTGAGAATGACATTTGCGGGCCAGGTGACCCAGAGAAAGGAAATTGCTCTTTTATTGAGAATGTGTGTACCGCAGCCCAAAGTGAGTGCGACAAAGTAAATAAAGTTAAGTGAAGTTTCTCCTCCCGGCCCGCCAATGGGGGACGGAGTGGTCTGCTTAACAGCTCCTGCGCAAATGTCTCAGTCTCTGGGTCGACCGTCTCAGGAAGGTTTGGGAGCCTTCCGGGTCCTAGAGGGGGTTCGTGAGATGGGGGGCTGTGTCCTTTGTGGCCCTGAGGGCGAGGTTGGTCGATGGAGCGGAGTTCCTGCAGCACGTTGGAGTCAGGACTACCCAAGTGCAGATCTTTAAGTGCCTTGGCCTGGTGGACTTGCAGGATGGCCATGGCATGCAAGGCGCATCCTACAGGCCCTGGAGGGGAGCACTGGGCGACCCTGTCAGGTGGTGCCGTTTTTGGGACACAGGTGGATCACAACTGCAGTGTACACGTGGACCACTCTGCCGTCGAGGGTAGTGAAGAGCGGATGAGTGAGAGGATCGATTACGGGCAGTGAAAGTTGCCCTCCACGAGCTCGTCAGCTCATCATGCACTTCCAGGAAGAAAGGAACTGGGGGGGACATGGCTGTGAGCGGCGCGCAGACCCGAGGAACCTATCATCCAGCAGCGAAGGCTAAGGGGAGGACAGAGGATTCCAGTCCAACCCCACACTGGCGGTGGCCTGGGCAAGCATGTCGTACATTTGGGAGTCAGCCTCTGAATGGGCGTGCCGACCCCAAGTTGGCAGCCCAAATGAGTCTTTCACGTCAGATGCCGGAACACTCTCTGATGCAGCGACAAGCTCATCATCCAGTTCAGGGGTTCAAGAGGATAAGCAGACTGGCCGTGAGGTGAGCCACTGTCACCCCGAGCCCGAGGGTCAACGAGCATGCCGGGTTGGGGGCGGGTGGTTTGTGGGGACGTACCCGGCGAAACAGAGACTGCTGCCATCCCCAAATCACCTCCATCACCAGCCGGGTTGTCCTCAAAACCCTTGGGAAGAAGGAACGACGTGGGGGGGGGGCGGCTGGAGTGGCATTCCTTTTTAGGAAGGAAAGCCGCGACTGCAATGTTGCTATGGTTAGGTTCTCGCAGTGAGAACATGAACCATCCACAAATGCAGCCTTGGTATGATCGCGGCCCAGACACACGAGGCAGCACCTGTGACCGTCAGGAGCGGAGAGAACTCGACCGCATCCAGGAACTACACAGGGGCGGAAAGGCATCTTTATAAAGACGTGTCCTGTAAAGGACATTCAACACCACTGTGTATTGCTCTTTTAGAGAAAAACACTCTTTTAGGAAAATTTCTCTTTTAATAGCTCTGTCGAAGCTTGCAGCTTGCTGCTCACACAACCGGTCGGCTCCGAAGAAAATTTCTGAATGAACAGACACATTTCCCCCCCTTTATAACCGTATGTCCGGGGGTGGGACATGCAAATTCTGTCTGCCAATTTCTCATTGGCCTTTTCTCAAAGTTCAGAGATTCATAAGGCTCTCAAGAGAGACCCCTAGTGTCGCTTCTTCGACACAACATCGAAGTGAGCGACAGACGGGGAACCTTGTACTTCATGTGCAGATTTAGTGGATATGGAACATAAGGCATTATATACTGTGTGAAGATACATGTGAAAATATGGGGAAGATTAAAGATTCTGTGGAACATTAAATTAGGTTTGCTGAAGAAAGTACTAGATACTTTTTCCATGCAATAACAATGAATAGGGAAGCAAGCTTTCAAGTTCCAACAAGGATGTTACATCACTTCAAATTTAAGAGAGATACTTCTCAAAAGTAGCAATGCCCTAATTGTGAGCAACATATTTCTTTTGAGTTGGATATTTGCAATGAGTTGGTTTATCTGGTTCACAAAACTGGTCTGAATGATCTGTTCATAAATCAGACTGATCTGTATCTCGAGTTCAGCTGACTCAATGATCCATTCACAGTGGTTTACTAGTAAACATTTCACATTGTAATAGCACAAAAAAGATAGACCATAACATTCTACTTTTGTGTCCTATAGGGAACGATGCGTCATCATAATCAATGATGTTGTTTACGTGAATACGTTGATTTGAGTAATGTTTCGATGCATCGCACTGTTTACTTTCATCCCCAATTATGACAGCTCCAGCTCCAAGGGATGCTGAAATGAGATTTTATCCCAAAAACCTCAAACCAGATCATCAAAAGTGGGGGAATTTTTAAAACAGAGATCTAATAAAATGGTGCTCTGTATGCTTTGAAAAAGTGAAATGGCCTACCACATCAGCACAAATGCTATGCATGAGCATCTCAAAAGAAAACATCCTGGGGCTCTCCGACCTCAAAACGACGAGACAGCAGCGTAAGTATTTGGACTATTACAGTGAATTTTGATGGGATTGTTGGTTGGTATCCAGTGCCTGGGAGTCATCATTGCCTCCTTATCTGTCATGTTTCACACAAAAACTCAATGAAGACTCCCTAGAGCCGATGCCAATGGATAGTATGGCAACGCTGCTTTCCAGCGGATTTGCAAGTTGTAAGCTGTTTGTTTATGCGCATACAGAGCTGTGAAACTAAATGATGTAGATTTACATTAAAGTTACGCTCTATGTCAGTGTAAGCAACATTTGCAAATAAATAATACAAGTGCATTTCCGATTACAACTGGCACTAGCCTTTGAAGAAATAGAATATAGTAAGCAACACCTTTCCTAATTAGGCCTACACTGCATAAATCTTAACATTTGTGATGAATATTATCATTAGGTAAAAGTTCATTCATAGATTTCATTTTAAAATATGTCACTGATTTTATTTTGTCTTTTTTGTGTCTCAGGAAGAGGCAAAGCTCTGTGCAAGATTTTTTTTTCCCATAAAAAGGATGCCACTGTTTGCTGACTGAATTATTTTATATATATATATATATATATATATATATATTCTTTCATAAATGGTGCAAAAAAAAAATATTAGCCCATTTATGTTGGGCTGAATTTATGTTGGACTCATGGACATTTGTATTACTGATAGATGCCTTTTAATTCTTGGCACTTTATTTTTATGTTGGGAATTTTTTATTTGTTAAGTATTTTTATGAGAAAATATTTGAATAAAATATTGAAAGAATAATGGCAGAAATTACAGTTATTATTTCTTAGTAAGGTAACCAAAGGATTAATCGACTAATTGAAAAAATTATCGATAGATTAATTGATTGAAAAAAGAATCGTTAGTTGCAGCCTTAGTGTCCAACATAATAAATAAAGTAATATGGGTTTGGAACGCCAAAAGCCCGAATCAGTAATTAAATAAGCTTTTTTTGTGAGTAAACTTTTCCTTAATAGCCCACAATATTCATGGAACACTTTAAAAAATATTTTAGAAGAAGCTTCTGTGACTGTTAAATTATCCTCATGAGTCAGTTTTACGATATAATAGCAACAGATGTGGCATCCATGAAACAAATTTTGACATTTATTTTTAGAGGGCCGTTTATGGAAAAGTTAGAAATTACTATTCCGAATCTTGAGCATGAATTGGATCTGAGAAAAAGAGGTGTGTGCTGTTGCCTCTGCACGTTTTTGTATGTATGGTCTAAATGTCTCCAATGCGCATGAGTTATCTGCTTTTCCTTTATCGCTGTTTGAATGTCGCAATATGCACTCTGACACTCGCTGTATGTGCAGGAAAATAAAATAAATGTAAATTCCAGTGCAACAGTGAAAAACATACATTCATATTTGAGACGAATGGTGCATGTTTTCCTTATGCAGAATCCATTAAACATTTAATAAGTGTAAGTGCTTGCTAACCTTTGTCTACAATCACACATACATGCTCTCTTGAGGGAAGACAGTGCTGAAAACATTATGATTCAAAGTCACACCAATGCATTGGTCTAAAAAACTGCTTGAACAGGAAAGAAGAGTTTCTTCTAAATTCTGGATTCAGCCAGATAGAAAGGGAGTCCATGTTAGCCATGGGCTTAATAATAAAAAAATAAGTAATCTCAACATGTATAACAGGTGATAATTTTCATAATTCACACGAGTGATGGGAATGGTATAAATTTATGTATACCTGCATAAAGCGGGATTGCTTAAAAAAACAATGCAGGGTCATTTCCCATCCTTAAATAGGGCTGAGCAAGATACTGTATCTATTATGCATGATGTATTTGCAATTATTGTGTTGCTGATACAAAATTAAGCAAGCACTGGTATTTCCATCAGGAAATACAAATCTAATTAATCACTGAGAACTTTGAACATATGCAGATATTGACATTGTTGAGTTCCATTATAGATGCATCTTCTGATTTTGTTCTTTGGAAATAGTTGAGCCTTGGAAATGCAATTACTTTGCACAGAATTTGCATGCGCCTGGAATTATGTGCACTAATTAATGGGTCCAAAATTTGGCAACACTCATATTTGACCCATTGTTGTCACAAAGATGCACTATATGAAGACGTAATCGCTGGTAAATAATAGGAGATGAAGGTAAAAATGTCAACAGTGGATGTGCACGTCAAGAATGCATGTGTGAGGAGGTCTGGAGATACCTGTAATTGTAAAACTCTAGTCCGAAGGACTATGAAGAAATCTTTATAGGTCTAAACTCCTGAAAAGCAATAGCCTGGTGTCTCGTACAGTTGTAGCATGCATGTGTCAACCGCCTGTGCAAGCGAGTATACTTTGACAGGCTCGAGTTCGACTGTATGCAGACGCTGAGTGTTTATGTCAAAGTATCCTTTGGGCTTTAATTTGTTTAACTTTAAACTCTTTAGCATATAAATTTCATTTTAGTGGACACAATTCAATAAGTGAAACTCATAATACTTGAAAGAAGTCTAAAAATAAAACATAAATAGACAATAAACAGAGGTTCTGCGAAAACTTATGATGGGATCCAATGTGCTTTGTGGTTTAAATATATGGATATACAGTGGGGTCCAAATAAAAAAATCATAATGAAAAAACTAGTCAAATCTGGTATCATTATCAATGAAAATTGGTGCTGAAAATAAAAAAAGCAATAAAGAAAATTTAAATTGTGCTAATCAAATGTTACCAAATGTTTGATATTTACAATGTTAACTACTTTGTACAAAAGGTTGGACTGCCTTGCTTCTACTGAAGCAAAACATTTATAAATAAATAAATGCCCTTTGAATAATTTTCAAATCAAGCTGGGATAAAATTGATCATCAGAATTTGCACAAAATTATGGAATCCAAGCCAGCATGAATGCATGTTGCTATTACAGCAAAAATAGGTTTTAGTATCTTATATTAGCCTTTTTCTTTTTGTTTACTTAAAAAATGTTGATAACATAACTTGGAATTTAAAATAAATAAATGATAAAAATAAACTGATGCAAAATTATACTCAATCTTGTAATGCAAGAGAGAAACTACAATAATTTATCTTCAGAGCTTTAATATATTTATGATATATGATGTTAGGCCTACTCAGACAGAAAATAGCTTTTTTCTCTGGCTATTAAAAAGCATTTCTAAGAAACCCTATGCAAAAGCTACCGGCAAACACAGCACAACTCCAGATATCACAACTGACAGAAAAACACGCATTTCAGGATCAGATATTCAGTCCTCATGTTTCTGATCTACGATCTTGTAAGAGCCAGGAACAAGAGCATTTTGAGTCTTTCAAACAGAATTAGGCTTTGAGGGGGAAAAAAAATAAAAAATTTGAGGAAAGAAAATGCTGAAGCATTGGATGAAATGACTCATTGGTTTGGTGCTTTGTTTCATCATTCTACTGCTGCCGTTCATGTTGGAAGAAAGAATAACTCTGCTTCTAGAGAGAAGCTGTCAGGAATGGCTAGTAAGATCTAAGGAATCTGTTTGTCTATGACGTAAACGTTTTTGCGAAGCAGTGGCTTGTATGCAAGAAAGTGAGGAAGGAAAACAAAAATTAGATGATAAACTGTAAAAAAAAAAAACAAGTCTAAATAATAATATTAATGATAATACATAATAACAATAAAAAATAAATTAAATAAAAAATGTTTTGACTAGTGGCATCTCAATTTCTTGTTGGCTCATTGTACTGTACTGTATACACACACACACACACACACACACACACACACACACACACACACACACACACACCCCCCCCCACACACACACAGCTATCCTTATGAGGACTCTCCATAGATATAATGATTTTTATACTGTACAAACTATAGATTCTATCCCCTAACCCTACCCCTAAAGCTAACCCTCACAAAATAACATTCTGCACTTTTACATAAAAATACAAACAAACATTTTTAGTTATTTTTTAAGCGATTTGAATTATGGGGACTCTAGAAATGTCTTCATAAACCAATTTTTTTGCATAATACTCTAGTAATTACCAGTTTGTAACCTAAAACACACACACACACACACACCACACTCACGGATTACATGTATAGAGCTTTTGTTCTAATATTTTTTTTCTGATTAACAATTTTAAATAAAAATACAGAGTCTGGGGCAAAATGAAATTTTGTGCCCAATACGTCACACATAAAATTCTGAACCTTCAACCAAAATTCTTTGATCTTAACACACCTCCAAAAAACATAGGTTGTGAGTAGTTAATCCAAAAATGAAACTTCTCCTCCTCCACGTAACACGTGACCTTACCAACGAGTTTACATCATCCCTCTTACGAGCGTGCATCACAGAGATGTACAGAAGCGAACATTTGTAGTTAAAAAGTATATAAGTATTGTTTTGTTTCCAAAAATAATTAATCATTTGGGGTTCAGAGGAACTTTATTTGTTGACTGGAGACGTGGATTATTTTGATGCACCCTAAATATACATTTTGGGCTGTCACAAAATGGAGAACATTCACTTGCATTGTATAAAGGAGGAGGCCTGAAATGAAATCCTAAAAATCTTAAATTCTGTTTTGATAAAGACAGAAACTCAGAAACATCTTAGATGGCCTGAGGGTGAGTAAATTATCAGCAAATTTTCATTTTCATTTAAGACCAAGATGATACAATCTAGAGGGAGTCTAATAAAATCTATGTAAAATGTTTAATTGCATAAGGTGCAACCTTGCCTATCTAGATAAAGACTTGACATTTTTTTATAATCCTAGCCCACACCCCCTCTCCTCCAATAACAAGTTTAAATATTTCTCCCATAATCTTCTTGATAGAAGTTAAATCTCTGTCCCCCAGACTCTGAATTATCAGGGAGTAATACACTGATGCCTCATGACCTTTTCCAAACGCAGTAAGCACCATTCCCAGAGTATCTGCTGCTTTAGGGGGGTGTATGCTACTCCCAAATATAGTACAGAGCAGGTGGTGCAGCTGTAAATACCTAAAGAACTGAGATCTGGGAACCCAAAATGTTGAAACAAATTTTCAAAGGATCTCAACACTCCACTCTCATATATGTCACAGAGTGTATTAACTACTCTGACCAGCAGAAAGGGGACTTATTTACACGTAATTTTGGGTTCAGCCATATGCTCGAGGTAACATTTAAATAAATGTCAGAATTAAACACTCTGGACACTTTTGTCCACACCGAGTGCAAATGCGAGATAACGGGGTATAACTTAACTTCTCTGGTTAGTTTGATAGAAAGGCTTTGCAATGGCGAAATAGGAGTAATAACTTCCTGTTCAATACAAAACTAGGGAGGGGCTCGCTCAGGTGGAAGCAACCAATGAGCCAAATGTCTGAGACCGAATGCATAATAATAAAACACCTGTGTCAATCGGCCTATGCAATTTACTGAAATGCAATCTGTGACGTTTACCATTCCAGAAGAAGGACTTCGCTGTGCTATCAAATTGCTTGAAATATGAGAGGGGGACATCTATAGGGAGAGACTGTTGCAGGTAGTTGAATTTTAAAATACAATTAATTTTAATAACATTAATCTTCCCAGTAATATATAATGTAATGAAGCCCACCTGCCCACATTGCTCGAAAACCTTTTTACTAAAGGGTCAAAATTGACTAACTAAAACACACAAATTTGCTGGGAATAAAATACCCAAATACTTAATGCACTGTTTGGGCCACTGGAAGGTGCCCGGCTAAAAAGATGTTACCGAGCAGTATGCTGTCAGAGCCAAAGCTTCGTATTTAGACAAATTAACTCTATATCCTGAGAACTTAAGAGGCATTTGGGCAGAGCGAGGCCGGGAAGATAAGTGGTGAATGCCTTCCACCTGCACGCCACACTCAAGAATCAATGTTGCTCTAGGGAGCTTGCACACTTTTGCTTCACTATGATCAATGACTGAGTCCATCAAAAGATTAAAGTCAACTCCCAATTTTATATCATGAGGGATGCCAGTGGCTTGCAACATATCTTCAAGATCTATAAAAAGTCCTGGTCATCAGCATTATGTGTGTAAATATTAGCCAAAATAATACCTGAATTTCTGCTAAAACAACAATGACTCTTTCTAATTTATATTTAATCTATTTGAGACGATTGAATTGTAGATGCTTACTTATCAGTGTATTGACTCTCCTGCTCTTACTTGAGCCAGCACTAAAGAAAACATGTCTATCTCATATTTTCCCAAATCTTTCAGCTTCCTGTGGGGAAAGATGCATTTCATGAAGAAAAACTATATCATATTTTTTACGCTTAAGAAGAGAAATAATCTTCCTTCTTTTTATGGGGTGCCCCAACCCATTCACATTCAACGTGGAGAGAGACAATCTGCTCATATTAATATCTGACATTTTGACATATGAGGAAAAAAATAGACTGTGTGTCAAAAACAAAATTATAAACACCACATTCCAACATTAGTGCAACAATCAAACCTTCAACTTCCCCTAGAACCAAACAAACAGAAAAAAAGAAAAATGTGCACAGGACAGTGCCACCTGGCATCTATCCCTCTAAACTCAAACAGTCCATGCACGCCTACGAGAGCCCCCGTGACAACTTTGCCATTGGATTGCTCAAGTCTGGTGTTTCCATACAAATTATGTGAGACAGAGTTACACAACAAAAGATAATCTATAAAACATACTCCAGCCAATAGGTGGAATAAACACAAAGAACAGTTTCCTCGATCAGTCAAGTGATTGTTCAGTGAGTCAGTCCATTGGGAACATGTGAATGTTTTACGGCCATCCTTAGCATCTATTATCAATTTGGCCAGGAATATCAGTGCAAAAGCTACCTTCTATTGATGTAAGATTTTCTTGCATTCCTTGAATTGATCACGATTCTCCTCGCCTCACATAACACAAGATCTTTATCAGATAATCTCAGAAATTTGTTCAGAACTGATCGGGTCTGTCTCCCTCAGCGGATCTCCGAGCCAGAAACCTGTGAGATCACTAGCGAATTAGCAGCTAATTCCCTCTCCAATGACTTCAGATAATCTATACATTTCTCAACATCCCTCACTCTTGTAACCACCTCAGAGAACTTTGTCTCCATGGCAGTGATCGATCAACGTATTACAGCAAGATCTTCCAAGTCAGCTACGACCTTCGTCATCATTGCCGACATGTTCAACATTTCTCGCTGAATTTCCTTCATTTCTCCAACCAAATCGGCTCCCGGGCCCGGGGGCATCTCAGGGGAATCAACTTGAGCACATACTGTAAGTGTCTTTTAATGTCTCCAGAGCCAAAGGTTTTTGAAATCTTTGACATATTGTCCTTACATATTGTATAGAACAGTTATGGAACAGAGTGTATCGAATCTCACTGGTTTATGTCATTAAAAGTAGCAAAGTGAGCAGAGCTCGCCATTCATGGCGTCACATTTTTTGTGCTTCATTTTTAACACTGTATATATTTTGCAGAATTCCATTCCTTTTGTTGCTCAGTAATTGAATTAAAAGGATGACTCAGCAGTAAAGTGTTTAGAATGAAATAGATATATTAATAATATAAATACAGTATATATTATATTGTGTCAAAAAAATGTATAACTTTTAACCTTTATTTTTATAGTGTGCTCAAAAAAGAAGTGCTCCAGCATCCAAAATCATTCAATGAAGCTTATGAATGGTAGCAAAAAAGGCAAGTGACTCTCCACTTAAAGCCTTTTAAATTGTTAATGGCTTTATAGGCACTGAGAGCCCACTTACTGAACTTTAGTGGCCTAAGGCTGGTCAGAGTTGGGTGGCTTCCATGGCAATCCATTGTCATGCATTACCATGGAACAGGCTTTTAATGAAGAAGTGGAGCAATCATCACAAGGGCATTACTGATGATCGATGTGTAGGCCAGTACCCGAGATAGCTGATTGATCTGATTGATGTTTGTATTGATTGAATAGCGGACAGAATCTGGGAATATGCGAAATATAGCAAATTTAAAAACATGCAGTCTCTGAGGTGAACCTACTCTCACCAATGCAAAAGAAAGACAATTAATTGTGTGTACAATTTAGCGATTTGATGGAAGAAAAAGAAAAAAGAGAATGAGGGCTGCTGGAATACATTTAAAAAACAAAACAAATGCAATCTGAGTAAACACAAAATGCAGCTTTTAAATGCTAATGCTATTTATTGAAACCAAAAAGTTATCGATTAACAACTGGGCCTGTGTGAAAAAAAGTATTTGCCCTTAGTAACTAAATCCCCAAATCTATGAAACTGCATTCATAATGGGGTTCAGCTGGACTAGACACACCCAGGCCTGATTAAAGCCAACCCTGTTCAATCAAATCAACCAAAATATAAATTTTTCTACAGCATGAAGTTGGCTAAAAGGTCTCACCTAGTAGCACACTGCCAAGGTCGAAAGAAATTCCAGAAATTATGAGGAAAAAGGTGACTGAAATACATCTGTATGGGAAGGGTTAAAAAGCTATTTCAAAGGCTCTGGGACAAAAAAACGACAGTGAGAGACATTATCACCAAAAGGAGAAAACTTGTCACAGTAGTGAACCTTCCCTGAAGTAGCCGACATTCCAAAAATCCTCCAAGAGAACAGCGACGACTCATCCAGGAAGTCACAAAAAGCCAAAGACAACATCCAAGGAACTGCAGGCCTCTCTCTCATCAAAAAGGTCACTGTTCATGACTCCATTATCAGAAAGAAACACTTCCAAGGTACAATCCACTGCTAACCCAGAGGAACATTAAGGCTCTTCTGAGATTTGCCAAAACACACCTTGATTATCCTCAAACCTTTTGGGAGAATGTTCTGTGGACTGATGAGTTCTAAAGTGGAACTGTTTGGAAGATAGGGGTACAGTTACATCTGGCGTAAATCAAACTCAGAATTCCACAAAAAGAACATAATTTGTTGTGAAAGACTGATCTTCCGTTATCGGAAGCATTTGGCTACAGGTGTTGCTGCTAAATGTGGCACATCCAGCAATTAAGTTTAAGAGGGTGATACCTGTATATGAGTTGGATAACATTTTGCTTAAAAAAAATAAATAAAAAAAAAAAAAATTATATATATATATATATATATATATATATATATATATATATATATATATATATATATATATATATACAGGTGCTGGTCATATAATTAGAATATCATCAAAAAGTTGATTTATTTCAGTAATTCCATTCCAAAAGTCAAACTTGTATAATGTGTACATCCATTCCACACAGACTGATATATTTCAAGTGTTCATTCCTTTTAATTTTGATGATTATAACTGACAACTAATGAAAACCCCAAAATCAGTATCTCAGAAAATTAGAATATTGTGAAAAGGTTCAATATTGAAGACACCTGGTGCCACACTCTAATCAGCTAATTAACTCAAAACACCTGCAAAGCCCTTTAAATGGTCTCTCAGTCTAGTTCTGTAGGCTACACCAGTGGTTTTCAAACTGTGGGTCGCGACCCACTTGTGGGTCACACAGTGAGAAAAGGTGGGTCGCACAAAGGCACTTAGCTGCAGCTAAATTTACGTTACGGAGAGTGAAACAAAACCAGTCCGATTAATGACCAAACGACTCTTAAGTGACGATTCTTTTAAGGAATCATTTAAAAACACACACACACACACATAAGAATCAGACGTCTGAATCAACATAGCATTCATTGAATGACTCACTGAATAAATCGTCTGATTCATTTGAGTTGAACTGTCACGTGTCTACATCAGTACAAATACAGCATTCAATGACCACGCTCTCCGCATAGCGTATGTAAAAAAAAATGGAAAAGTTTTTAAAACTAAAGGCATCGCAGACCTGTGAGAAGTCGTCAGAAACAACAAAATCTAAAAAGGAGCCATGCAGAAAATATGACCAGTCCTACCTTGATCTTGGTTTTATTGCTTGCGGAGTTACAGACGGTGAGGAAGTCCCTCCATGTCTTTTATGCTTAGAAAGGTTGGCAAGTGCTAGCATGAAACCCTCAAAACTTAAACGGCACCTCACAACAACACACTCTGCATACGCCAACAAAGGGCGATCGTATTTTCTTCGAAAAAAAGAAAAGTATCTTCGTCAGCAAAAACTGATTAAAGGTACAGCCAGCATCCCTGAAAAAGCAATGCGAGCCTCATTTTTAGCTGCATATAACTGTCTGTATTTCTTTCAAGCATTTTGGTATTGCAATCAATTATATATTTCATTCATATGAAAATAAATTAAATTAATAGGAAAATAAAAACTGTTTTCTACTACTAAATGAAGATGTGTTTTCTCCCCATATTTCCATTTAAACATTTTATGGTGGGTCTTGAGATTGATTATACTTGTCTGGGTGGGTCCTAGAATGAAAAAGTTTGGGAACCCCTGGGCTACACAATCATGGGGAAGACTGCTGACTTGACAGCTGTCCAAAAGACGACCATTGACATTTTGCACAAGGAGGGCAAGACACAAAAGGTCATTGCTAAAGAGGCTGGCTGTTCACAGAGCTCTGTGTCCAAGCACATTAATAGAGAGGCGAAGGGAAGAAAAAGATGTGGTAGAAAAAAGTGTACAAGCAATAGGGATAACCACACCCGCATGTGGGGTAGATTCACAGAGTGGACTACAGTTGGAGTCAGTGCCTAAAGAACCACCACGCACAGACATATGCAAGACATGGGTTTCAGCTGTCGCATTCCTTGTGTCAAGCCACTCTTGAACAAGACACAGCGTCAGAAGCGTCTCGCCTGGGCTAAAGACAAAAAGGACTAGACTGGTCCAAAGTTATGTTCTCTGATGAAAGTAAATTTTGCATTTCCTTTGGAAATCAAGGTCCCAGAGTCTGAAGGAAGAGAGGAGAGGCATAGAATCCACGTTGCTTGAAGTCCAGTGTAAAGTTTCCACAGTCAGTGATGGTTTGGGGTGCCATGTCATCTGCTGGTGTTGGTCCACTGTGTTTTCTGAGGTCCAAGGTCAACGCAGCCATCTACCAGGAAGTTTTAGAGCACTTCATGCTTCCTGCTGCTGACCAATTTTATGGAGATGCAGATTTCATTTTCCAACAGGACTTGGCACCTGCACACAGTGCCAAAGCTACCAGTACCTGGTTTAAGGACCATGGTATCCCTGTTCTTATTTGGCCAGCAAACTCGCCTGACCTTAACCCTATAGAAAATCTATGGGGTATTGTGAAGAGGAAGATGCGATACGCCAGACCCAACAATGCAGAAGAGCTGAAGGCCACTATCAGAGCAACCTGGGCTCTCATAACACCTGAGCAGTGCCACAGACTGATCGACTCCATGCCACGCCGCATTGCTGCAGTAATTCAGGCAAAAGGAGCCCCAACTAAGTATTGAGTGCTGTACATGCTCATACTTTTCATGTTCATACTTTTCAGTTGGCCAACATTTCTAAAAATCCTTTTTTGTATTGGTCTTTTGTAATATTCTAATTTTCGGTGATACTGAATTTGGGATTTTCATTATTTGTCAGTTTTAATCATCACAATTAAATGAAATAAACATTTGAAATATATCAGTCTGTGTGTAATGAATGAATATAATATCCAAGTTTCACTTTTTGAATGGAATTACTGAAATAAATCAACTTTTTGATGATATTCTAATTATATGACCAGCACCTGTATATATATGAAAATGGCATTTTGTGTTTACTCAGGTTGCCTTTGTTTTATGTTATATCTTGTTTGAAGAGTAACATTATTTATCTTTACTTACTGAAAAACTATAATAAATGTATATCTGATCCCCTGAAAACAGTGTAGTATGCTTTCAATTAATTTTTCTGTTGACTTTAAAATACATAAATAAAATAAAAGTGGTGGCCTGCGGCCATGTAGGGCCATATAGCACGATTGCGAGTGTGATATTGCTTATATACAACTGTTCAATGAACAATCAATTTTAAAAAATTAGGAAAAAATTATTAAGTCATAAAAACTTATTTGTGCATAGAACAAATTTTTTACGTGATGGATCAGAAACAGTGAAGTGTCCGAGTGCTGATGATTTCAGACAATCAGTGCTCATGAAATGTCTCTCATCCAATCATATTCGAGGACCTGAACTAACTGTGGTATATATATATATATATATATATATATATATATATATATATATATATATAAAATTTGAAAATTTATAAAAATACTGATTGAATGTCGATGCACGTCACCTCAGCTGACTCATTTACACACAAAAATGGTCATTAGCTGCAACCTGCTGGCTAAAGTCTGCGATGTTACAAAAATAATTTTTTACACTCTTACACTTTAGTTTAGAATGGCACAAACACATGCAGAGTGATACAAACAGTAAAGTGTCTGAGTGCTGATGTTCATCAGTACTCATAGAACATCTCTCGTCTAATCAGATTCAAGGACCGTAACTAACTGTTGTATATATGTGTTATCATATGTTGTGTTCATTATTCGTAGCTACTTTTGTATTTGATGTGGATATGATTTTATAGGTACAGCCACATTTTTTTAAGATTGAGAATTTATTTTAATTAATTGATTTGAATGTACTTATCATGAAAATGTTTCATTTTTGATAAAACTAGAAAAACTTTGTATACCATGTTAATTTGTAAGAGAAATTAATAAGAATATACAATGCATATAATTTTAACAATATAAACATTTATGAAGGAGTTTTGCAGTAGACTACACCCAGTAAATGCATGAGCAATGCTATAAGTCCTCTCAACCAGAAGGAATGAAAAAGTCAACATTGTGTGAAATACACTATCATGCTAATGTTAAAATAAAGCAGCTAACTCCTTAGTTGATTCAAACCCCCATGAGCTGTGGTAAAAGACTCTGTCAAAACAAACTCAACAAAAGAGAAAAACAGAAAAAAAGCGAGAGCTAGAATGGGAAACAGAGCGCCCTGCCACCCCTCTCTGTGGGAGAAGAAGAGATATGAGACATGGAAGAAAGAGGAGCGATCTACTGAGGTGCAAGCTGCGCTTTATCAAAGCTCACAGAGCTGAGAACTGCAGAGATGTTGAGGGATAAGATGCCACATGGTGCCACACACAAGACATCTATGCCAACGTGATCTCATTAGTTTTAGCAGATATTAGTGCGTAGAGTGAGGTTCTAGCACAAGTACATTTCAGTATGTTTGCATAGACACTGAAACCTAAAATATCAACGTATTGAAAACATTTAAAATGTAAACACTTTTATGAATGGACAAATTTAGAGATTTACAAAGGATTTGTAAATAAAACAAAATGTTGAATTAATGGGTTAATTTTATTGTATTTTGTAACGGGATTAATAGAAAGGAGGAGATGAGAACCGGCTTGACAATATAATTAATAGTTTAATGAAGAACTGAACAAAAGACACAAACACACTCACAGGTGTCAGAAAGCTGTCAATAAATCTCTCTCTCTGTCACACTGCTATATTCGGTAGGCCCTTGTCCCTATTTGCCGGGTGTGTGGAATCACGACCCGGCCCCGCCCTCCACCCTGCCACATTCCTCCCTCGTTCTCTCAGGCCGGGGAGCCCCCGGCATGACGTACACCCCCCCCCCCCCCCCCCCTTTCCCTGGGGAGGGGCGTGCCTTCCGCCCCCTCAGTCCACAGGTCATACACATTTACCTAGATGAGGGAGGGGACAAGTGGAGGGAAACAAAAAAAAAAAGTGGCAACTACATGCCGTAACGCCAATTGTGCCAAATTAACAAAACATTTAAAAAAAGAGAGGGAAAGGCCAACACAGAGCGGCAGTGGGAGAGAGGGAGGATAGAGAGAGAAAGAAAAAAAACACCTCCTCGCCGGTTGTCCGATACACCGTAGCTTGTTCCTCGGCCACTCCTCCACCCTCTAATGGACGACAGCCACACTTCCCCAGAAGGATCGGAGGCAGTCCTCTAGCCCCTGGCAGACAAAATGCCCCGTTGTGTTCTGGTGGATAGAAGGGGTCTCCCTCGCCCCTGGAAGCAGTCCTTCCGCTCCCCGCTCATGGTCGGAGGTCTCAGACCCCGCTGCGTTTTGGAGGCTGGTAGGGGTCTCCTCCACCCCTGGCAGTGGCCCTGACCACTCCAGATGGTCGGTTAGGAGCCCCTCCACCCCTCACGGTTGGCGGCCATACCTCCGCACTCAGGTGGCTGGGCTCCTGCATCCCCCGGCGAATGGGCACGGCTGCTCTGTTGGGGTTGATGGTAGTGGCGAGGACTCTACTACGGTGCATCCCTCCTCCTTCCTGGGTTTCGGCACCAGTGTAAAGGGATACATGGAAAGGTGAAGGCAAGAACCGGCTTGACAATATAAATAAGAGTTTAATGAAGAACTGAACCAAAAGACACAAACACACACACAGGTGTCGGAGAACTGTCCGTAAATCTTTCTCTCTGTCACACTGCCATCTTCAGTTGGCCCTTATCCCTCTCAAGGGCTACTTAGCCTGATTAGGGGCCGATTGTGTGGAATCAAATTTTTTAAAATAAATTTAGCACAGTTAACAGCTGTACCCTTGGAATTATTCTAGAAATGTATGTTCCGACCAGTCATCAGAGAATTTGTATAATTTGTGAATTAAGATATGTGTGTCTTCAAAGCAGTAACTTTAAAACTAACTTCTTTTGAAATTTTGTCAATAGGTTGACATTGTAAATTCCAGAGTCTATCAAAAAATACAAAATTGTATATGTGAATGCTATGTAGGATCATCTAAAAATACTAATTAAATAACCCTTTCTAAAACTGGATTATAGTGAGGCTTTTACAATTGAAGTGAATAAAACCAATCCGTAAATGTTAAAATTTAAATAGCCACAAGACGTAAACAATATGCACCCAAACATGCTTTTAATGTGATCAAATCGTTTAATAAACTTTTCTGTTTAAAGTAAAATCCAATTTTACAACTTTGTTGCTATGACGATATAAAAGTATAAACCCTGAAACTCTTTAATTACTAATTTAATTTTAGTTACTAATAATAAACTAAAATGAAGGGAAACATATGTGTGGTAATCCAAATTATGCCACAAATGCAATTGATTGAGATTAACTTGTATTGAATTCAGACTATTATTGTTATAATTATTATTATCATTATTAGTGGTGCTGCTTGCGAAGCAGACATAATCTCACATACTTACAATTTTTTCTTCCATACAACATTTCGGCGCCTAATTCATCCCACACCGTTTGGCATAGACCCACGAATGAGGTGTCAAATCCACCGGCCAATGGAGGACACCTGTGCTATAAATTTTCTAAGGGGTGGGGGGTATGGTGCCCCCCAGGGAGGCAAAAAACTGTCCTGAAAAATCCCATAGATTACTATGGAAAGGATTTTTTTTTCCTACTATGACAAGACAATGACAAAAATGTGTCTTATTTCCCATTCAGGATGTCGTACTGACATTGTTGCGGGTTCAATTCACTCGTGCTACCAATCAATCATTTACGGCACACTAGCAACCACCCCCATAGACTTACATTCAAAATGGATCTTCAAAACAGAATGTTGTAGAGTCTTAGGGATTTGCTCATCTTACTCAGGAGACAGAGCACTTCTTAAGTTTTCGGACACCTTAGCCAAATACATTTAAACCTAGTGTTTCACAATTCCTGGCATTTAATTGTAGAAAACGTTCCCTGTCTTAGGTCAGTTAGGATAACTACTTTAGTTTAAATATTGTATGGTGTTCGGGTCTGTTGGACCCGTTTTCATTTTTTATCAAAAGAAAAATGATACGATTAATTATTTTTTCAAACTCAGACTCATTGGCCTTGGCTCATTTTCTGAGAAGAATATATATCAGAACACATTTTCAATGAAAACACACTGTACACCCCCCCTACACATTTACATTACACACAGGATGTTCGGGTGGTGTGGAAACTGTAGATCCTGTGTACCTTTACTCTGTCCTCCTCCTGTCAGTGTGTGTGTGTGTGTGTGTGTGTGTGTCTGTGTGTGTGTGTGTGGAGTGTGAGTTTTGTGTTTCTGCACCTGCTGTTCCCACACAAGGTCACAACATTGTTGCAAAATTCAAGCACGGCCACCGTCACCAATCTTTCTTTTCTCATACTCTATCCCAGCTGCGAATTGGGCATGGGACACAATAAATAATAATAAATAATAAGCTTTGCCAGTGTGGTGAAAATTGTAGGTTCTGTGTACCTTCACTCTGTCCGGGCCTACTGTTATTGTGTGTGTGTGTGTGTGTGTGTGTGTGTGTGTGTGTGTGTGTGTGTGTTCTTTTATATGGTTTATGAGGACATATATATGGGTATTACAACATAAACATGGTTTATGAGGACATCTGTGTCCTCATAAAACAAACAGCTTAAAAAAACATACTACATGGTGTTTTTTGTAATTCAAATAATGCCAACGCTTTCTGTGATTGGTAGGTTTAGGGTGGGGTTAGTGTAGGGGGTAGATTATACAGTTTGTACATTAGAAAAACCATTACGCATATGAAGAGTCACCATAAACCACATATCTATGTGTGTGTGTGTTATGTGTGTGTCGTGTGTGTGCGTGTGAGAGAGATTGTATGTAAGTGTGAGAGAGTGTGAGTGCAAGAGTTCCCGAACAAGGTTGAAACATTGTTGCAAAATTTAAGCACCAACACCGTCTGCTCTCACATTCCCGCACATTTTACCCTCTGTCTTGTGGGGACCAATATTTATTTTCTCTAAATTGGGGGCGGGACACAATAAATATAGCTTTGCCAGTGTGGTTTCTTATCACAACTGATCAAGATGGCCAAAAGATTCGCTGCTCAGAGGGCCTTGCAATTGATTTTGGAAGAGAAAGAAGATTTTGATGATGTACAAGAAGAGGTTTCAGAATGTGAAGATCACATTTCTGACAATTCAGAGACTGACAGTGACTTTGAAGAAGAGGATGAGATTGAGCATCACCTAGTTCCAAAACGAAGACGAGCCACAGGACCAGCCTGTCAGCATCCAGCTCCAGGACCAGCCCATCAGCAGCCAGCTCCAGGACCAGCCTGTCAGCAGCCAGCTCCAGGACCAGCCGTTCAGCAGCTCACAACTGATGAAATATGGATGTCAAAAAATGGGGAAATTGAATGGTCTTCTTGCCACCCCGCATGGCTGCCAATGTGATAAGGATGCAACCAGGGCCAACACAGATGGCAGTTACTCATGTGCAGGACATCAAGTCTTCTTTTGAGCTTTTCATCCCAGATTCCATACAGAAAATCGTTCTGGATTGCACTAATTTAGAAGGAATGCGTGTTTTTGGAGAGAGGTGGAAGGAGATGGATCAAACCCATTTGCATGCCTACTTTGGGGTTCTTATCCTTGCTGGAGTTTTCAGGTCCAAAGGAGAATCCACAGAATCCCTGTGGGATGCAGAAACTGGCAGAGAACTTTTCCGTGCAACAATGTCTCTGGAAAAATTCCACATCATTTCCAGGATTATCCGCTTTGATAACCGAGATGACAGACCAGCTCGACGGCAGAGAGACAAGCTAGCTGCCATCAGGAAAGTGTGGGACAAGTGGGTGAACTGCCTCCCCCTGTTTTTCAACCCTGGGCCTAATGTCACCATTGATGAGCAGCTGATGCCATTTAGGGGCCGCTGCCCCTTTAGGCAGTATATACCATCTAAACCTGCCAAATATGGTATAAAGATCTGGGCTGCCTGTGATGCCACTTCCTCATATGCTTGGAACTTACAAGTCTACACAGGGAAACCTGATGGAGGAGCCCCTGAGAAAAATCAAGGAATGAGAGTTGTCCTGGACATGACTCAGGGACTCAGTGGACACAACATCACATGTGACAATTTTTTTACCTCACACAAGCTGGGACAGGATCTCCTAAAGAGGAAGCTGACCATGCTGGGAACGATACGGAAAAACAAGACAGAGCTCCCACCCCAACTGCTGACTACAAAAAACAGACCTGTCAAGTCTTCCAAGTTTGTGTACACAGCTGACACAACCCTGGTATCCTATGTGCCAAAGAAAGGGAAGAATGTGGTACTCATGAGTACACTGCACAGGGATGGAAGAATCTGTGGCCAGGAGCATCAAAAACCAGAGATCATCATGGATTATAATGCCACAAAAGGAGGGGTGGATAACATGGACAAGCTGGTGACTTCCTACAGCTGCAAAAGGAGGACCCTACGCTGGCCACTTGTTATATTCTTTGACATATTGGACATCTCAGCGTACAATGCCTTTGTCATCTGGATGGGACTGAACCCAGAGTGGAACAGAGGGAAGCTCCAGAGGAGACGCCTCTTTCTCGAGGAACTGGGAAAAGCACTGGTACAACCTCAAATCCAGAGAAGACAACATGTTCCAAGAACCCCAGCGTCTGCAGCCATCATGAGAAGGATTCAGGAGGAGAATGGTGGTGCCCCATCCACCCGACCTACAGAACTACCATTTGCAGAGCCTGAAGTAAGTGTGTTATGCTGTTGCAGTATAGTATCTCCTTGCGAGAGAGAGAGAGAGAGAGAGAGAGAGAGAGAGAGAGAGCGAGGTGTTAGTAAAATTCCTGATCTTTTCATTATTCTAGGTTGCGGCCAGCAGCAACAAAAAGAAGTGCTGCGAAGTGTGTGGACCCAAGATGGACAGAAAAACACAATATACATGCATCAAGTGCAAGAAGTACATATGTAACACACACACACAGTAAAACTCTGCCCCTCATGTGTTGTATAGACTGGTATGTAAAGGCAATGTGTTCAATGGGGCTGATGTGTCATCTAGACTGACATGGCTACTGTATCTGTTCAGCTTGTGTTGTGTAAACTGACCTGAATGGGTTAAATTTCTAATGAAGTTCAAATAAATAAAAGTCAATAGTTATGAAAAACCTTGCTTCATTTGAAAATTTGTTGAATTTTTCCACTCATATCTTGATTATAATTGATTTTCTTTTTTTATGTCATTTTAGTACAAATTAAACAAAAAAACGAGTAGCACTTTAATTCTTAAATGTGATCTAACAAAGGTAAAGAGAAAATATTAACCATATATGCTGTTTATATTGCTTGTAATTATGATGAAGTAAACATCTGTTGAGTATTTTAACATAAAATTGTTTGTGTTGAATTAAAAACCCCAAAATGCAGCGGGTCCACCAGACCCACGAACACTGGCTGAATAACAAAAATATGAACACCACACAAGGGTTAAGAATGTAAAATGTCAGAATAATAGTAGAGAGAATAATTTATTTCATCTTGTATTCCTTTCATCACATTCCCAGTGGGTCAGAAGTTTACATACACTTTGTTAGTAATTGGTAGCATTGCCTGTCAAACTTTTTGGGTAGCCTTCCACAAGCTTCTCACAATAAGTTGCTGGAATTTTGGCCCACTCCTCCAGATAGAACTGGTGTAACTGAGCCAGATTTGTAGGCCTCCTTGATTGCACACAATTTTTTTCAGTTCTGCCCACAAATATTCTGTCAGATTGAGGTCAGGGTTTTGTGGTGGCCACTCCAATACCTTGACTTTGTTGTCCTTAAGCCATTTTGACACAAATTTGGAGGTATGCTTCGGATATTTGTCCATTTGGAAGACCCATTTGCGACTGAGCTTTAACTTCTTGGCAGATGTCTTGAGATGTTGCTTCATTGTATCCACATAATTTTCTTTCCTCATGATGCTATCTATTTTGTGAAGTGTACCAGTCCCTCCAGCAGCAAAGCACCCCCACAACATGATGCTACCACCCCCACGATTCATGGTTGGGATGGTGTTCTGAGGCTTGCAAGCCTCACCCTTTTTCCTCCAAACATAACGATAGTCATAATAGCCAAACTGTAAAATTTTTGTTTCATTAGACCCGAGGATATTTTTCCAAAAAGATATTTGTCCCCATGTGCACTCGCAAACTGTAGTCTGGAATTTTTATGGAGGTTTTGGAGCTTCTTCCTTGCTTAGCAGTCTTTCAGGTTATGTTGATACTTGTCTACCTGTTTCCTCCAGAATCTTCACAAGGTCCATTGCTTTTGAACTGGTATTCATTTGAACTTTTCGTACAAAACTACGTTCATCTTTAGGAGACAGAATGCATCTTCCTTCCTGAGTGGTATGATGGCTGCGTGGTCCAATGGTGTTTATACTTGCATACTATTGTTTGTAGAGATGAATGTGGTACCTTCAGGAATTTGGAAATTGCTCCCAAAAATGAACCAGACTTGTGGAGGTCCACCATTTTTTTTCGGAGGTCTAGGCTGATAATTTAGATTTTCTAGGCCGAGGTTCTTTTGATTTTCCCATGATGACAAGAGGCACAGAGTTTGAAGTTATGCCTTAAAATGCATCAACAGGTGCACCTCCAGTTCAGTACACCTCCTATCAGAAACTAACTGTCTAATTGTTTAAAGGCTTGATATAATTTTCTGGAATTTTACATGCTGCTTGAAGGCACAGTTAACTTAGGGTATGTAAACTTCTGACCCACTGGAATTGTGATATAGTCAATTAAAATTGAAACAATCTGTCTGTAAACAATTGTTGGAGAAATTACTTGCATCATGCACAAAGTAGATGCCCTAAACGACTTGCCAAAACTATAGTTTGCTAATATTATTATTAATTAATTTGCTAATATGAAATCTTTGTAGCAGTTAAAAAAAATGTGTTTTAATGACTTCACCTAAGTGTATGTAAACTTCTGACTTCACCTGCATCACTGCACCAAAACATCATATAGACTTCTGGGTAGGCTCATTTGTCTCAGTCTAGTAAGAAGCCTTTTGAGTATCACTCTGGCAACTGCCTAGCAACCAAATGAGCACACCCTAGCAACCAAGTAGCAAAACACATATCTCTGAACCAGAATAATGTAGATATTCTAGGTTGACCCATTTGACTCAGGACAGAAAGCAGCCTTTTATCACCCTGGCAACTGCCTAGCAACATTAGAACAACATCCATATCACTGCAACTGAACATCCTACTGTCATGAAGGTGAACTTTTTCAACTTGCTGCTGTTGGTGTGGTAACAAATTTTGCCACTGCAAGCACCACTTTCACTTTCTTCATCACATTTTTCATCTAGTTATTATTATTATTATAACTATTATTATTATTATTATTATTATTATAATCCCCACTCAGTGATCATCAAAGATATTCAACATGGCAAGAAACATTATATAGCATGCAGTAAAATATATTACACCATTTAAAACACAGTTAAAACCCACAGGGTGATACCAAAACTTCTCAATAACGAAACATGGTCTTCTAGTTTAAATCTGTCCAAACTCATTGCTCTCTTATTCAAGGGTCTCTCAGTGTGTAATTGCTTCATTCCCACTAACCACAAATTTTCCATTAGTTCTCTGAAATTAGCTAGATCCAAACCAAGCAATAAAATGGTGTTTCGGTTAAGCATTTCATTACAAGAGCACTCACACTATAAATGTAAAGATAGAAGAAGAAAATGGAGCTATGCCAATGGAGCTGTCTGTCTTTGCTGCCATTTAGCTCAATACAGTTTGGAAGTGTGGCTTGGCTGGGGTTCAAATCAGAAATGCCACTGGTGAGCAAATGTTGATCCAAGATCTTCATATCCAAACTGTGAGGGATTAGGGGGCCTGCCAATGTCTGGCCTGGATTCATGAACACCGGTTAGTTAAAAGCCTCTGTCAGATTTTAGACAGAAAGAGATTAATGTTTGGAGCTTTACTGAGACGCTTGAATCCACCCACCAACACAGCATCTTCCAACAACTTTCTTGATGCCAAGTCTGAGAGTCTTACTTTGGTAGAGCCTGGCAGTGGCCCAAATTCACTACATTAATGAGTGAATGAATTAATTGCAGATGGACATGGCCTCCCAATGCCAGGTTTATCCAATGTTGGCCACACTAGGCAAAGGCCATACCCTCACAACCTTTGACAACTTCCTCTTCAGAGTCAGATGAATAAGGCCAATCAAATCAACACTGATGACAGTGATTACACTCCACCCAGAAACTTGCAGATACAATACTTTTATGTACTGTAATCAAGGATCAGACGTTGTAGATAAGTAATGTCTAAATATCTTTCAAAACCAGATTATCCATTAGCATAAGCATTTTATTACATTCAATTTACGAATATCAATTAACCAAAATTGTTATCCCAAAGCCCAGACAAATTCAGAGAGTTTATATGGAAGCCTTGTACGTTGCTGATTTCTATTCTGAACACAGTGCTTAAATATGAATGTTTATGTAATGCACAAGGTAGTGCTATATTTATTGCATAAAAATGTTTTCTTCTTCTGGATTTGCATTTATGTTTCCCTTGGTTTAATCTCATGTATAAAACAATGGAATATATATATATATTTTAATATTAATTAAAAAATAAACAGTTTTCGACCAAGAGAAGTGTATAGACCAGATAAGAATATGGCAACACTAAATTAAACATAGTCCTTTATGAACAATGATAAATGTTTATAAGATTACAATAGCACACATATTTGGCATGGAAGGGTGGTAGGAAAAAAAAATAATAATCATTTAAATACAAAAATGATATCATATCTCTGCTAGAATTGTCCAGAGGCATGAGATAGACTCAGAAACATGGAGCAAGATTCAATGGTGTTTTAGGTCTCAACACAAAGCTATTAACTACATTGAGGCATTGTGATGGCAGCATTGAGCTTTGGGGAGTCTCCTTTGCGGTAAGGAGTGCAAAACCCTTAAAGGCAAAAGGAAAATGGATGAAGCAGTAAGTACAGTGCAGCAAATGACAAGAGCCCTGGGACTTAGATGATAATTCTTCCTTCAGCAGGACAAAGACCAGAAACACACACCCAAAGAAACATCATGGTGCCAAAAAAGGTTAATGTCCTGAAGAGGCTCAGGCAAAAGACAGACCCCAATTCAATCTAGCATCTGTGGAATGTCAATAAAATTGCTGTTCGTAAACATCTTCATCTTTGAGCCAGAACAATTTTGCCATAAGGAAATTTAATTTAGTGACATTACATATTTTAGCCAGCAGGTGGCAAAATACAATTTTTGTGTGTAATATGAGCTAGCTGGTGACATAAAGTGAGTCAGCCTCAGTCAGTGTTTACATTCAACAGCACACCGAGATCACTTGTATTACTACTGTAACATATTCGTCTAACTAAAATGGATAAACCAAAAGTCTCCACAAAAATGTAGAGGAACAAAACTCTAAACTGTATTTCCAATCCACAAATGTAAAATGTTACATTATAAAGGAAATTAATAATGTGAACATAAGCATCAAACAAAATAGCAAGCACATCATAGCGATATAACAAAACAAACCAAACACTTATCTTGAATGTCCAGAAGAGTAGTGAAAAATAGTCCAGAGTCCAACAAAATGAAATGAAATATTCCCAGAACTAATTGTCCACTGAGTCCGCAATCCTTGAATGAAATGAAAAGGCCCTCTAAACAGAAAAATAATAATCCAAACAAACAAGTGGTGTGGTCAAAAAACACAAAAAAGCTTTTTTATTTTGGATGTCCGTGAGCCAGTATTTCACAATAGAGTTCCAAAAAAGAGAAAAAAAGAGAATATCATCTGGCCAAAGGCCCCCAAAACAGGTAATCCTCCAGATATTTAGCACTAGGAAAATCCCATGTTCTCCCCTTGACTCTGGTAGGCCTTCCTTTTCAGGATTGCAGTACAATATACAAGTCCCTGGCTTTTCCCACAATAAAAGAATCCTCAGAAATATAATATAAATTACAGCAATGATAAAATGTTACATCAACCCAATCATATTTAACAGTTCATGAAATACCATGAAACTTAAATTAGGACATAATCAGTAATTTACCCTTCTTATTTTTCTTTTCGTAAAATACTGTTTAAAATGGAGATTGCATTTTTTATAGTGAAAGACTCTAGCAACAGTTACCGTGAAATAGGGAGGAATACCCCAGCTTGGACAGCTATTTTATGGATGAATTTCACCAAAATTACATTATCTTCAGAAAGCTGACTAACAGACTACAGCATCATCAACAGGTGATCGCACAAGCTCCTCTCTCTCTCTCTCTCTCTCTCTCTCTCGCTCTCTCTCTCTCTCTCACACACACACACACGTCGTTGTTTCAACAATAACATGTTAGAAACCGCACAAGCCATGATACAAGTAGGTCTAAAGTTATGTTTTTGATAGGCTTGAACACATTTGTTTTGAACCACCAATGGCAGATTCTTATCTGGAAAGTAGTTCCATGCAAAAATGCTTGTTTTATGACTGTAATCAGTTTTTCATATTTTTTTTTAAATGTACTTGTTCATTGAACTGTTGTATATAAGCAATATCACAGCACTGCTGTGATTACCTATGGCACTCGTCCGTGGCCAAATTACAGCAGTGCTGATGTAGGGCCATACCGCACTCTTGCTTGTGTAATATTGCTTTATATATATATATATATATATATATATATATATATATATAATGTATGTACAAATTAACTTGGATGTATTAATAAATAAACCTTTAAAGTATGCTTTATTATTTTATTCAATATTGATTTAAATAAGTCATTAATTTATAACAGTTTAACATTATATACACTCAGGGGAGTAGCAATCATTATAAAAACTAGGTAAATGTGAGAGGTAAGACCTGTTGTGGTAAGGGTCAAACATGGGTCAAATAAAAATGTAAGATATGTTAAGTGTATAGCCATCTTACTGCACATTAATTACAACTACAAGCCCTCACAATGATGAATTATTTTTTTTTCTCACACAGGACCCATTGTATACTTAATGTGCTCTGTTGTGGGATCGATGGAGTTGCATATTTAAACTTGTTTTGTTCTATGTTTTCAATCTTATTGATTGCTTGAAGCACAGTTTACTGAGCCTTGAAAGATGGCCAAAGGCTTCACATCTGTTTAACTTCCCACTGAATGCAAAACTGCATTAAGCCCATTAACAAGCACCACTGAGACAAAATTATAACAATAATATTAATTAACAGTGTCAGAATGTCAACTGCCTCACAGACATCCAGACAATTTTAAATTAATTAATTACTAAATAGATTTACACACACACACACACACACACACACACACACACACACACACACACACACACACACACATATATATATATATATATATATATATATATATATATATATATATATATATATATATATATATATATATATGTAACACATTAATATCTAGTGAAATGTCTTGAGGAATATCTAGTCTAACTTGCAACTAAGAGCCTCAAACTCAACTCTGGTGCCCTTAACTTCCAAACGTCAGCAAACTTGGCGATTTGTTCTTCCTCAAAAAGTATCTTGATTTCAAAAGACTGATTTGAACTAAATATGGGTTTCCAATATCAAAAGGAAAAGATAGGACAGGATGTGTCCTATGATTAAATACATAAGGAATCTCTCTATCAATAGCTTTCCTTGTTTTTAGTAATGAGCATACTGAATCGCTAATACACTTTGTCTTTGGACTTCATCTTGGGGTTTCACCCTGGGCAAGATTGTGGAGGTTGTAATCCTAAAAGGATCTGGGAGACTGAACTGCCTGCGTGTAGCAAGCAGCAACAGATGTTCTGTAGTGGCCAGTGTGTTTTACCATGTTGTGATCTGGAGTTGAACAAGATCTCAATACAAACTAATTTAAAAGATAAAAATATGGTGGCAAATCTGGAGTTCATAACGCAGAATTTGGCATGTCCGTTTAACAATTATGCTCTCTGAAGCTCTACTGCTGATCCAGATTACCTGCCGCTTTCTGCAATACCGACCCCCCCCCCCCCCCCTCCCCTCCCCACGTGCCTGTTCACATGTTCCTGAGAAGGCTACCCCAGTGACAAGCAATGACATTGAATAAGGACGCTTTTCCCCACACAAGTTCTGACCTGATAATACCAGATAATGCATTCATACTTTACATTATGCATTAAATGTGATGTTCTCTCTATGTTCTCTCTTGCACAGTCTATATTGCACTGCATATATGGTGTTTTTTTTTAACACTTTATGTTTGATATCACTTCTGTTTTGCACCTGAATTTCCCCTCAAGGATCAATCAAGAGTTCATGTTTTATTGTCTTTTGCTCAGGGCCACTCATCCTGCAAAAAAAAGCTGACAAAACTAAGATGGCTTGGCTATTTCACACCTGGCCACCTCTCTTCTCCTCTCAATCACTATCCATCCAGAAAATAGATAAATGAAAAGAGTCCAACGAAAACAGAAATTCATTGTTCATTGTCACTATTATGTAAACTGTATAAAGACAGATAAAAAGTAGACTGTATGGTTAACAATTGTGCAAATTGCTAACTGACTAGAAGAAAATTTAAATAATATTTGGCCACCCTAAAGTGATTCAATTAATATTGTATGGGTCATTAGGAATTAGAGCCCAGAAAAGGTTCAAAGGATGCATCCGAGCAGCTTTTAATGTGATTTGATTTGATTAGCCAAGCCTGAAGATTAAAGCATCCCAATTCATCTCATGCATCTGCTAATTCTAAAGCCTAGCATGAATATCTGCTTATCTGACAAGTTTCACTGGTTGCGAGATTTGATGAAGTATGGGAATGAATGCGACAAGGAGAGTTATTGTATTAATTGTCCCACACCGGTACAGGCAGTCAATATCCAAAAGATCACAGAGCTGCCGCCATGCTGCCACGCCATTGCCTGTCCAAAGGTCCACTGCCAGAGCCCAAACAACAACACGTGTTGCATACAAAAGAAGGCCATGCACCGCCATGCTCCGACCCGATGCTTCAATATGCCTGCGTGGTGTGTTGGCTGACCCGGACCAGTCATGGGACAGGAATGGCACTCCAAGCCCTGCAGCAAGCTGGGAGTTCATGATGGTCGTATTATTTTTGCCAGGCTCCAAATGGCTACAACAGTGGTGTAAAGGAGGACCTGGGAACAGGCTTCTACGCTCAGGTAAGGTTTTTAATTTTACGATAAGGCACAGAACTTGAACATAAAATACTCTGGATAAACAGGGACTTTCTTAAACATAAATTCTTCATATAAACTACAATAGACTCTCTCAAGGGTTGCCAACACTGGACTGGTGTGTCTCTCTCTCTCTTGACTGGCAGTACTGTGACTCTTTTTATGCCGCTCTCCCCGTGCTCACTGAAATTAGAGACAGGTGTTAGACATGATTTAGCTCAGGTGCAAGCGCCCTTACCGCTTTCTCCCTTCGGATGGGCGCTTGACCACGCCCCCGCTGCCACAAGTGGCTATTCCTAAAGAGGTTTATAGTGCTACAGGTTTTGAAGGCGACCTTCATTTTGCCAAGTAGCTCATGTTTCTAGATCTACATGCTTGATGGTTCTGGAAACAGATTCCTTTCCACCAATCTGGGGAGCGTTTCAAAAAAGCCTTGTTAGCCAATTATGGTCGGAAGTTTCAACATTTTGGTGTTTACTGAAACCACCGTGTTAACAAAAACAGCATTTCACAATTGAGTGGTTGGAACTACAGATCTCCACCTGTTGTTAGAAGCATAGCTTCTTGCGAGTATCCAGTGCTGACATTTATTTATTTATTTTTTACTTACATTATAGCTTCTTATCTGCATCTGTGACAGTATAATTGAGCTTGAACAATATCTCTTGTGTATGATTTTGTATCTCCTCCAAATGCATTTTTAGTCACATGTCTTTAGCAGATTACTTGTATGACAATTGGACTTACAGATAATGACCTTGAGCAAAATAAGCAACAAGTGCGCACAAACAAAGCCATCACTTTGGGACCAGAAAAAGGCTCATTGTCCTTAAGTGGTGCCTATAGCCCTTTTATGTTATACCATGCATTGCATTCTGTATTTTTCATTACATTACCGAGCAAGACTTTGACATCTATTTGATCTCTCCAGAAGGTATTACTCCTCCCCCCGCACTAAGTCATCAACAATATTGTTGAAACAACATGGTTAGAACAATGGATGTAATGATTAGCGACATAGTTACTATGATTTTGGATAACAGTCATGACTAGCTACTAAGTACACCTTTTCTACCTCTCATTTCCTTCTAAAGTTAGGGGTAGGCTATGTTTATGGATAAGTTTAAGACTATTTTGTTCCAGGAACAACAAAAGATGCCTTTAAGATGTCTCAGACTTTAAGAAAAATAATAATAATAATAATAAAAGTTAGATGCAACATGGCAAATGAAGCAGAAATCTTCTTGAGATGCACTTTTAATAGACCAAGTTATTTTTACTTGATATATCATCTTAAAAATGCAGCGCATATGCGTGGAATGCTGTAAAAACAAAGAGAGACAGTAAAAAGACGCAAAGTAAAAAAAATTAGTGTAGCGCATGTTTACATGGAAAAACTGTAAAACAAATAACAAAAATATAAAAAATTAATAAAGTACAGGCAGACACAGAAACTTGTTCAAATTGAGAGGCCCACTGCTGGGCAAAATCATGGTCGATGTTGATCAACATCCTTTATCGTTCATGCAACAACATTTCCATCAAACAATCAAAGGTCAAACTCTTCCCCTACCCTCAAACTCTAAACCTAACCATAACCGAGTCCAAATATCAGAGGCAAATTATCAATTGATAAGAAATTTGTCCATGCCTCTAATTCCAGCCCAAAACATTTCCCCAGCCAAACCCCTAAACCTAACTGTGACACATGACTGGTTGATAATACTGTTGATCAAGGACCAACAAAGATGTTGACTCAAGAACTTGTTCTTCTTGGCCAAATTCACCAGACTGGTCAGTCGGGTCTTTGTCCGTTCATGGGTTTAGGCACATATTTCCTGTGTGTCTCAACAGAGGTTGTCCATTCTGGTTGAATAATCTATTAGCCTCTCATATGCAAGTGTGCATCAGTTAGAATTGGCAGAGAAGAATATCTTTATAACCAAGCCAGCTGGCTAAAGCAGTGGATCTAAACGCTTCATTTTACTAATTGTATGCCTTCCAGCTACAGCGTAACCATGGCTGGCAACAGGCGTAGCAGGTAAATAATTTCTGTGACACTCAAACACGGTTTTATACTCAAGCCAACATGTACTCAATCAATGATGCAGCATCCTAACCACTCAACGCAGCATTGATCAGAACCGAGAGCACCTTCTTTAGCTTAGCTTTAGATATATTTGTCAATCTAGCTAGGGATATAAGCACAGACCAAAGTCAATGCATGCTGGATCTAGAGCCTGCACTGTAAAAAAAAAAAAAAAAAAAAAAAAAATCCTAATTTTACAGAAAATACCTACATAAAATGTTTTACAGTAGTTTTCAATTTTTTTTTAATTATACATTCAAAACTCTGTAAAATTACAGACATTATCTGTAAATTAACAACCCAACTGGAATTTTACGGTTTATGACAATAATGAGAAATTACATGTATTTTTATTTTTTTTATGGATAAATTACTATATTATTTTACTGTATTTTTTCAGTTTTCTAAAATTACAGACACATTTATGTAAATTGACAATAATGATCTGAAATTAAATATGTAGCTCATTATATAACGTTTTATGTCCATACTAACAATTTCAAGTTTTTCTTTGTAATTTTAAGGTAAATCTTATTAGATTTATATTTATGCACTGTATAAAAAAACTTCCAAAAAAATTGTCAAATGACTGGCAAAAAACCCTAAAATTAAAGTAAAATATCCTTATTCAAATAAAGTGCAAAAACAATACATTTACAGAAGTTTTCATTAAAGGTTTTGCAGAGAATTACTGTTATTTTACAGGTATTTCCTGATTAGGATATCAAATCAAATCAAATCAAATCAAATCACTTTATTGTCACACTACTGTGTACACGAGTGCAACAGCAGGTGAAATTCTTGTGTGCAGTTCCGAGCAACATTGCAGTGATGACAGTGACGAGACATAAACCACTTTACAATAACAACATATTTACACAACACAATTTACATAACAAATGTACACAATACACACAATGTAGAATACACATACTCTAGATAAGGGTATAAATATATATATACACTAACTGAATTGGGAGCGAGAATATATTGACAAATGAGGATTAATAAAGTGCAGTGCTGATTGTAGATCGTGAGGGATCAAGTGTTCAAAAGTCTTATTGCTTGTGGGAAGAAGCTGTCATGTAGTCGGGTGGTGCGGGTCCTGATGCTGCGATACCACCTGCCTAATGGAAGCAGTGAGAGCAGCCCATGACTCGGGTGGCTGGAGTCTTTGATAATCCTCCGAGCTTTATTCACACACCGTCTGTTATATATATCCTGGAGGGAGGGAAGCTCACCTCCGATGATGTTTCTGGCCGTTCGCACCACCCTTTGCAGGTCTTTGCGGTTGTGGGCGGTGCTATTGCCGTACCAGGCGGTGATGCAGCCAGTCAGGATGCTCTCAACAGTACTAGTGTAGAACCGTGTGAGGATATGTTGGTTCATTCCAAACTTCCTCAGCCGTCTCAGGAAGAAGAGGCGCTGGTGAGCCTTCTTCAGAACGGCCTCAGTGTGGACGGACCATGTGAGTTCCTCAGTAATGTGGACACCGAGGAACTTGAAGCTGCTGACTCTCTCCACCGGTTCTCCATTAATGGTGATGGGGCTGTGTTCTCTGTCTTTCTTCCTGAAGTCCACCACAAGCTCCTTGGTTTTACTGACGTTGAGGGAGAGGTTGTGCTCCTGACACCAGCGCGTCAGAGTGTGCACCTCCTCTCTGTAGGCTGTTTCATCATTGTCAGTGATCAGACCTACAACCGTCATATCATCAGCAAACTTAATGATGGCATTGGAGCTATGTGTCGCCACACAGTCATGTGTGTAAAGGGAATACAGGAGTGGGCTGAGAACACAGCCCTGCGGGGCTCCAGTGTTGAGGGTCAGTGATGAGGAGATGTTGCTGCCCATTCTAACCACCTGACGTCTGCCTGACAGTAAATCCAGGATCCAGCTGCACAGCGAGCTGTTTAAGCCCAGAGCC
Organism: Moxostoma hubbsi; assembly: GCA_032164185.1. Lineage (NCBI taxonomy): Eukaryota > Metazoa > Chordata > Actinopteri > Cypriniformes > Catostomidae > Moxostoma > Moxostoma hubbsi. The sequence continues at coordinate 13,588,778 of JAVLUX010000012.1, read as the reverse complement.
CGGAGTTTCTCATCAAGCTTGGAGGGCACTATGGTGTTAAATGCTGAGCTGTAGTCTACAAACAGCATTCTCACATACGTGTTCCTTTTTTCCAGGTGGGATAGAGCAGTGTGTATTGTAGATGCAATAGCATCATCAGTGGAGCGGTTGTTACGGTAGGCAAACTGCAATGGGTCCAAAGAGGTGGGCAGAACAGAGCAGATGTGATCTCTGATCAACCTCTCAAAGCATTTGCTGATGATGGGGGTGAGGGCAACAGGACGCCAGCCATTTAAGCAAGTGATTTTGGCTTGCTTCGGTACAGGCACAATGGTTGATGTTTTGAAGCATGTGGGGACTACAGACAGGGAGAGGGACAGGTTGAAAATGTCCGTAAAAACACCAGCCAGTTGGTTCGCGCATGCTCTGATGACGCGGCCCGGAATGCCGTCTGGACCCGCGGCTTTGCGAATGTTCACCCGTCGAAAGGATCGGGTTACATCCGCAACAGAGACGGAGAGTGAACCATCATCTGTAGTATCGGCCGCGAGTGCTCTCTCCGCGAGGGCGGTGTTGTTGTTATCCTCGAAACGAGCATAAAAAGTATTAAGCTCGTCCGGGAGAGAGGCAGCAGTGTTCATGGCGGAGTTTTTATTCTGTTTATAGTCCGTGATGGTGTTAATTCCCTGCCACATACTTCTGGAGTCAGTGGTGTTGAACTGACCTTCAATTTTGTGCCTGTACTGGCGTTTGGCTGTACTGATGGGGTTACGGAGGGCATAACTGGCTTGTTTACGCTCCTCCGCGTTCCCGGAATTAAAAGCGGTAAGTAAGTGCCGCGCGAACATCGCCGTTAACCCAGGGTTTCTGGTTGGGGTAGATCCGTATAGTTTTCGTCGGAACAACGTCCTCTACGCACTTCCTGATGAAACACGTTACGCTATCAGCGTAAACCTCGATGTCGTCATCGGAGGCAGACCGGAACATCTCCCAGTCCGCGTGATCAAAACAGTCCTGTAGCGCAGAGTCTGATTGGTCCGACCAGCACTGGATCATTCTGAGGGCGGGTGCTTCCCGTTTCAGTTTCTGCCTGTAAGCGGGCAGAAGCAGAACGGAAGAGTGGTCGGATTTGCCAAATGGTGGGCGGGGGAGGGATTTGTAGCCATCCCGGAAAGGAGAATAGCAATGATCCAAAACCCGGTCCCCTCGTGTGTTGAAGCTGATATGTTGGTGGTATTTTGGTGCTATTGTTTTGAAGTTGGCTTTGTTGAAGTCCCCGGCAACAATGAACGCAGCCTCAGGGTGCGCGGTTTCCTGCTCACTTATACTGCCATACAGTTCCCTAAGTGCCCGGTCTGTGTCGGCTTGTGGGGGGATGTACACAGCAGTGATAATGACCGCTGTGAATTCCCTCGGTAGCCAGAATGGTCGACACAGAAGCATGAGAAATTCCAGATCAGGAGAGCAGAAAGACCTGATAAAATGTACATTCCTCTGATCACACCATGATTTGTTGATCATAAAACATACACCTCCACCTCTGCTTTTACCTGAGAGGTCTTTCGCTCTGTCCGCTCGGTGCACGGAGAAACCCGTGGGTTCGATGGCCGAGTCTGGAATCTCCGCGGACATCCAGGTTTCCGTAAGACAGATAACGCAGCATTCTCTCGTCTCTCGTTGGAAGGAGATCCGCGCTTTCAGCTCGCAGAGCTTGTTGTCCAGAGACTGAACATTTGCCAGTAGTATACTGGGTAGCGGGGGGCGATTTGCGCGACGTCTTAATCTGATGTGAATGCCGGCTCTTTTTTCTCTTTTCCTTCTGCGTTTCCGCGGCCGGGCAGCCCAAACAAAGGGCTCCCAAAGGGATATACAGGTTTCTATGAGGGTTAGGGGATAAAAATATATTTTGCCTTAAATGAAATCAATGGAAGTCTATGAGATGTCCTCACTGTTATAGTGAAACAAGTGTGTGTGTGTGTGTGTGTGTGTGTGTGTGTGTGTGTGAGTGAGTGAGCGCATACGTGTGTGTGAGCGCATGCGTGTGTGTAAGCATGTATGTATTAATAATCAATTAATGATTATTACCATTCATTATTACATTCATGCACTTCAAAGAAAACACAATTTGAGAAATTAATTAAATACAACAGCCTACAAATAAATGTAATTACACAATTTTATTTTATTTCTTTTAAAAAAAAGTTGTCTTTCCCTTGATATGTTACCACGCTGAAACAATTGCTATTGTCTGTCTCATCCTGTTACTTTGAGAATGATTGGTTAATCCGACTGTCATTCAGGAAACTAGCCAATGAGAATTGTTCACGCCTCTCACCGGTCTTGTTTGAACATGCGTCAGTTTGTGAGTGTGTGTGTGTGTGTGTGTGTGCGCTACTCCCCACGGTCTATTGGATTATTTTACATTTTATAATTTGAGTTGTTGGATGTCAATCGAGAACAAATTGTTTTTTATATAGTCACAGAGGAAGACAAAGACGGGAGCAGTTTGATCATGTAATTTAAGTGAATTTATATCTTGAAAAAATATGGCGATATCATGTAAGAAAACATTTTCCTTTGATTTTCTGTAACAACCTAACGTAACGTTGGGTTTCTTTGAGCAATTTTTACATTCCCATTTCCAACACTGATAACTGCTAATGATAAGAAACTTGCTTACATTTTTTTGATCAAACATTGGAACAAGGATTATGGGGGAGAACAGAGAGACAAGTCCATCACTAGTAAGTATCAACTGCAGTACTATATAAGATAAGCTATTGATTTTGATTACCTTGCTATGCTACATATGTGAAAAGTGTTTATTGTTGTGAATCCACATCTTTTGGTGGTTCAAATTGATCTGATGGGGTGCTAGGTGCATGGTTAAATTGGTAAACATTTAATAACTAACACTCTCAAAGCTGACTGTACTCTGTATTCACATTGCCAGATTGTCTCATAATGGCAAATGTTGGTACAAACCATTTAAATTTATTTGTTTAAAATGGTTAAAAGGAATGGTAAATTAAATCCTACTTTTTAAGGACTTTTCAGTTAATCTTAGTGTGTCCACTGCCCAGGTGCACCAAGGGTCCAGCTGATTACTGGCAATTTGAGGAGGATTGTTCTTTATCTTCTACGTTGCACTGTCACTTCTGGTACAGATTCATTGATTTATTTATTTATTTATTTTTTTGTGTCATGTTTTGATTTTACTTATTAATACACTGTATAGTTAGGATTCTGTATTAAAATACAGTGTAATGTTTGTCCACATATATTCAATCTATACAGAGCCCCCAGGGGTCAGGAGAATTTTGTGGAAAACAACATAAAACTGAATTGGATAATACAAGCTAAAAAACAACAGACCAACAGCACAATTTGTTGCTTTCTCCACCTGTTTCAAGGGTTAAATCATGACCTCATGATAGTAACCCTAATAGACTTGATAGACACATAGAGAAATTACATTTTTAGTTGTTCAATTCCTCCTGGGGGCCTCAGATGAACGGTTTGTGAATAATTGGTTAATATTGTAAATTTACATCTGATTACATAAAAAATATTGTTAGAATCAATAGTGGTGTGTACTTTATTTGTAATTAAGTTTCCAACCCCACTTTAATTGTAATCCATTTATTTTGTATTTCTTCAGAATGTTTCAGTTGTGAATATTTTACAGTAATCTTAATGCTTATATTTTATGAGAATTTGAAGACACCTTTCTACTGTTAATCACTACAGAAAATGAAATGTTAAATGTTGTATTTCATTTAAGGTTTGTTCTGTAATTCTATAAAAACTGAATCATTACATTTTGTATTTAGATTATACTTTTATAAGTTTTAATCTAAATACAAACACTGCCAGTCAAGTTTGAGATGATTTTAATCTATTTTATACAGTATTTTTAGAGAATGTTTCATTTGTCTTCCAAAATAAAACTGGTATTTCACAATCTTTAGCAATTGAAGGTGTTTGAACATAATAATTCAGGAAATACCTGTAAAATAACAGTGTTTCTCTTTAAAACTTTTAGTGCAATCACTTAATTGAAGGTGTTTGATCATAATAAATCAGGAAATACCTTTAAAAAAATGGTGGTTCTCTGTAAACCCTTTAATGAAAATTTCTATAAGTGTATTGTTTTTGCACTTTATTTGAGTAAGGATATTTTACTTCAATTTTACGGTTTTTGTTTGGCAGCCGTAGCTGTCAGACATTTGACCGTTTTTTTTTTTTACAGGTTTTTTTTTTTTTTTTTACAGCGTGGGCTGTAATTATAGAAACATTAGCACTCTGACTCTGGGTGCCGTGGTAATGAGTAGGACTGGGTCTCCTTGCACTCTAGCCTGGCATCCGAGGCCACGGAGAGGAGCTTAATTACAGCCTGGGAAATGCCCGCTAGAGTCATATGGATCAGTTTATGCTTCTTCTGGGAGTTTCATCAGATGGCCTGCTAATTCAGATGGTCTCATACAGCATAACCCTACCGCGGCAGTAATGACGAGCCTTAGCCAGGGAGGCTTTATCACAGTGAAGCTGCTGGCTTTAGCAGTGCCCTCTGTGTGCCAGACCCACAAATGGCCTACTTTGATGGAAGACAGCATATCAAGACCTTCGCCCCAACTCCCTATACCTCATTCCCCAAATCCCCTTCTCCTTCCTGCTTTCTGTGTGATTCGTTCTAACCTCCAGGAAGTAATCCACAGACCTGAAATCCATGCAAAGATTTTCCTTATACACCGAACAGCCACAATATTAAAACCACCTGCCTAATACTGTGTACTGTAGGTCCCCCTCGTGCCGCCAAAACAGTGCCAACCGCATCTCAGAATAGCATTCTGAGATGCTATTCTTCTCACCACAATTGTAAAAAGTGGTTATCTGAGTTAACTTAAACTTTGTAAGTTCGAACCAGTCTGGTCATTCTCTGTTGACCTCTCTCGTCAACAAGACATTTCTGTCCACAGTACTGATCATCAATGGATTTTTTTTTTTTTTGCATCATTTTGAGTACATTCTAGAGAATGTTGTGTGTGAAAATCCCAGGAGATCAGCAGTTACAGAAATACTCAAACCAGCCCGTCTGGCACCAACAATCATTCATACTATTACCTAATCAGCCAATCGTGTGGTAGCAGTGCAGTGCATAAAATCATGCTGATACGGGTCAGAAGCTTCAGTTAATGTTCCCATCAACCATCAGAATGGGGAAAAAAATGTGATCTCAGTGATTTGGACCATGGCATGATTATTGGTGCCAGATGGGCTGGTTTGAGTATTTCTGTAACTATGATCTCCTGGGATTTTCAACTCATATACCCGCTCTGTACAATTGTGGTGAGAAGAATAGCATGTCAGAATGCTATTCTGAGATGCAGGTTTGTGGTGTTTTGCTGGCACAAGGGGGACCTACACAATATTAGGCAGGTGGCTTTAATGTTGTGGCTGATCAGTGTACATCTAGTAAGATCAGATACATGAATAATAATCTGTTCCCCAAAGGACTAATACATGACAGGGAAAAGTTACAGCTGATGATAATTAATCAATGCATGCAGAATTCTTTTTTTTTTTAAGAAGTGGTGCAACTAGTTAATGTGACACTTTGGCCACATATAGACTAATAAGTTTAAGTTTGAAACCTTCATTTTCACGTTTCGAACATTCACAATGATTTATCTTCATACTTTGTTTTTTAATTTACAATTTGTAATGCTCTCTCAATGTATTTACATTTGAATTAGTGCTTGTTACTCTTCACAATATCTAATTCTGCTTTGATCTTTACTTGAATAAGCAGTTGCACAAAGAAAGAAAGAAGAAAAAAAAACTGAACTTTACCAACAATAAACATAAAGCCATGTTTTTTTTCCTGCTCTTTAACAAAGACACTTGCTGTTTGATTTAATCAAGATTTCAAAGGAAATTACACAGTCAGGGCACACTTCCAGGGCCTCATTAATTGGAAAACAATAAAAATCCAATACAGGAATAAAACTATTTTTGTCAGCCATCTGAGATTGGTTTCTGTGATCTTTTCTTAATCTTACAATAATAGGAGACTAGGAAGTAGGAATAAAAAAGACACCAATAATGTAAATAAGCCAGAGTAGGCTATCTGTCCCTTTCTATACTTATCAATGGCCCGCAAGTTAGGAACGATAAGATGGTGAGTATTTCTCATTGCTCTGACATGGTCACATGGCTTCCCCTACTTCCTGTCTCGGTAGGGATCTAAAAAGAACAGCGTTGGCAGTAAAGGTATTCTTGAGACATTTGTGTTGGTGGTTTGGTCACATGCCACTGACTGTTAAACCCATGTAGCTCTCAAGGGGGACCAGTGGTGTGCATCAGGGAGCCTCTTCCACATTTTCAGCCCCTGGGAACCAACGCCCCATCACGAGCAATACGGATTGTAATCTGGGTCTTATCAACAATATAAGATCAACTAACAACTTCTTTTTCTTTGTCTAAGAAAGATCATCAGCAAATGCTTTGAGAGGTTAATCAGAGATTACATCTGCTCTGTTCTGCCCACCTCTTTGGACCCATTGCAGTTTGCCTACCGTAACAACCGCTCCACTGATGATGCCATTGCATCTACAATACACACTGCTCTCTCCCACCTGGAAAAAAGGAACACATATGTGAGAATGCTGTTTGTAGACTACAGTTCAGCATTTAACACCATAGTGCCCTCCAAGCTTGATGTGAAACTCTGGGCTTAAACAGCTCGCTGTGCAGCTGGATCCTGGATTTCCTGTCAGGCAGACGTCAGGTGGTTAGAATGGGCAGCAACATCTCCTCATCACTGACCCTCAACACTGGAGCCCCGCAGGGCTGTGTTCTCAGCCCACTCCTGTATTCCCTGTACACACATGACTGTGTGGCAACACATAGCTCCAATGCCATCATTAAGTTTGCTGACGATACGACGGTTGTAGGTCTGATCACTGACAATGATGAAACAGCCTACAGAGAGGAGGTGCACACTCTGACGCGCTGGTGTCAGGAGCACAAACTCTCCCTCAACGTCAGTAAAACCAAGGAGCTTGTGGTGGACTTCAGGAAGAAAGACAGAGAACACAGCCCCATCACCATTAATGGAACACCGGTGGAGAGAGTCAGCAGTTTCAAGTTCCTCTGTGTCCACATTACTGAGGAACTCACATGGTCCGTCCACACTGAGGCCGTTGTGAAGAAGGCTCACCAGCGCCTCTTCTTCCTGAGACGGCTGAGGAAGTTTGGAATGAACCAACACATCCTCACACGGTTCTACACCAGTACTGTTGAGAGAATCTTGACTGGCTGCATCACCGCCTGGTACGGCAATAGCACCGCCCACAACCGCAAAGACCTGCAAAGGGTGGTGCGAACGGCCAGTAACATCATCGGAGGTGAGCTTCCCTCCCTCCAGGATATATATAACAGACGGTGTGTGAAGAAAGCTCGGAGGATTATCAAAGACTCCAGCCACCCGAGTCATGGTCTGCTCTCACTGCTTCCATCAGGCAGGCGGTATCGCAGCATCAGGACCCGCACCACCCGACTACATGACAGCTTCTTCCCACAAGCAATAAGACTTTTGAACACTTGATCCCTCACGATCAACAATCAGCACTGCACTTTATTAATCTTCATTCTGTCAATATATTCTCGCTCCCAATTCAGTCAGTGTATATATATATATATATTTATACCCTTCTCTAGTGTGTGTATTGTGTACATTTGTTATGTAAATTGTTGTGTAGGTATGTGTACATTTGTTATGTAAATTGTTGTGTAAGTTTGTTATGTAAATTGTTTTGTGTAATATGTTGTTTATTGTAAAGTGGTTTATGTCTCGTCACTGTCATTACTGCTATGTTGCTCGGAACTGCACACAAGAATTTCACCTGCTGTTGCACTCGTGTACACAGTAGTGTGACAGTAAAGTGATTTGATTTGATTTGATTTGATAAAATTGTATTCTACATTGCATAATTTCTTACACCACTAACCATCCTCTGGCAAAGAGTGAGAAGGGTACCACAATGCAGCACAAATTAGTTCTGTGCCAAAATTGGAGAAGGACATTTAAATCCCAATACAAATTATGTTTGACATAGTTTTAACCCACAAAAAAGACTTTGGAAGATTAACAGGATTAACATTATCATGCCAAAAACTGCCACTGAAATAAGGAAAAAAAAGAGTTTACAAAGTCTTTATCAAAGCACAGAACAGCAATATGGAACAGAATGTTGACCATGTCACGAAAGCTTCTGTTGTGACCTAAGAAGTACATGACAGAAATAGGATAATCTCATAATCTAAATGACTATGATCCACTGTAAATGGAAAACATCTGCAGCAAAAGACATTTCTCTTTAATCCGAAATTACTAGGACCACGTTTGGGTCAAACGACAAAAACAAAATCTTACTTGAATCCCGAAATGACAAAGGATAAAATGGAATGCCATCCGAAAGCATGGATCTGACCTTAAAGGGATAGTTCACTCAAAAATTTAAATTTTATCATACACTCATCACATTCCTAACCCCTATGATTTTCTAACTTTTGTGGAACACAATATAAGGTGTTAACTGAATACTTAGTTAACTTCCATTGCATTTTATATATATATATATATATATATATATATATATATATATATACACTACCGTTCAAAAGTTTGGGGTCACATTGAAATGTCCTTATTTTTGAAGGAAAAGCACTGTACTTTTCAATGAAGACAACTTTAAACTAGTCTTAACTTTGAAGAAATACACTCTATACATTGCTAATGTGGTAAATGACTATTCTAGCTGCAAATGTCTGGTTTTTGGTGCAATATGTACATAGGTGTATAGAGGCCCATTTCCAGCAACTATCACTCCAGTGTTCTAATGGTACAATGTGTTTGCTCATTGGCTCAGAAGGCTAATTGATGATTAGAAAACCCTTGTGCAATCATGTTCACACATCTGAAAACAGTTTAGGTCGTTACAGAAGCTACAAAACTGACCTTCCTTTGAGCAGATTGAGTTTCTGGAGCATCACATTTGTGGGGTCAATTAAACGCTCAAAATGGCCAGAAAAAGAGAACTTTCATCTGAAACTCGACAGTCTATTCTTGTCCTTAGAAATGAAGGCTATTCCATGCGAGACATTGCTAAGAAATTGAAGATTTCCTACAACGGTGTGTACTACTCCCTTCAGAGGACAGCACAAACAGGCTCTAACCAGAGTAGAAAAAGAAGTGGGAGGCCGCGTTGCACAACTGAGCAAGAAGATAAGTACATTAGAGTCTCTAGTTTGAGAAACAGACGCCTCACAGGTCCCCAACTGGCATCTTCATTAAATAGTACCCGCAAAACACCAGTGTCAACATGTACAGTGAAGAGGCGGCTGCGGGATTCTGGGCTTCAGGGCAGAGTGGCAAAGAAAAAGCCATATCTGAGACTGGCCAATAAAAGAAAAAGATTAAGATGGGCAAAAGAACACAGACATTGGACAGAGGAAGACTGGTAAAAAGTGTTGTGGACAGATGAATCCAAGTTTGAGGTGTTTGGATCACAAAGAAGAACGTTTGTGAGACGCAGAACAAATGAAAAGATGCTGGAAGAATGCCTGACGCCATCTGTTAAGCATGGTGGAGGTAATATAATGGTCTGGGGTTGCTTTGGTGCTGGTAAGGTGGGAGATTTGTACAGGGTAAAAGGGATTCTGAATAAGGAAGGCTATCATTCCATTTTGCAACGCCATGCCATACCCAGTGGACAGCGCTTGATTGGAGCCAATTTCATCCTACAACAGGACAATGACCCTAAACACACCTCCAAATTGTGCAAGAACTATTTAGAGCAGAAGCAGGCAGCTGGTATTCTATCGGTAATGGAGTGGCCAGGGCAGTCACCAGATCTGAACCCCATTGAGCTGTTGTGGGAGCAGCTTGACCGTATGGTACGCAAGAAGTGCCCATCCAACCAATCCAACTTGTGGGAGCTGCTTCTGGAAGCGTGGGGTGCAATTTCTCCAGATTACCTCAACAAATTAACAGCTAGAATGCCAAAGGTCTGCAATGCTGTAATTGCTGCAAATGGAGGATTCTTTGACGAAAGCAAAGTTTGATGTAAAAAAAATCTTATTTCAAATACAAATCATTATTTCTAACCTTGTCAATGTCTTGACTCTATTTTCTATTCATTTCACAACGTATGGTGGTGAATAAGTGTGACTTTTCAGGAAAACCCAAAATTGTTTGGGTGACCCCAAACTTTTGAACGGTAGTGTATGTATATATATATATATATATATATGTGCATGCATACATCAATCAACCACAACATTAAAACCACCTGCCTAATATTGTGTAGGCCCCCCTCGTCTCACCAAAACAGCACCTACCCGCATCTCAGAATAGCATTCTGAGATGCTATACTTCTCACCAAAGTTGTAAAGAGCAGTTATTTGAGTTTCCTTAGACTTGGTCAGCTCAAAACAGTCTACCCATTCTCTGATATCCTCTCTCATCAACAAGGCGTTTCTGTCTGCAAAACTGCCACTTACTATATGTTTTCTGCTTTTGGCACAATTCTGAGTAAACTCTAGTGACTGTTGCGTGTAACAATCATCCATGCTATTAACTAATCAGCCAATCATGTGACAGAAGTGCTGTACATAAATTAATGCAGATGCAGGTTCACATGATGGTTGATGTTCACATCAACCATCAGAATGGGTAAAAAATGTGCCATCCTCCATATTTTATAACATCATTGAAAGTAAGGTAGCTTCACACTCATTCAACTTGCTACCTCTAACCCCTGAAGAGAACATGCTTAGATAGAGAGAGGGAGTAGAACACACACACACACAGAGAGAGAGAGAGAGAGAGAGAGAGAGAGAGAGAGAGACATCTCCTTTTGTGTTCCAAGGAAGAAGGAAGGTCAAAAGGAAAAAACATCTGATAAAAAATAATAATTGGGGGGTAAACTGTACCTTCAAAAGTCCTTAGACAAGTATTGCAAAGTTGCCTTGCAATATTTTCAGTGCAAACATTGCTACATATAGAAATGGCTTGCTCTGTTTGGAAATAGGGAACGTAATAATTCTCCCTCTGAATATGAACAAGTGACTGTGCTACTCCTAGTCTGATCCTATTTGGTAGGAAAGTGGCGCATATCACGCACAAGCAACCTATTGGCATAGAAAAATGGGCAGCTTGTGAAATGCACCCCTCTCTCAGCAGTTTCTCTCTGCATGTATTGGTTTGTGCAGCTATCTAGCACTAGTACCCATGACCCAGTTAAGAAACGGGACATGGAGTGCAAAAAACTGGACGAGACTATGCAAAGGAGATTGAGAAACTCACTCAGCCTCTTATTTAAACACATCTTCTTCTCTCTCAACCTGTATATCTCGTTTACCACTCTCCCTGCTTCCCATTTTATCTATTTCTCTCTTTCTCTCTCTGTCTCTCTCTCTCTCTCTCTCTCTATCTCTCTCTCTCTCTCTCTCTCTCTATCTATCTATCTCTCACACACTATCCCTCTCTCTCTCTAAGCATGTTCTCCTCAGGGCTTAGAGGCAGCAAGCTGATTGAGTGTGAAGCTACCCTCCATTCATTGATGTTATAAAATATGGAGGATGGCTAGTCCAGGCCCAAATCCAAACATTCTGAATGAGCAAGAAAAAGAGTAAGAGAAAAGTAGCCTTGTTTAGCTGCATCTCACCAGCAGGTGAGGCATATAGAGGGGAAAATTAACACAACAGTTGTGGCACTTTTGTACACTGTATTTCCTAACTACACATAATCCTGCCTATTTCTGCTAAATTGGCATTGAACAATATTTATATTAAGTCATTGTCATTATTTTTAGAACAAACACACTTTCTTTTTATGCAAATTAAGGTTATTGTAGATTGCACTATATTTACAAAAGCAAATACTGTTTGCCAGGCACACATAACAATTCATACTATTACGGTCCATGGAAAGCAGGCAGTAAATGGAATTTTATTTTAAAGAGATTATTGTATATATTTTCGACTGATAATGTCAGCAGTTTATTGAAAAAGGAGACATTGTCTTTTAATAAACAAAGATATATACAAGCTGCAAGACAGTCTAGACTTTTGCGATTTTAGGCAAAGTTCTGGCTACAGAAGACTACACAATGTGCATAATTCCTTTGGCAAAATGAGTGCAAAAAAAAAAAAAAAAAAAAAAAAAAAAATATATATATATATATATATATATATATATATATATACAGGCAGCGTGTGCAAATAAACAATGGCATCAGTACACACAATTGTAGTGTTGTAGTAACGGACTGAGATTTGTGACGGCCGCATCTTCTATTCCTGACCTCATCTCCAGGTTATGTACACTTCCACAAATGCACTAAAATACCTCTGCCAGACAACAAGAAAGACTCATTTGTAAACACATTGGTATATAACAAATCATGAGTGGACACTTGCCAGAGGTGTGTAAATACACTTCAAGTCAGGGGGCTTTGGCACTTTGGCACACATCTGAGGGTGATTGGTAAGATAAAGCTTTTTGTAATCTGTCCTCAAAACTGTCTTCTTTCTGGGACTGAGGGCCTTCTCACCTTAACTCTCTCACCCAGGGCCTCCTCAGATGGCCTATCAGTCTGTATTCTGAGAGTGCTTTCAGACACACTGAAACCAGTGATGGCAGCAGATGACACATTACACTTTGTGGCATGTCAAAATCTCCAATACTTGTGAAGGCTAGTCTTTTCTTCTCCATTCATTCTCTTGTAGAAAGTGTGGGTGTTAGCATGGTTTGCAGAAGCACAGTGTCTTGCCTTTGATAATGTGGAACAAAACATCGACACAGAACTGTCAAGGCCATTTCTAAAATAATAATACATATCAGAATAGTTCGCAAACTATTTGGTTGAACTCTGAAGCCATTGCAGTCTCAGCCTAGATGAACCTGTCGAGAAAAGTCACTGTACATTGGACCTTGAGGATGTAAATAAATAAATAAATAATTTGAACAATTGGAAGGCCAATTAGAAGGCCAATCTTTATGGTCTTTGTTCTCTTACATGGATTAGTGGGAGATAGATGAGGTAAAATTCCTTGGGGCGGCATAGTGAGCAAAGGCTTAAATTCCAGAACTCAATAGGTTTCACATTGACGCCCTTCATGCCACGGCCCTCCTGCAAACCCACCAGGCCAAGGCACTTAAAGAACTGCACTTGGGTAGTCCTGATCCTGATGTGCTAAAGGAATTGCGCTCAGCGACTGACCTCGCCCTCCGGGCCACCAAGGTCACAGCACGGGCACTCGTACAGGCGATGGCCACCCTCATGGTCCAGGAACGACATCTGTTGCTGGACCTGGTTGAGATGTGGGATACTGACAAAGCTCGCTTTCTCAACGCCCCCATCTCTCAGCTCAGCCTATTCGGTGGTGCCGCTGAGGACTTCGGCCAATGATTTTCTGTGCTGAAAAAACAAACAGAGACCATTCAACACATTACGCCTCCTCATCACTTAAGAGCACGTGCTCTGCCTATTCACTGAGGGTGTACCGCTGCGGCTGCGAAAGCTCAGGCAGCTCCGGCCCAACTCGGGCCAAGCTCTCGGCCCCAGTGTAAAGCTCCCTGCAGGAAGCCGATGCCCCCGTCTTAAGAACCCCTTTGTGGACCCAAAGGCTACCAGGCATTCCTGAGATGGTCGACTCAGGGAGCAAGATGGCCTCTACGGAGTTGGCCTCTAGACCACTCCATCCCCTGGTAGAGGGCTGGCAAGGAAACCTTTTTCCACACCCGACTGGGCAGTGTTACCCAAAAGAGCAGTTTCCTCACTCCTTAACTCACCAAGCCGGTGCTCACAAAGGCTGTTCTCATGGCACCCCAGCATCAAACCCTTACAGGCAAAGTGGCACTCTGGACGTAGAAAATTCACCTCCACACCCACGACTGTACAACTTTCACAACCGCTGACTGAATGGTTCTGATGAGTCCAGAGGATGCCTCACTAGGACCTCCTCCTCAGTCTCTAACCTGCCCCTTGCCGGGTATGCAGAGTTAGGTAAGTGCTTTGAGTTTTTTATCAGTACACATGCCTCAGTACGCAACTTTGCCTCCCGACGCAACACTACCTGCTCCCCGCCACTTCGAAGCCCCACCGGGTATATCAAAAATGATCAACCCCTTAATTCCCCTCGCACAGAGCGTAGACACGTGGCTTACACTCTCCAACCCGTCTGAGGTTTTTCCCACTGATCCGAGGCAAGCACATCTTGATCCATTCAGACAGCACCACGATGGTTGCGTACATAAATTGCCAAGGCGGTATGCGCTCTCGTCACATGTCACAACATTCCCACATCTCCTCCTTTGGAGTCAGCACTGACTGAGGTTGCCACTCATATCCCAGGCAACCTCAATGCGACAGCGGATGCGCTGTCGCGACAGGCTTCGCTCAACGGAGAGTGGAAGCTCCACCACCAGGTGTTTCAGCTGATCTGGGATCATTATTGCAAAGCACAGGTAGAAATGTTTGCTTCCTAAGAGAACTCCCATTGCCTGCTCTGGTCCCCTCAGGACAGATGCGCTGGCACACAGATGGCCCCGGGGGCTGCGCAAGTGCGCATTTCCCTCAGTGAGCCTTCTTGCACAAGTGCTGTGAAAGGTGAGGGAGGACCAGAAACATAGAGAGAGAAAATGCTCCCATGCTTGTCAAGTTGCTTGTTCCGACCCCCCAAGGGAAAACCTTGGTCGGATGCTGGGAACCTAATAAAAACAATATGTTGTCTTAGTGGGGTGTTGGGGAAGGTTACGTGCAGACTGATGCCCATGCTCCTTTAGCACGCTACAGCTTGCTTCACCAGCATCAGCAGATCATGTAACACAGTTCAGTGTAGGTGGCGCTATTTAATAGGGGCTCCTTGTGTCACTACAATCGACACAACGTCGAGTGAGTGACAGAAGGTGAACGTCTAGGTTACTAGTGTAACCCCCGTTCCCTGATGGAGGGTGTCCTCCTTGCCACATCACTGTACCAAGCCGCTGTATGGGTCGAACCTTTTTTCTCGGCTCCTCAGTGAAGAACCTGACTAAACGGATGCACAATCCCTGCCTTTTATACTGAACTGTGTGGTTACTGAACTTTGTTTTCTCCTTAGCATACCCTTTAGTGTTCCATGAAATTGGGGGGTCAGATCTCTCCAATCCATCCAATAATTTGCACTCTGGTTTTATTCTTTGACTTCCAGAAGTATTTGCAAACTTACTGGATAAATAGGATCTCTATGCTGTAAGTATGTGTGTGTGAGAGAGAGAGAGAGAGAGAGAGAGAGAGAGAGAGAGAGAGAGAGAGAGAAGAGGAAAGAAAGAAAGGGATTCTGACTCAATCATGAATTATAGGACAAAAAAGGGCAATCAATTTTGAAACTTAGGGAAAAAAATAGCATTAAACAGAAAAGCCACAACAAAAGCAAAGCCAGGCAGAGAATGATTAAAAATGGATCAGACATATGTGTTTTATGTCACCTCAGCAGGATGAGAAGTCTAATTTTGTGTCTTCAAAGAAGCCGAGCAGTGGGAAAATTATCCTGTGAATACACTAATGTAAGGGAACTATAGAGGGCTCAGTGGTATAATCTTGACCAGGATGGTTCACTGGGGCTGTGGGAACTGCTGAGATGTGGGAGGCAAAAACAAAACTATTTCAGGCCAGCCATTTTGATGTTTGCCTTTGTGACCATTCAAGTCTTAGAAGATGTGTACAGTATGTTCAAAAGTTCCAACTCAGGTATTACCTAGTTTTGACACAAAAAAACAAAGCTGGCCCAAAAAAAATTATTTGAATAAAGTAACCTAATTGTAATAATAATAATAATAATAATAATAATAAGAAGAAGAAGAAGAAGAAGAAGAAGAAGAAGAATAACAATTCCCATCAAGCTCACAATTCGCAGAGTAACCACAGGTATAGTTCATGACATCATCTGTGGACAATAAAAAACTAACTGTTCATACTTTTTGGTTTTATGTTTGGACAAAATATGTACTGCTTTATCATTTAAAACCTAAAAATCACATTTTTAGTACAATGTTTTGCTTGGAAAGTGTGTTTGTACTATGTTTCTTAAAACAAATTACTCAGTTTGATATTTTCTTATATAATGCAAACACATTCACACATTTTTAAGAGTACAAATAGTTTTTGAGGGCCACTGCATATTTCTATATCACATCATGTGTTAGGGCAACACAGCTAGACCTGCTTTCCACAAACCTCGGTCTAAAGGAGAGTAAAGAGCTTTTGAGCTTGATGTTACAGGGTAAATTGTGCCAATGAAAGCAATGCAGACAGATATAGATCTTCTGATTGACTGATCGTAGTGACTAGTCATCAGACAGGATGGATGGGGAGGAAGCGCTGCCATTTGACATTCAAATTGAAAGGTATTAGCATTTGCTCCTGATATATCAAATACATTGGATATGGAGTATTATTACAGTCAGGCAAGAAACAAGTCAAATTTCATTAAAATTATACATGGCTGGAGTTTAGATAACTGCTTTTATAAGGCTGGGATCCAACAGCCTTTATATTATATATTTACTCTATATAGTGCATGTGAAGATATTAAACATTAAAAGGAAATTAAAGCTAGAGCAGTGGAGCAAACCCTATTAGAATTTGAAATTATTTGAGACTCTAAAAATAACTGTAGATGTGACGTTGTGTCGAAGAAGCGACACTAGGGGTCTCTCATGAGCGCCGAATATGCCTCTGATCAATGAAAAAAGGCCAATGAGAAGTTGGCAGACAGTATTTGCATACCCCACCACCGGACATACGGGTATAAAAGCGGGGAAATACGTCGAGTTCATTCAGAAATTTTCTTCGGAGCCGATGGTCGTGTATGCAGTCAGCTGCGAGTCACACACCTTTTCCTGCCTTTGTTCCTCTGACACTCTGCCTGATGTTGGATCTACGGTACACTTCAGTGGCTTTTCTCCTTCTCTGCACGGCAGTGCAGCTTGCCCCTGGGAGCTTCGACAACGCAGAAAGCTTAAACGAGTTTATTAAAAGAGTGATTTTCTCTATAAAAGAGTATTTTCCTTTAAAAGAGCATTTATTCAGCAGCGTTTAACGTCCTTTTCAGGATGCGTCTTTATAAAGATGCCATTCTGACCCTGTGTAGTTCCTGGATGCAGTAGAGTGCTCTCCGCTTCAGATGGCCACAGGTGTTGTCTCGTGTGTCTGGGCAGCAGTCACACCGAGGCAGTGTTTGTGGATTATTCATGTTCTCATTGCGAGAGCATGACCATGGCAACATTGTGGTCGCAGCTCGCTTTCAACAGAAAGCACGCCACTCCAGCGGCCCCCCGCATTGCTACTTCTTCCCACAGGATTGAGGACGATGCGGCTGGCTATGGAGGCGATCTGGGGACGGCAGCGGGTGCAGATCCGCCGGGTACACCCCCAAGGACTACCCGCCCCCCCAGCACGCTCGTTGACTCCCGTCCGTGCTCAAGGCAACAGCGGCTCGCCACGGCCAGCCTGCTTATCCTGCTTATCCGCCACGGCCAGCCTGCTTATCCTGTAGAGCTCGAGGTGGATGAGCTCACCACTACATTGGAGAGTGTGGCACCTGACGCAGATGACACCCCTTGGCTGCCGACTTCGGGCCAGCACGCCCAGGCTGAGGCTGACGTGATGACCGACATGCTTTCCCGGGCCGCGGCCAGCATGGGGCTGGACTGGAACCCTCCGTCCTCCCCACAGCCATCGAGGTTGGATGACTGGTTCCTTGGGTCTGCGTGCCGCTCACAGAGATCAGAGGCATATTCGGCGCTCAAGAGAGACCCCTAGTGTCGCTTCTTCGACACAACGTCTCGTTCCCTCCATCAGGGAACAGAGGTTACATACTTAACCTGGACGTATCTTGATATTTGTGCCCAGGCAAATACTACAGGTATAATTTGGAAGGATAAATCAAATCAAATCAAATCAAATCACTTTATTGTCACACTACTGTGTACACGAGTGCAACAGCAGGTGAAATTCTTGTGTGCAGTTCCGAGTAACATAGCAGTCATGACAGTGACGAGACATAAACCACTTTACAATAAACAACATATTTACACAAAACAATTTACATAACAAATGTACACATACTTACACAACAATTTTCATAACAAATGTACACAATACACATGGGTATAAATATATATAAACACTAATTGAATTGGGAGAATATATTGACAGAGTGATGATTAATAAAGTGCAGTGCTGATTGTTGATCGTGAGAGATCATGTGTTCAAAAGTCTTATTGCTTGTGGGAAGAAGCTGTCATGTAGTCGGGTGGTGCGGGTCCTGATGCTGCGATACCGCCTGCCTGATGGAAGCAGTGAGAGCAGCCCATGACTCGGGTGGCTAATAACATCAACACACATTAGAATCTTCTAAATTAAGTGGGCTTAGAATGATGAAGGTTTAAATATATCAGTGGAGATGGGGGTGGGGGGTACAGTATGTCTAACACCTGTGTATGATTGCAGTGAGCAATGGGGAATGCGATATAATGAGGAACTTGGCTAGAGACTGGGAGAGAAAGCTAGTACACACATGCCCTGACTGTGTTAAATTAATGTTTTTGAGTTAAGGAAGTTAAAGTTTACCTGTTTTAGTTGAAGTTATGTTTCCCATTTTCTCCTTGTCTCCTCAAATGAACCAAGTTAAAATAGCTGTGCTACTTTCTTTTCAAAACATAGCAATTGAAATACCACAGTTACTGAAGATACTTTTGCTACAATAAAACAAATGCTGTATCCAAACGTCACACTATACCCTTACAAAATATACTTTTCACTCAGCCATGTAGTGCATGAATTTTCAAAGTGTACAGTTTTTACAACACAGAAGTATTCGCCATTTAACAGCTGACTGAACTGATGTTTCAACATCAGTTCAACACTTATTTCTTAAACAACATATTCAGACGGCGTGGGGTGATGGTAAAGCATTCAACTCACATTTGTAAGGTACTATATCCACTGAAGATCTGCTATCTGCCACATTCTTCATTTTTCACAACTGTTTTGTCAGAACAGCAGCGCAGCCATTTAACTCCGCCCCTTATGCTATGTACGGCAAGCCACGTGCGCGTGAAGTGTGTGCATGAAGTGTCCAACATTCCACACTTAATTTTGACAGTTGAAAAAGTACATAATCTGAGTACTTAATGTTAACAAACTACTCGCATTACTTGCACTATAAGATGGCATGGAACACTGCAGAAGTGTTTGGTTTGGGCACACCTCTGTGATGAGGAGGAGGACCATGATGGCCAGCGCTGAATCAGCTGATCAGTGGGAGAGCGAGATAAAGGGGAGCCGGAGGTGCCAGTTCCAGAGAGAGAGAGAGAGAGAGAGACGCATGCAGCTGCATTGCATATGTGTCTGTGTTTGTTTTAAGTTAAGTCTGACATTAAAACTATATGTTTACTGTTCAGCCGGTTCCTGCCACCTCCTCCTTGCCCATCCTTTAACTGTTACAACCTGGTATTATTCACCGCTGATAACAAAATATTAATGTAAAAAAAATAAAAAGATTCTGAAAGTTTCTTACACCCCTTCTTATGGTTTGCTATGGAAGCCACCAATTTAAATTAAGGTGTTGCTTTAGTCAACTTGGAGGGCAGAAAGAGTGCAAATTCTTGTTATTTAATATCGGTGTTGAAATGTGTACAGACATGCTCTTTTAATATCCTCCAACTGTTGCCTGATTCACTGAAACACTTAACATATCCACTATTTCTCTATTGAACATGAACTGTACTCATTTTGCAGTAAAGCTTTCTCATTGATTGCCCTAGAATCAACGTGACCTCAGGGGGAGGTACATCTCTGTTCTTTGGACCATGATGAATAGGGAGGGTTAGAGGTTGGCGATTTATTCTAAACTACAGCAGATTCATTCTGTCTCTCAATGGTTATGGGTTTGGTTTAATTAATGGGAAATGGTCCTAGAGCAGTGTACAATGTCAATACCACTGGAGCACAGCAGGGCATATATGAATTTTGAATTTATTGAAATCCTCTGCCATTAAGTGGTCATTTCCAATGGATTTACTTCAGTTTGCGGGCTGACTTTTGGAGATTTACTGATTAAAGATGGCAGAGCGCTAAAGTATACTAATCCAACTTAAAATGTCTGGGGATAAACTAGTAAAATGAATAAAAACAGATAAAAACTAATTGAGATTGAACAACAATAAACAAGGGTTTAGTGATACCTAGTCCTAGTTCTATTTCACCTGTATGAAAACCTAAAATTGCGCAACAAAGTAAGATATGGTGGTTTTAAGGGGCCACTTAAAGCAACCAACAATTCCTTTTGGAAAGGAAAGGTCTCTCGGCTAAATTGATTTAATTAGAAATCGCTTAGTGTGGTTACAATTCTGCATTGTGCCAGAGGGTGGTGAGCTTTGATCTGGTGAGGTTGCAACCACTTAGGCACATTATGCAGCCCGTATTTCAATGGCTGTTGCTTAATGCAGCACACCCAGGCTGTTTGGAGCACTTCTAGCACAATTAAAAGAGATTTTACGTCAATGCAGCATCCTAATATTTGCAAGGCATTCTGATTTACAGCTAAAATATTACAAGCTTTGGAGCAGTTCCTTCCCCCCTCCAGTCAGGTCTCTGTCCCATTATAATGGATTTAAGATTATTCTGTGAGGTGTATGGATCCCATACTGCACCGTCTGTTGACTTTCTGCATTTATGGTGAACACAGAGAGGAGATAAGAACACAGCAGGTGTCCAATGGAGCTTGTTGTCTAGCTTATGTTGTGGTTGCCATGGTGTGGCTCCTTGAGTAGTTGGACAGAAATCATATTGATAAGTAAAAGGGAATGACAAAACCGATGCATAACAGCATTATGCATAATACAATTCACAATTTGCAGGTACAGTATGTATAATTTTAGCCTTAAATTCAAACCATGAATTTAATGCACTTAGATTTGCAGGTGGTGGTAGTGAAATGGTTCAGAATATGGGCTGGCAACACACACGGCATCATGAGAAATTAACTGAGCTGATAGCACAAAGGATGTAGGTGTACATAATGTGACCCATATATTGGGGAAATCCAGAGATCTACAAATGGCAACACAGGTTACTCCAGGAGAATTATACTTGCACATGTTTTATTGCAAGTAGCCGACCCCCAATGTTTGCTGTTGTTGTTGTTTTTTTGCTCTGAACACAAAACACATTTTGCAAGCTACTCTTTTTTTTGCGAGCTACTCACTAAGCAAATGTTGAGCACATGATGAGAGAATTTTCATTCCTGGGTGAACTATGCCTTTAATAAAAGTCCAGCAAATCATAAGTCAACAGTGTATATTGTTTTCTTTCTGTCAGAAATCCTGCTGCTTTAAACCAGCAATATGGTTATGCATTTGTTAATGCGTAACCCTTTGATACAGAGGCAAATGCATAGCAGGAAATCAATCTGTGATAACACACTGACACAGTTCATATAGTGCCTGTGGTGCACTCTAATCACAAAAAAACTAAAAAATAAACTAATACACAACAACAACATAGTCTTATCACTTCTTAAGATAACCACGTTGTAATCTGATTCATGGTTATTTTAACATCTAAATGGAAAATGTATTAGATATGTGCATTTAGACTGGGCTGTATAAAGTCTACTAATTCCTTAATCTTCAGTCTGGATTGTCTCTGCCCATTTCTCCAAGTACAGTATTTGTTTGTTGTTGTTCAGGCTAATATTGAAGAGATAAATGCAATCTGTAAGGGCAGAAGGAGGACACCTGTGCTGTAAGCAGCTGCTATGCCAGCAAGCTTCAATTTCATTCATGGTCACTGGCTTGCAATTTGGCTTTATTTTCCCCCTTCACCCACTTTGTGGGTTTTCTGTTCTCTCTTATTTGTTACAATAATCCATGAGCACCACACAGTGGTTTTGAATGTATTTAGCACAGATATGTTTTCATAAGTCTATGAGCTCATTTGGAGATAAAGATTATTTTGACATCTGTCACATTCCTTTTTTGAATGTATCATTCTCCATTCCCCTTCTGTTACTCACTCGACAATGTTTTGAATGTAGTGATACAAGGGGTCTTTCTTGAGAGCTTCCCGTACCTCTGAACTTGAGAAAAGGCCAATGAGAAATTGGCAGACAGAATTTGCATGTCCCACCCCCGGACATATGGGTATAAAGGAAAGCAGGCATGCGAGTTAGATTTTTTATTCAGAGCCGATTGGTTGTGCAGTAGCAAGATGAGTCTCACTACTGTTCCACTCACCTCTGTCAGAGCATTGCTGTTGGATCTACGGTGCGTTACCAGCGGCTTTCTCCCTCTCTGCACACTGTGCAGTCCATACCCCTGGGCGCTTCGACAGTGCTTCTGTAAAAGAGTGTATACCTCTAAAAGAGAAGTATCTTTCCCTTCTAAAAGAGAGTATTTTCATTCATAAAAGAGCAATAAATAGCAGGCATTGAACGTCCTTTTCAGGACACGTCTTTTTAAAGAAGTCTTTCCGCCTCTGTGTAGTTCCTGGATGCGGTTGTTTTCTTTCCGCTCCTGAAGGTCATAAGCGCTGCCTCGCGTGTCTGGGCTGTGGTCACACGGAGGCAGCATTTATGAATGGTTTATTTTCTCATTGCAAGAACATAGTCATGGCAACATTGCGATTGCGGCTTTCTCTCTTCCGAGGGAAAGCGAATTCCACCGCCCCTCCCCGCACTGTGCCTTTTTCCTACGGGAATAAGGCCGGTGCGGCTGGCGATGAAGGCGATTTGGGGAGAGAAAAGGGCTACGTTTCACCGGGTAAATCCGCCCCCCCAGCACGCTCATTTGCTTCCGTCCAGGTCGTCTCACGGCCAGTCCGTTTTCTCATTCGGACCCCGCGAGCTGGATGAAGATTGCGCCACTGCATCAGAGAGCGTCACAGCGGCATCTGGTGCTAATGACTCGTCTGGGCTGCCAACTTCGGAATTGCTTGCCCAGTCTGAGGCTGACGCGCGGATGTCCACTATGCTTTCACGGGACACGGGCCCCCACCTCACCCCTCATGGCTAGTCGATTTGTTCCTTGGGTCAGGGCACAGCTCATAGCCACCCCAAATTATCTATTATCTATTTGGACCACACACAGAGCTTTAGATGTACTGAGCAGCTCTTTGTCTGCTTCGGTGGATGGCAGAAACGAACGCTGTCTCCAAACTGAGGTTGCCCACTGGGTCGTCGACGCCATTTCCTTGGCCTTAAAGACTCAGGCTGTGCCCAACCCCTTGCAGATTAGAGCACAGTCGATGAGAAGTGTGGCATCCTCGTGGGCACTGGCCAATGGCACCTCCCTAAGCAGGCTGGACAACACCCAATAGATTTGCGAGATTCTACAATCTCAGGGTTGAGTCGGTCTCATCAAATTTTTTGTCAGGTCCGAGACGGTAGAACTCGGTAATATGGAACAGGTGACCGGGTGTTCTGCTTGCACTCAGCGCCCTTCACTAAAGTGATCCAGTGCGTGTTCTCTCTCCCAGGTTAGCCACTAAGCTCTCGCTTCCTGGATGTTCTTCCTCTCTAGCCTTCTGGCCTGCAAATTCAGTGGAGGAATTTGCGACCAGACCCACTACGAGCCTCAATTGCTCTGTACTGGGGTAGGGCTCCACATGCTTAATTTACTCTTCAGGCAACTCCCTGTGATGAATTTTCCATGGTACAGTCCCCCAGTCAGACCCGCTTCTCCCTTGGGCTGTCCCTCTGACCCTGGGAGCTGTGTTTGTAGAGCTTCTCCCTCACCAGGTAGGACCTGCCACCATGCCACTTCCACGTGTGGCTTGACAACCCATGTGATGTATTGGCCACATGTTACCTCCCCACAGTCTGGGCAGGATGTGGTCTCCACAGGGCCTTTTCGCCCTGAATGAATCGGAACGCATTTCATAGCCTTAAGGTAGCCCCAGCCGCTTTATGCTCTATGGCGAGAAACATAGAGAGAGAAAAGGTCGCGTCTGGCCAGCTTGCTCATGTCACCTGTTCCCCCTTTAGGGGTGCTGGGAAACTAAGGTCTGTATATGACACCTTTTTCTGGGGGCGTTGGGGAGGATTACATGAGGCCGATACAGTTGCTTCTAGCACGCAGTAGCTTGCTTGCACCTGTGTCAGCAATTCACGTAACACGGTCAAGTTCAGAGGTATGCAAGATTCTCAAGAAAGACCCCTTTTGTCACTTCATTCGACACAACGTCTCGTTCCCTCCATCAGGGAACAGAGGTTACAACAGAAACCATGACGATTTGGCATGTTATGCCTTGTTTGCCTTTTTTTTTTTTTTTATAAAAGGACATATCCATAACAGATGAATAATAACTGCTAGCAGCTGATTGAATTCATATACATATTAACTAAAATGACTAAAGGAAGGCACAATTCCAACAGTCTCAATCACTAGTCTCTAGTGTTATTCACTAACCACACAAAGTTGAACTTGACCAAGCAATACATGAGCTAGTTTAAACCATTTAAAAGTTATTGTCATGTGAAATTGTAATTGTCATATGTAAAAGTAATTTACTATAGACCTGTTTTTTTTTTAAGATAGATATTTGTATACATTTTCAATTAATATTGGCAGCAGTAATTAATTAATGATCAAATTATGGAGGCAAGCTATTTAACCAGCTATATATCGAGATGCACGGTGTAGTCGCGTGCACGTTTAGCACTTTAAAGAGATGATTCAGATGTCTTTATTGCAATGTTGGAGCGAGTCTGTACACACCAAGTATGCCAAATCTGCTGAATCCTAGACAAACACTCAGAACTACACTTCAAGATTTGTGTCACGCAAATTGCCTTCAGCACAGATTTTAAATTTTTGCATTGTTACCTGGTTTACATAATTCCTTTAGTGAATTGGGTGCCAAAACAACACAGGCAGCGTATGCCCATAAAAGGTGCGACTAGGGGCATAAACCATAACAAGTGAAATCACCTCAATGTTTACTATGTAAATATTTTTTTGACAATTTCAAAGTTTACATGCCAAAGTCTTCCCATATGCACTGACAAATTCAAAATGGGCATAGAGGCATTGATGACCTCATAATGGACATCTTGGCAACAGTCATTCACCATTTCTTGCTGTCTGTAATAAATCAGTCAATCATTTTACTCAGCTCTCTGTCCATTTTTTTTCCCTCCCTTTACTCTGTCATGGCCCTTCCATCATGTCTCTGCGGGATGGACAGGGGACGGGGGTAATCTCAGGGACACTGACAGCTGTGTCAGCCATGCTGGCATAAGCCATTTAAACACTGCCTTTATGGCTGTCTTAGGGCATGAAGGAGATGGAGAGGGTGAGTGATGGAAAGATCTGAGGTGGGCTAGAGAGAAAGAGAGAGAGAGAGAGAGAGAGAGAGAGAGAGAGAGGGGAAAGGAAGACAGACAATAGTGTTTAAGTCAGGAACAGCCTCCCTGGCGAGTTGTGCACACATTTAAATTTGTACACAGAAACGCTTGCATGCTCTCTGACAGCTATAAACATCCATTCCCCGAGAACTCAGGGAATGCACTGCTATTAAGGTGCAAATCAGCATAAACAGCTGTCAAGAAAGTATCACACTCCAAACTGCACTGGAAATGTCAAAGTAATCAATAAATTGGACTGATGCTCAATATTGAGCCACAATAAATGGCATTTCACAGAAAAGCTTAGGTTTAGCGTGACCTGAAAAGAGTTACAAAGCCACTGATGTGAAACTCACGATTGCATTCACCTCATCAGAATTCAAATCACTCCTTTAGCTCCACTGACATTTATTCCAAATCTACAGACTATAATATTCATTAAAGACCAATGAAACAAAGTTTAGAGGCAAATGTTATGCATTACTTAAACTGCAGTAATCTTTATAGGTAATTTACACTGAATGACTGTACAAACCGATCACATAAACCATGCAGAGAAACTAATGAATAATCAGGGAGACAAATGAATAAAAAATTAAAGTTGTTGTAAACAATTCAATACAAAAACAGTAGCTTTTGTGTGTGTGTGTGTGTGTGCGCGCGAGTGAGATAGTGTGTGTGTGAGTGAAAGTGTGTGTTTGAGTGTGTGTGGTGTTTGTTCTTTCCTACATAAGATAAAGCAAAACATTAATTTGAATACAGTGAGGATGTGCTGGTTAAGATGTGTGCACATTTGAAGAATAACTTAGCTGTAATTTTCAGGGGCTTGATTAGTCTGATAAGGGTCCAGGTGTGTATACTCACGACCTGGCCCCGCCCTCCCCCTGCCACACACACACACACACACATATACATATATATATACATATATATATATATATATATATATATATATATATATATATATATATATATATATATATATATATATATATATATATATATATATATATATATATATATATATATATTATGAACACCTGTACACCTATATATTCATGTGATTTAATCTAATCAGCCAATCATGTGGCAGCAGTGCAATGCATAAAATCATTCAGATATGGGTCAGGAGCTTCAGTTAATGTTCACATCAACCATCAGAATGGGAAAAAAAAAATTCTTATTGATTTTGACTGTGGCATGATTGTTGGTTCCAAACGGACTGATTTGAGTATTTCTATAACTGATGATTTCATGGTATTTTCACGCACAATAGTCTCTAGAGTTTACTCAGAATGGTGCCTAAAAAATAAATAAAAAATCAAGCGATGGCAGTTCTGCGAATGGCAACACCTTGTTGATAAGAGAGGTCAACGGAGAATGACAAGACTGGGTCGAGCTGACATAAAGGATACGGTAATTCAGATAACCCCTCTGTACAATTGTAGTGAAAAGAATAGCATCTTAGAATGCATAACCTTGAGGCGGGTGGGCAACAACAGCAGAAGACCACATTGGGCACTTTATAAGGGCCACAGTGTTCCTAATAAAAGGCTTGTGAGTGTATATATAGCACTCTTACTATTTCCT
Organism: Moxostoma hubbsi; assembly: GCA_032164185.1. Classification (NCBI taxonomy): domain Eukaryota; kingdom Metazoa; phylum Chordata; class Actinopteri; order Cypriniformes; family Catostomidae; genus Moxostoma; species Moxostoma hubbsi. The sequence goes on along the minus strand of JAVLUX010000012.1, from coordinate 13,561,748 downwards.
TGTGCATTTCTTTAAATCAAACATGTTGTGCTCATAGCACACATCCAGTGTGACCACCTTTCATTCACAGCTTAGAACCTCACACAGACATTCATACATAAGAGCATGGAGGTGCATTGCCAATAGAAATGTCTTTATAAAAGTATGTAGAATACCAGACAGACACTATATGACCAATCAATATTTATTTCTGTATGCATTTATTTATTTAAATTTATTTATTGAATGGCATGTGGCTCCTTGGAGTAATTAACAGACAGGTACATAGAGAGTAGGAAGTCAATTTTCTATTTGGCCAGCAATAAGAATAAACCTCATGGCTGCTGCAAACCTCTTTTTTTTCCATACACATACTTGCATGTATACAACCCAACACGATCTTGGGCTGTGGCATTATTCGGGTAACACAGTTCCTAACAGCACGCTCTAAATAAAACAGTGTTGTTAAAAGAGTAAACCGGTTCATTATCTTCCAGTTAGAACACAAAAGGGGACATCAGGATCACTATTCCCTTTGACTGTTTTTCTTTCTTTCTTTCTTTCTTTCTTTTATATTTTTGTATCTTGATGAATAGTTACAAAGGATAACATTCTTCCTAACACTCCCTACCCTCCTCCTTCCCCTCATCATCTCCTTATTCCCAGAAGCCATGCTGCAGCATGATGGACGAGACACCAACACTCCCTCTCTAGAAATGGGGGTGGGGGGGGGGGGGGGGGGAGTCGCATCCCGGGGAATCGTCGTCCTAAGTTTGGCGATGGGGGTATGTGATGATCAGGGTTTGAAGGCCAGAGAGTTAAGTGGTAAACGAGTTCCACCTGTGTGCCACACCGGTTTCACGTTCCAGGAGATGGTGGGGAGGGGAGAGAGAGACACACAGAGCTGTGTGTGTATGTCGACATGTTTGTGTGTATCCGGGAAAAGCAAACCAGTCCTGTCTGTGTGTTGAATGTTACAGCTGAAAAGCCCTACTGTGTGACACTGAAAAGTGTATGTGCAATAAATGTATTATGTGGATTGGTCACCCAGTTCCCACTTCCTCCTTCTTAGGAAAGGCAGAGGTATGCCACAACTACTCATAGACTAACATTGTGCTCCATTTATAAAGTCATACAGTTTGGAAAACGAGAGTGTGTAAATTATGATAGAATTTTCATTTTTGGGTGTACAATCCCTTTAAAATCAATAAACCAATGCATTAGACATATAAATATGATTCATGAAATCAAATTAGGCTGTAAATCATGTAGAGACAAATTACACAAACAACAGGACTTTAATTAGAGTGTGATGCACAGCTGAATAGGCTGTGATTAAAACCTATGTCTAACTTATGTCCCCCAGCACAGGGACATACTGTAGGTGAGAAGTGTCAGATGGGCAGGGGGAACTAAACCCATATGCTGGATCTCATATTGTTTAATTAATCCACATGCTCTTCACACAGAAGCCCATATGCATACCTGATGTTCCCATTTCTAGCTGGGCAAGTCAGAGTGTATCTATCTATCTATCTATCTATCTATCTATCTATCTATCTATCTATCTATACAGTATGTGTATGCTCAGTCCATGGAATTGCCCCACACTTTCGAACACACAAACACTTCACACTTGCAAGTTTACCATTGCAGGTATCACACATAAGGATAGGGTAAAGTTTGCTCAGCAAAGCATGGCAGGTGGCTGAGATTATCCATGATGAGTTATTTGCAGGTATACTGGGAGTTATCCCAATATACTGGTGGCTAAGTAGGGTGAGTGGCAATGGTAAAGCATTAAGAAAGGGTTAGAGAAGCAATCAGGGGAATGGGTAAAAAAAACAAAAAAATGGGTGGTGTATGTTGGGTCCTTGTACTTTTGCATCCATTCTTTTTCTTTTTTTAAACCAAAAACTAAAAAACTAAAATGTGTGTTTTTTATTCTTTATTGATTTTAACACTGATTAATAAAATAAGCAGATGCAAACTAATTTCCTATTGACCATTTCATTTTCTATTTAAAAAGGAATAAAGAGATTGGGTAAAAAGGCTTACATTTTGTTCCTTCCTAAAATAATTTACACATTTGATACGCACATGTGAGCGGCACTGAAACGCCCCTTTCATCTGATTGGTCAATTTGCCCTGTCATCTGTATCCTACTGCTTTCAGCTAAAAATAGATTTGGGATCACTGCAAATTTGTCTCAATTTTCATTAAATATTGTCCTGAACCACCAATACCTGTAAACTATCCATGCCATATGTATTAGAATATTGCTGCTTGGCACATCATGGTGTTGTTGCGATGTGCCTCAAACGGACATGAGAGATCGCAAGCCACATCATTTCGCCATATGCTGACTAGGAGTTGTTCTATTATATATTGTTTTATTTTTAATAACATTGTATGATTTTGTAGTGACTGTAGTGTCATGTTCCACTGATAAATGTAATTTTAAAAAGTTGCATCACTTTATATAAAAGCCCCTCGTGCCCCCCTTGTTGACATAAGTTTATTTTTTACATATAAATGATCCTCCAGGCTGAGGCAACAACGTCAGTAGCACACTCTATCAGCAATCTAAGGTTTGCAGAAATGAACATTGCACATATGGTGATGGGTGATTAGGGTGAATAGACGTCCCAATAAAAGGGACCGTTCTGACTTTACATGCCATGTCCCACTACCTGATAGACTTACAGTCGTCAGGCCTTGTGTCCGAATCTTCCGCATCATTTTGATGAAAAATGAATGCAAATTGCAAATTGCACGGACCATGTTGCGATCTAGTAACTGTTTTTCTATGCAACTATTTTCTCTAGGAGGCTAATTGGGACTGAGGAAGCCAAAAGCTTAATTGAGACACATTCAAATTGATTTTTGTTGAAAAAGTAACATGCACCTGTAATTTACAGTAAGGGATCTTTAATTTTTAATTGAACATCTTAAATAGATGCTGAATTGATATGAAGATTTATCTGTGGATTTGTACAGCCAGTCATGGACTACATTTCATCCATGCCATTCTATTATTGTAGTATCAAATATTTCCAATAAACCTGCCTAAATTACAAAAACAAAAAAACACAATTAGTTGCTTTCTAATTTGGTCAGTCAAAGTGGGCATTTTTTGGTCAAATTAACTGCAATGTGGACCAACCTTTATGCTGATAGTCAAAAGTATGTCTACACAAGACTAGGCTTGAGGAAAAGACTGTCCCCCTGTGGCAAATTGTAATAAAACTCACACAGACTGCTGTCAGGAGAGGATGGAGAAAGAAAGAAAGCAAAGAAGAAAGGGGAATATGGAGAGTAATGAAAGAGTTGGTAAGACGGCGAGTCCACCAGTAAAACTCACTAAACTCATCTTACCTTTCACACACCAGAAGAACAAGGTTCAGAAAATTGAGCCAGTGTGGCTAGCCTTTAGTGGCATGACCGTCCACAAGAACAAATCAATGTCATTGTCACTTTTATTTATAGAGTACATTTAAAACAGCATCTGCTGACCAATGTGCTGCACATAATATCGTAAAACATAATCAAATACTGTTCAAATAATACATAACATATACAAAACAAACAACACAGGATTGGTTAAAAAGCTATAGAAAAAAAGATACGTTTTAAGATTTTATTTAAACTTGTGTACAGTTGTGGCTATTCTAGTAAAAACAGGCAAGCTATTCCAGAGTTTAGGTGTAGCTACAGAAAATGCACAGCCACGGTTATTTTCATTCTAGTCCTTGGAACTGTTAATAACCTCTGGTTTGAGGATCTCAAATATATTTCTGAGTGATACTCGGACAAGAGTTCAAAGAGATTGGATGGTGCTAGACTATAGAATTTATATACAAATAAGCACTTTAAAATCAATTCTATAATGAACTGGCAGCCAGTATAGCAAGACTAAAAAAGGGCTGATATGTTCACATTTTCTGACCCCAGTCAGAAGTCTAGCAGCTACATTCTGTACTCTTTACAATCGAGAAATAGGTGATTGACTGATTCCCGTATAGACTGAGATGCAATAGTAAAGCTTTAAAGTAATAAATGCATGAATCACCTTTTCAAAATTCTTAAAAAATAGAAAAGTCTTCACCATGGCCAAAGCTGATAAATGAAAGAAGCTAGATTTGACCACAGATTTTTTTCATGCATGATTTAACATGCAGAGACAGAGCCAAAAATGTATATTAGATATTCTAAGAGCTTCACATGGCCCAAACACAATTATCTCAGTCTTGTTTTTGTTAAAGTTTAAAAAATGTAAAGACATTCAAGCTTTAAATCAGAGAGACAGGCCAGGAGAGAGTATAAACAATTCTTGTTGTGTTCCAGGAAGATAGATTTGGGTATTGTCTGCACAACAATGAAAAAGATATCTTGTTTCTTAAAAATTGAACCTAAGGGAAGCATATAAATGGAGAATAAAATAGGAGCAAGAATAGAGCCTTAGGGAATACCACAGGAAATTGGGGCAGAAACAAAGGAAAATTCACCAATATTGACTGAGAAGCTTCTATTCTTAATGTAGTGGGATGGAGTTGTTTGGGTTACGCCTCCCGCAGTGGCATTAAATTTGCTGTGCGGTGAGTGGTGCGGGGCCGGTAACTATAAGCCAATCGCGAGGGTCAAGCCCCGTTATAAACCGGGGCTTTTCTGTTGACAAATGATGTCACTGGCATGCGACTTTTGGTCTTGGCTCCCTGCCCATCGATTTGATGTCTGCTTTGGTTATCCATTTTTCCATAGTGCTGCAGGTATGATTGGCTCCGCTTCTCCTCCACTTGTTTGATTTTATGACTTGGGCTGATAGTAATTTTCGTGTTATAGAATCCCCGGTGTTTCAGCAGCTCTGTTATCAGCTGAGTGTGTGCCCGGCTGTTAGTAATCAGAGCCTGGGGCCGTGACTGAAGGCTGAGAAACATAGGTATGTCGCTATACTGTTTAATAGTTGAATGATTAATATGGGGTACGGTTGTAAATAGATATTATGTGTATTTCAGGAAGTGCTATTTAACCGGGGGTGCAGCCGTGAGTCGGCTGCATCGGCACTGAACATCTGCTGCTTTGCTTAATGTCTAATTCTTGTTACGTGTTGTTTACGGGCTGTTCTCATCATCTTTGGCTGCTCTGTTCCACGAGACCGATTATTGCGGGACCCGTGGCCAGTCCAATCTAGCGAGTGGCTGACCTGTCTAATCGTTGCTTGCCGGACTTGGTTGGATTTCTCACCCCCCCCCTTCTTTATTGTGAACATCTGAGTGATGTCGTAGAGAAGTTTGTATTGGCATTACTTGATTTGTTTGTTCTTTTGTTGTTGTTATTCTTTTTTTTATAGGTTAAAGTTGTTTGTGAGTTTATTTGTTTTAAGCTGTTGTCTGGAGGCCTTTCCCCTTCGGCTGATGTTCAAGGGGATTGGTCCATTTTGTTATGATTGTTTGGTGCTTTCTGTTTTTTTGAGTTGTCCACACTGATGGGAGACCGTGGAAGTTGCTGATCCTCGGTGTGGCATTTTGTCCCTTTGTTCATTAGTTGATATGGTTTACTATTTTTGTATGTGTTTGTTTATTGTGTGAGGGTTAGTATTTATTTTTATTGTTTTTTTGTAATACCTTGGGGTGGTCTATTGGGCCGTCTATTATAATTTGTGTGTATGAAACTGTAACTCTCCTGTGTCTTCCCTTTATCTAGGTGCTGAGAGCGGCCAGTGGGAGCAGTACCCATGCGGTGGTGGGTCCCTTGATGTATGAAGTGGTTGTGTGTTCACCTGTGTGGTTATTTCCTTTGAGGTGGGTGTGAACCCGGCACGTGTGATTGGGGTGTTTTCCATGGATGCTCATTGCTGGAGTTACTAGTCTCCCACTGGTAAGCTCAGCACGATCCTTGTCGGTGTGTGTGACGATAGGAGTGTGAAGTTGGTTGATTTTGTGTGTAGTGTTTTTTTGGTCTGCTGTGAAATTCCTGTGTGTGTGTGTGTGTGTGTGTGTGTGTGTGTGTGTGTGTGTTGGGAAATCCAAATGTTATTGTGGAGTGAACTATTGTGTGTTCATTGACGAAAAAAAATGTTTTTATTGTGTGTTCATTGATGTAGAAATAAACTTTAATTTTTGTATTGGACCACTGTCTCTGGCTAAATCAATCCACGAACTTGAGCGCCTTGCTAGAACAAGGTAACCAATTCTTTGGGTGTGAGTCCCATCGTGGCGTAGTCTGTTAATTGGTTGGGCATAAGCCCTGTTAATCATATTCCATCTGCCATATTTGGCGTAGTCGGCAGGATTCAAACCTGCGCGGGGTGACCCCAATGGATTTCCAAGTTTGGGGTTCCTGCTCGGATTCATTCCGATCAGGGCCGCAGCTTCGAGAGTTCTCTGATCCAGCAGCTATGTGGCTTTTATGGCATCAAAAAGACACGAACCACCCCATACCATCCCTCTGGTAATGGTCAATGTGAGAGATTCAACAGGACCCTTCACAACTTGTTGCGGTTTCTAGAAAGCCGGTTTCTAGAAAGCGGGACTGGCCGTCCTGTTTGCCACAGGTACTCTATTGTTACAATACTACTCCCCACCAGTCCACTGGAGAGTCTCCTTTCTTTCTCCTGTTTGGGCAGGAGCCTAGATTGCCAGTCGATTTCCTTCTGGGTAGGGTTCGGGATCCGGTCGGTGGTACGGTCCATGAGTGGGTGCAGGAGCACCAGGCCCGACTACAGGTAGCATTTCAAGGGGCCAGAGAGCGGTTGGACATGGCGGCTGTACGCCGGAAAAGAAACTATGACCAGCACGTTCGAGATGCTCCACTGGTGGAGGGTCAGCAGGTGTTTTTGCGTGACTTTAACACTCGTGGCCGCCATAAGATTTGCGACCTGTGGAGCCCAGTGGTGCATCAAATCTTGAGGGCACCTAGAGATGGGGGATCGGTTTATACGGTGGCATCCGTAGCCGACCTTACAAGGGCTCGTCAAGTGCACCGCTCTCTTCTGAAGGCTGTGGTACAGAACCCCTTGTCTGCCCCAGTCGTCCTAGGTGAACCTTTGCCCACTAATCCTCTTGTTCCCCGGCCGACTGAGGATGATCCTTATTTAGACTCCGACCTGATGGCCTGGAGACGTGACGGACCTGCTGCTCCTGGCTTGCCAGAGTTTAGTAGACCAGTGGCCACAGCCAGTTCGGAATTGCCGTGCCAGCATTCACCTCCAGGGGTATCTTCGCCAGAGCCTAGTTCGGGGGCACAGTCATCCCATTATGAGATGACGGATCATTTATCCACCTCTTTGACTTCTTCTTCTGGGTACCCGGATGCTGGTGATGTGACCAGACGGAAAACCTCTCGGTCCACGGCGGGAAAACACTCTAATATCCATCATCTGCCATAACCCATATAGGTTCTGGCTACTGAGGCCCTTGGGGTCTTTGAAGCGGAGGGTAGATTTGTCTCTACACTCTGAATTCTCCACCTGACCCTGTTTGGTGGTAATTCCCGTTAATCGTTGGGGCAACGATTTAGAAAGGGGGGGCAGGTTGTAGCGGGATGGAGTTGTTTGGGTTACGCCTCCCGTAGTGGCATTAAATTTGCTGTGCGGTGAGTGGTGCGGGGCCGGTAACTATAAGCCAATCGCGAGGGTCAAGCCCCGTTATAAACCGGGGCTTTTCTGTTGACAAATGATGTCACTGGCATGCGACTTTTGGTCTTGGCTCCCTGCCCATCGATTTGATGTCTGCTTTGGTTATCCATTTTTCCATAGTGCTGCAGGTATGATTGGCTCCGCTTCTCTTCCACTTGTTTGATTTTATGACTTGGGCTGATAGTAATTTTCGTGTTATAGAATCCCCGGTGTTTCAGCAGCTCTGTTATCAGCTGAGTGTGTGCCCGGCTGTTAGTAATCAGAGCCTGGGGCCGTGACTGAAGGCTGAGAAACATAGGTATGTCGCTATACTGTTTAATAGTTGAATGATTAATATGGGGTACGGTTGTAAATAGATATTATGTGTATTTCAGGAAGTGCTATTTAACCGGGGGTGCAGCCGTGAGTCGGCTGCATCGGCACTGAACATCTGCTGCTTTGCTTAATGTCTAATTCTTGTTACGTGTTGTTTACGGGCTGTTCTCATCATCTTCGGCTGCTCTGTTCCACGAGACCGATTATTGCGGGACCCGTGGCCAGTCCAATCTAGCGAGTGGCTGACCTGTCTAATCGTTGCTTGCCGGACTTGGTTGGATTTCTCACCCCCCCCTTCTTTATTGTGAACATCTGAGTGATGTCGTAGAGAAGTTTGTATTGGCATTACTTGATTTGTTTGTTCTTTTGTTGTTGTTATTCTTTTTTTTTATAGGTTAAAGTTGTTTGTGAGTTTATTTGTTTTAAGCTGTTGTCTGGAGGCCTTTCCCCTTCGGCTGATGTTCAAGGGGATTGGTCCATTTTGTTATGATTGTTTGGTGCTTTCTGTTTTTTTGAGTTGTCCACACTGATGGGAGACCGTGGAAGTTGCTGATCCTCGGTGTGGCATTTTGTCCCTTTGTTCATTAGTTGATATGGTTTACTATTTTTGTATGTGTTTGTTTATTGTGTGAGGGTTAGTATTTATTTTTATTGTTTTTTTGTAATACCTTGGGGTGGTCTATTGGGCCGTCTATTATAATTTGTGTGTATGAAACTGTAACTCTCCTGTGTCTTCCCTTTATCTAGGTGCTGAGAGCGGCCAGTGGGAGCAGTACCCATGCGGTGGTGGGTCCCTTGATGTATGAAGTGGTTGTGTGTTCACCTGTGTGGTTATTTCCTTTGAGGTGGGTGTGAACCCGGCACGTGTGATTGGGGTGTTTTCAATGGATGCTCATTGCTGGAGTTACTAGTCTCCCACTGGTAAGCTCAGCACGATCCTTGTCGGTGTGTGTGACGATAGGAGTGTGAAGTTGGTTGATTTTGTGTGTAGTGTTTTTTTGGTCTGCTGTGAAATTCCTGTGTGTGTGTGTGTGTGTGTGTGTGTGTATGTGTGTGTGTGTGTGTGTGTGTGTTGGGAAATCCAAATGCTATTGTGGAGTGAACTATTGTGTGTTCATTGACGAAAAAAAATGTTTTTATTGTGTGTTCATTGATGTAGAAATAAACTTTAATTTTTGTATTGGACCACTGTCTCTGGCTAAATCAATCCACGAACTTGAGCGCCTTGCTAGAACAAGGTAACCAATTCTTTGGGTGTGAGTCCCATCGTGGCGTAGTCTGTTAATTGGTTGGGCCTAAGCCCTGTTAATCATATTCCATCTGCCATATTTGGCGTAGTCGGCAGGATTCAAACCTGCGCGGGGTGACCCCAATGGATTTCCAAGTTTGGGGTTCCTGCTCGGATTCATTCCGATCAGGGCCGCAGCTTCGAGAGTTCTCTGATCCAGCAGCTATGTGGCTTTTATGGCATCAAAAAGACACGAACCACCCCATACCATCCCTCTGGTAATGGTCAATGTGAGAGATTCAACAGGACCCTTCACAACTTGTTGCGGTTTCTAGAAAGCCGGTTTCTAGAAAGCGGGACTGGCCGTCCTGTTTGCCACAGGTACTCTATTGTTACAATACTACTCCCCACCAGTCCACTGGAGAGTCTCCTTTCTTTCTCCTGTTTGGGCAGGAGCCTAGATTGCCAGTCGATTTCCTTCTGGGTAGGGTTCGGGATCCGGTCGGTGGTACGGTCCATGAGTGGGTGCAGGAGCACCAGGCCCGACTACAGGTAGCATTTCAAGGGGCCAGAGAGCGGTTGGACATGGCGGCTGTACGCCGGAAAAGAAACTATGACCAGCACGTTCGAGATGCTCCACTGGTGGAGGGTCAGCAGGTGTTTTTGCGTGACTTTAACACTCGTGGCCGCCATAAGATTTGCGACCTGTGGAGCCCAGTGGTGCATCAAATCTTGAGGGCACCTAGAGATGGGGGATCGGTTTATACGGTGGCATCCGTAGCCGACCTTACAAGGGCTCGTCAAGTGCACCGCTCTCTTCTGAAGGCTGTGGTACAGAACCCCTTGTCTGCCCCAGTCGTCCTAGGTGAACCTTTGCCCACTAATCCTCTTGTTCCCCGGCCGACTGAGGATGATCCTTATTTAGACTCCGACCTGATGGCCTGGAGACGTGACGGACCTGCTGCTCCTGGCTTGCCAGAGTTTAGTAGACCAGTGGCCACAGCCAGTTCGGAATTGCCGTGCCAGCATTCACCTCCAGGGGTATCTCCGCCAGAGCCTAGTTCGGGGGCACAGTCATCCCATTATGAGATGACGGATCATTTATCCACCTCTTTGACTTCTTCTTCTGGGTACCCGGATGCTGGTGATGTGACCAGACGGAAAACCTCTCGGTCCACGGCGGGAAAACACTCTAATATCCATCATCTGCCATAACCCATATAGGTTCTGGCTACTGAGGCCCTTGGGGTCTTTGAAGCGGAGGGTAGATTTGTCTCTACACTCTGAATTCTCCACCTGACCCTGTTTGGTGGTAATTCCCGTTAATCGTTGGGGCAACGATTTAGAAAGGGGGGGCAGGTTGTAGCGGGATGGAGTTGTTTGGGTTACGCCTCCCGCAGTGGCATTAAATTTGCTGTGCGGTGAGTGGTGCGGGGCCGGTAACTATAAGCCAATCGCGAGGGTCAAGCCCCGTTATAAACCGGGGCTTTTCTGTTGACAAATGATGTCACTGGCATGCGACTTTTGGTCTTGGCTCCCTGCCCATCGATTTGATGTCTGCTTTGGTTATCCATTTTTCCATAGTGCTGCAGGTATGATTGGCTCCGCTTCTCTTCCACTTGTTTGATTTTATGACTTGGGCTGATAGTAATTTTCGTGTTATAGAATCCCCGGTGTTTCAGCAGCTCTGTTATCAGCTGAGTGTGTGCCCGGCTGTTAGTAATCAGAGCCTGGGGCCGTGACTGAAGGCTGAGAAACATAGGTATGTCGCTATACTGTTTAATAGTTGAATGATTAATATGGGGTACGGTTGTAAATAGATATTATGTGTATTTCAGGAAGTGCTATTTAACCGGGGGTGCAGCCGTGAGTCGGCTGCATCGGCACTGAACATCTGCTGCTTTGCTTAATGTCTAATTCTTGTTACGTGTTGTTTACGGGCTGTTCTCATCATCTTCGGCTGCTCTGTTCCACGAGACCGATTATTGCGGGACCCGTGGCCAGTCCAATCTAGCGAGTGGCTGACCTGTCTAATCGTTGCTTGCCGGACTTGGTTGGATTTCTCACCCCCCCCTTCTTTATTGTGAACATCTGAGTGATGTCGTAGAGAAGTTTGTATTGGCATTACTTGATTTGTTTGTTCTTTTGTTGTTGTTATTCTTTTTTTTTATAGGTTAAAGTTGTTTGTGAGTTTATTTGTTTTAAGCTGTTGTCTGGAGGCCTTTCCCCTTCGGCTGATGTTCAAGGGGATTGGTCCATTTTGTTATGATTGTTTGGTGCTTTCTGTTTTTTTGAGTTGTCCACACTGATGGGAGACCGTGGAAGTTGCTGATCCTCGGTGTGGCATTTTGTCCCTTTGTTCATTAGTTGATATGGTTTACTATTTTTGTATGTGTTTGTTTATTGTGTGAGGGTTAGTATTTATTTTTATTGTTTTTTTGTAATACCTTGGGGTGGTCTATTGGGCCATCTATTATAATTTGTGTGTATGAAACTGTAACTCTCCTGTGTCTTCCCTTTATCTAGGTGCTGAGAGCGGCCAGTGGGAGCAGTACCCATGCGGTGGTGGGTCCCTTGATGTATGAAGTGGTTGTGTGTTCACCTGTGTGGTTATTTCCTTTGAGGTGGGTGTGAACCCGGCACGTGTGATTGGGGTGTTTTCCATGGATGCTCATTGCTGGAGTTACTAGTCTCCCACTGGTAAGCTCAGCACGATCCTTGTCGGTGTGTGTGACGATAGGAGTGTGAAGTTGGTTGATTTTGTGTGTAGTGTTTTTTTGGTCTGCTGTGAAATTCCTGTGTGTGTGTGTGTGTGTGTGTGTGTGTGTGTGTGTGTGTGTATGTGTGTGTGTGTGTGTGTGTGTGTTGGGAAATCCAAATGTTATTGTGGAGTGAACTATTGTGTGTTCATTGACGAAAAAAAATGTTTTTATTGTGTGTTCATTGATGTAGAAATAAACTTTAATTTTTGTATTGGACCACTGTCTCTGGCTAAATCAATCCACGAACTTGAGCGCCTTGCTAGAACAAGGTAACCAATTCTTTGGGTGTGAGTCCCATCGTGGCGTAGTCTGTTAATTGGTTGGGCCTAAGCCCTGTTAATCATATTCCATCTGCCATATTAACATAGCATTTAAACCAATTCAGCACCTTTCCTTGGATACCTACACATAGCTCTAAACATGAGATAAGTGCAGCATGGTAAACTGTGTCGAATGCAGCACTTAGAATGATGGGACCCATCATTCAGGCCCATGGTTTCTCTTACCACTGCTATGCTGATGACACACAACTCTACTTGTCTTTCCAGCCCAATGACAACAGAGTGACTGCTCAAATCTCTGTCTGTCTGGCAGACATCTCGGCTTGGATGAAGGAACACCACCTGCAACTTAATCCAGCTAAGACCGAACTCCTTGTCTTTCCAGCCAACCCTGCTGATGAACACAACATCACCATGCAGCTGGGTGCAACTAATGTAACACCTTCCAAAATGGTCAGAAATCTAGGGGTAACCATTGATAACGAACTAAATTTCACAGACCACATCTCAAAGACCGCAAGATCATGTAAATTTACACTCTACAATATCAGGAAGATAAGACCCTTCCTCTCTAAACATGACACACAACTTCTTGTTCAGTCACTTGTTATAACTAGACTGGACTACTGTAACTCAGTGCTCTCATTGCAGGCCTCCCTGCATGTGCAATTAGACCCCTGCAAATTATCCAGAATGCAGCAGCACATCTGATCTTTAATCAGAAAGCGCATGTTATACTCTCCTTGTCTCTCTTCACTGGCTGCCGGTTGATGCACATATCAAGTCACTGGTTCTTCTCCAGCATATCTAAAATCAATTTCTGCAGAGCTACGCACCCACTAGAAGCCTGTGGTCGGCAAAGGAATGCGGCCTTGTTGTACCAACATAAAGAGGCACTAAAACACTTTCCTGGACTTTCAGCTTCATCATACCATGTTGGTGGAATGACCTTCCCGATTCCATCCATAAAGCTGACTTTTTGTCTTCAAAAAACAGTTAAAAACACATCTTTTCCATGAGCACTTTACCAGTCAATAATAAAAAATAAAAAAAATCATGTTGCACTTTAATCTGTTTTGAATACTATTCTGATGCTAGTGAAACTTTGTAATATGGCACTTTTCATACCACTGTCTCCTTAAGATGATTCGCTTATGTTTTTCCTCTTTTGTAAGTTGCTGGATAAAAGCATCTGCCAAATGAATAAATGTAAATGTAGCTCTAACAGCACAAGCACAGCAGAACTACTGTAGTCAATAATTAGCAATATATCATTTAGGTGTTATCTGTGTAAAGTGATGTCTCGGTAAAGTTGTTTTTTCTAAAACCTGACTGAAATACTTTGAAGATCTTGTTTTTTTCTAGGAAAGTTTTCTCAAAAATTTTAGAAATAAAAAACAGCTTGGAAACAGGTCTGTAACACTGTAGTGTCTAGATTTGGCCTTTTAAGAAGGGGTTGAACAGAAGCAGAAGTTTAAATAATCGGGTACTGTTACCGTTTCAAGGCACTCATTGATAATATTTTTAAAGACTGTTCCCGACCACATCAAAAACATTTTTTAAAAGAAGTGGGGGAATAGCATCGCAGGAGGAGCTTTTGGGATTCAGCTTACTCACAATTTCTTATAAAGAATGTTGAGAAATTGTTTTAAATTGGTTAAAAACAGCAGTGCATGGAGGGGGGACATAGGGATCATATATTAGATGATGTTCAATCTAATATAACTTATCACCAAATAATTTAAGAAAACTTTCACACATGGCTGAAGACTAAGCCAAATATACAGTGACAGAAGGATTCACAACAGCATTTATAATATTAAAGAGTGTTCTTGGATTGTGACAGTTCTTTTCAATGTGGTCAGAAAAGAACTTGAGCTTAGCTGATATCACAGCTCTCTGGAGATGATGTATCCCTTAGAATTTCAATAGAGACCTGAAGTTTGTCTTTCTTCCAGTTTCTTTCAGCTCTTCTGTAGGCCTGTCTAAGACCTCGGGTGGTGTCATTTAGCCAGGGCTCAGACTTAGGTTTATGATATTTGACCTTTAGCAGAGCTACTGCATCTAAAATATTAGTGCAGACAGAGCTTAACCAACTGAAGTGCTCATTGGCACTAATGTTGTGACAAGAGAGATCAAAAAGAAAATTTTAGATTATTTTCAAACTTGACTCTAGTGTATAAGATTCTACACGGACTGGCCCCTGCATGTTTACTGGTTTTTGTTTGTAATCACCCTGCAATTTCTGTCAAATCTACCAGAATAGCTTCTATTTTTGACTGTAACATACCTTTTTGCCGTTCAACTTTTAGAAAATATGCTTTTTCTTTTAAAGCCACTACAGAGTGGAATGCAATAACAGATGACATAAAGAGCTGCAGTTCCATTAAGAGTTTTAAATCACAACTGAAATATTTTCTGAAGACCACTCAAATCTGTACCCATTGACACTGATGTTGTGCTGACAAAATGTGTTTTGTGTATGTGTGTGTATGGGATGAGGGGTGGGGTGTGTTATTTGTTTGTTTGTACCCTACCTGGGGACTGCAGATGTAAATTAGCCTGTGGCTAACTCTGGTACAATGCATCAAATTGTAATATTTATGTTTGAAATTTTGCATGGTCCCTAATAAATAAATAAATAATAATAAATTAAAAAAATTAAAAAAAAGATTGAGAAACCTCTTTAAACGCTGTTGAAAAACCACCACTGGTAGTAGATGTAAATAAACAAGACCAAAGTATAGATTTAGCAGGGTTGACAGTGTGAGATATGAGAGAAACAGTGAACAAGATGGGCTTATGATCGAAAATGCCATAATCACATAATTCAATGTCATCAACTGATAAGCCATGCAATAAAACAAGAACGAGTGTAGGTCCATGTATATGAGTGGAGCCTTTCACCAGACTTTAAAATCTCCAAGAATTAGTAGTCTATCAAAATTTTGAATAATACTCCCTAGAAAATCTGCAAAGTCATTTATTAAATCTTTGATGCGTTTTGGTGGTCGATATATCACTGCTATCGCCATGACATGTCCATTTTCAGTTCCTCCAGTTGGAGTTCAAAACTACTATATTCATAAATCATCCAGTCCAACACTTAAAATTATCTTTAAAAATCAAAGCATCCCTTCTCCCAGACCTGAAGTACGAGTAGAGTTAAAACAGTCAGGAGGAAGAAGTACAGAGAAGGGGCTAATATCCCCCAGTTGTAAGCCACGTTTCGGTGACAAATAGAATGTCCAAGCCACGTGAGGCAAAAAAGTAATTTGGGATAAAAGTCTTATTAAGCACCGATCTGACATTGATCAAAGCAATCCTCAGGCTCACTGAGTCCTCAGTTGGCTGTGATACCCAGCACAGTGAGCGGAGATGGCACACATCCACACCACAGGGGAAACGAGGGGGGCGATAAAAGGGAGATGAGCTGTCGAGTCTAGAACAACAGGAATATTCCACAAGTGCGATGGTTCTAGGGAACGCCACCCAATAAAGCGGTTACAGTCAATCTCTTGAGCAAGAGAGCCCAAGCGTGTCTGCAACTCCAGTTTGGCTGCCAGAAAAGCTTTAAATTTGATGACAATACCTCCCCATCTTCCATACCTTTCTCGGCACCTCCTCCCTGGTAGAGAGCAAGGCAGGCGGCGCAGACATGCAGGTACAGATGCCAAAAGAGGAGGGGGAGCGTACTGTGAGCCTCACTGAGCTTGATTTAGTATATCATCTGCTGTGAATTAAATGTTCAAAACTGCTTGCCAGTTGTACACTAAAAGCACCACAATACTTTGACTTAAGAAACACATAAAACCCATTAAAACAAACAAACTCAAGAGCAAGCCAGTTAGCTGATGGCATGCCACACACACTGGCAACATCTTGCTCCCTAGCAAATCAATACTCTTTCGCTTTGCCTCTCTCCACCGAGTCGTCTATCTGCACTCAATGGAGAAGGAGGAGCCTCGCTGTGAACGAGTGAGAAATTGAAGAGGAGGAGGAAGGCCGTGGACAGGTGATGATCCCCCCTGTGTGAAGCAGTTATCAGGTTAGAAGAGGCACGTGTGTGTGTTGGTGAGTGAAAATTCAAGAGTGGGTTGTAAAATTGCCAAATAATATTGCTTTCATGCATACACCTGTTTAATTCAATGATGCAGACTGTCCTAACATTTTCATGAACAATCTTAAATGTAGTTTGATGATCTTATAACGGTCATATATGCAAATTTGCATTGATAACCTAAAAATAGCTACTGAGAAGAAGCCAGGTTAGAAAATAGTATGGTTATGAGTGTACAAATTCAGGAGGAGGGTTATGGAAATAACCTAATTTTGAAATAATGGAGGTTGTGTAAAAGATTTAATATACATAATGATGACCTCACAACTGGCATAAATGCACTGATGACCTCATAATAGCATAGGTGGATTGATGACCTTGCAATGGGAAAAGATGCATTGATGGCCTCACACTGGGTAGTGTTGTACTGATGACCTCACAATAGGTAAAGATGCAGTGAAGACCTCAACATGGGTATAGATGCACTGATAAAGTGGATATCTGATCACAGTGTATAAAGATAAATCGATGAACTTACAATGGCCATAGATGCAGTGATGACCTCACAGTGTGAATAGATGGATTGCTGACCTCACAATGTGTACAGTTGCACTGATGACCTCACAATAGACAAAAGCTGCACTGAAGACCATGCAATTAGTTTCTATGCATTGATGACCTCATACTGGGCATACATACACTGATGACCTCACAAAGGGTAAAGATGCATTTATGACCTCACAATCGGTGAAGATGCAATGATGACCTCATAATGGGCATAGGCGCATTAACGACCAGACTATGGGCATAGAGGCGTTAATGACCTCATAATATGCAAATATCCATTGATGACCTCATAACGGGCACTGAGAAGTCATCAGGTTGGAAGAGCCAATAGTGTGTATGTATGTTTGTGAGTGAAAATTCAACAGGAGGGTTATGGAAAAGCCTAATAACTATGTCATGAATGCACAAGTAAACATACTGTTCTCAAAAAGCACACACATTGGCTGACACAAACTCCTCAAAAGTCTCCCTCATCTTCACCCAACTGTATTCAAAATTTGCAGCCATCTAGTGTGTGTATATTGGGACACACAGCATGAAAAAAACCTACATTTGCAGGCAATCCGATACCTCTTCCATCTGCAAGACTTTGCATTAATTTGAGCACAATTTATTCCTTTATTAAGCATTCCAGCTCTGTCTGTCTGATTTTTTATTGTGTGAACAGCAGTATTCTCTCACCGTAGCTGTCAGCAGCCATATCTCCCTGTAGCTCATGATCGGTTGCCCACTGAAGCTAACTAGGATTGAGACTGGTCAGTACCTGGATGGGAGACCTCCTTGGTAAACTAAGGCTGCTGCTGGGATAAGTATTAGGGAGGCCAGCAGGGGGTGTTCATCCTGCAGCCTGAATGGGATCTAATGCCCCAGTATTCTGATGGGGACATTATACTGTACGTACTTTGTATGAGACGTTAAACCGTGGTCCTGCCACTCTGTGGTCATTAAAATACCAGTAGAGTAGGGGTGTAACCCAGGTGTCCTGGCCAAATTCCCCCATTGGCCCTCATCAATCATGGCCTCCTAATAACCCCTTTCCATTAATTGACTCTATAACACTTCACTCTCCTCTCCACCAATAGCTGGTGTGTTGTGAGCATAGTGGTGCACTATGGCTGCCGTTGCATCATCCAGGTGGATGCTGCACACTGGTGGTTATTGAGGAGAGTCCCCCATTCCTGTGTAAAGCGCTTTGAGTGTAGTGTCGGAAAAGTGATATAATAAATGTAACGCTCATTCATAGCTGTTTCTCATTTCTCAATATTCTGCCTTGCTCCTTAGTGGGAGATGAGCAGGCTTGCTTGTTGCCTGGGAAACAGGATGCGGCAGGTGAGGGAAGCTGATTAGAGATGCCATTGCAGTCAGAGGATGGCGGGGTGATTGTAAAGCCATCTCTCGTTTTTTTCTCTCTCTCTCTCTCTCTAGAGACAGGGCCATCAGGCAGGCTGGCGTGGAGCCAGCGCAAAGGTCCTCTTTCACTCATCAGATTGCGTTCATGAGGTGCAAGGAAAGATAAAATCACTCCAAAATCCTAGCTGTACATTTTGCACATTTTTTTACTCTGTTTCCTCCCTCTCAAGTTATTCATAAGCAAGCTTTTCTCCCTGGACTGAAAGGCATCATTTACTTCCTACTAATGATTAAATTCCTAAATTACCCTGACTAACCTGAGCATTAATTTAACATGCTGTTCAACAACAGCTGTGGACCTTGAATGGTAAGCACATTTGGTGAATGTATTCCTCTGGGAAGTTAAAAAAAAACAAGGATTTCATAGAAAAATAGAATTTCTGTCTGTGGACAAGTACTACTTTAAGTAGAGATTTGTACAGATATTTCAGAAACATAGCTCAAAGCCGAATATACAGTTCTGATTGTGGAAATCTTGTGGCAACCAAGTACAACTATCTTCCCAGGTGGCTTACTCCTGGAAGTTGTGGAATACCAACCAATCAGATTAAATATTGCCAAATCAAGAAATTGCTTGCCATTTTTGAGTGTAATAAGCTTCAGGTGGTCAAAGAACAGATTATGCAGCAAATTCTATAATGTATCTGGGGCCCTCTGGAGTTGTTTGGGTGATTCAGTGACTTGTGGAAGCTTTTGTCCAGATCTGCTATTACAAAATATTAAGCAACAAACTGATCTAAAATTAGTGTTGGTCAGCAAAGTCCAGAATTTTCCACAAAACCAGACCTGTCTACCTGAGTATTCTCCATCTCTCTGGTTTCTTTAAGCATGGGTGGAAGTGAGGTGGACAGAGAAAAGAGGAAGTGTAGGTGAGTGCATTAGCTGGAAATGTACACCATAACCCTGGATTAAATAAATGATGGCATACATAAATACGAAACACAAAGTTTGACAAGTCCTGCTCAGTCATCCTCCCATTCTATCATTCGTACTTAATTTGTCAGGCTGAGAAGAGAAAATGATAAACTTCACGACTCTTCCCTACCCTCTCTTTCTTAATCAATGTGTTCATAAGTAGTTCAAGGACGCCTATTGAAGCAAATACATAATTAGCTTTTAAATTAAACCCAAACTGCCCAATGAACCAAGGGCAATCTGACAAATCATAACCAGATTGGTTGGCTACATCAAGAAAAACAAAGCATTTTATTAAGTGTCATCCTCGTTATGATGACAGGCAGCTCAAGTCACTTGGCGAGAGTGGGGCTAATTTTGTTCACTCACACTCTTCATCACATTGATTATTATTTTTTCTTTTCAATGGTAAAAACTAGCCATTCCAGTATGTCTAGTTTACTACAAAATGCGTTCATTCTGAACAGACCCTAAGTTAGTTGCAGTGATTTGGAACATGGTAGCTAGTTTCTAGTTGATCCAAGCTAGAAGTCATTAGCCAGCAACAAACCAGCTTCCAGCTAGGCATACCAGCTTGAAATGGTTCAGTTGAAATCTTTGTAGCTGGTGAAATAGCATTTAACCAGACTGCACCGTCTAGAAACCAGCCATCTTCTACAAACACAACTACCAGCTTAAGCTAAATTCTCCAAGAGGGCAGGACCTGGTAAGGATTCAGTCTGCATTGTGAGCTGACATTTAGCGAGCGCCGGTGTCCTCATGCATAGTCAAAGGTTGAGGAGAGCTGTTCAGATTTTACCCTCTACAACCACATTAAAATTACAGACCTCACATGTGTAGCACACACACAAACCTGTTCACAAGCTTAAGGTCTCATTGGTGCAAGGAATGAAAGAGAATACACTCAGATGAGATAGGTGGAAAGAGGTGAGAGAGAAGTGCTGTTCCAAAATTTCATTAGCATTTTAAGGCATTTTCCAAAAAATGAAAGCATTATTATGCTGCTATTATACAGGGTTTTGGTCAGGTTGTAAGTCAGCAGCATTGTAATGAGATTAGTGCATCCAAAAAAGTCAATCTAAAATGAATTCACTGATAATAAATTCACTGTTGAATAAAATATAAAATTAGTTCCTCCTAATAAAAAAAAAGGTGCTGTTTTACCCATTATTGTGTCTGAGCGATGTATTTTTATGCTTAAAAGTATAACAAAAAGTCTATCCAAAATGGGAAATAGGGAGAAAAAAAAAAGTGTATCATTGTCATATTTACAGTATAATGCATTTTCTGCTGAAAAGTAGATATAATTAGTCCAATATATATATATATATATATATATATATATATATATATATATATATATATATATATATATATATATATATATATATATATTATTTTTTATTTTTTTTCTGGGCTATGCATTTTTATACTTTAGGCCATCACATTGTTAGCTTAGCAAAAAGTTGACACCAAACTCTATTAAAATACATTGTGAATTGACTTCTACGAGAGGAGCACTATTTGAATGATGCAAAAAGTCGCTTCTGTGTAAAGTGTCAGACACAAACCAGTCACTTATGAATCGGCCCACACAGAAATTCACAGAACGCTTCAGAACCCATCATTCAAAAAAGTGTGTTTTTATAAAATATGTATTTAATTGAACACCAGTACTTTGATCATGCTTTCTGCTAATTGTTTTTACCCAATACTACACTGAAAAAATGTGCTTGCTTATTTCAGTTATGGTCCAGCCTTAGAAGGCAGATGCTTATGTAGATTGCAGAGGCAGCTAGGATTCAGAAGAGAGCCAAAGAGAGAGAGAGAGAAGGTTCTCTCCGTGTTCTGTGACAAAGCAGTATCTCATCTCAACGAGAGATGAAAAATAAAATAAAAGATAAAAAGATGAAACATGTTTGCGTGCTTAATAATTAATTGTGTATGGCATAATTCATATTTAATGCGCATCACTGGGGGCTCACTGCTCCCACACACCCCCAGAGGCATAACAGGAAGGACACAGAAATGACAGTGTGTGTGTGTGTATGTGTGTGTGTGTGTGTGTGTGTGCAAGCAAGTGTGTGTATTATTAAACATTAACTTGATGAGTTAATAAGTAGGATACTAAGAAAAAGAGCAGTCCAAGAGGGAAATCTTTTCATTAAAACACTCCCATTAAGTTATTTTCTATGTAGCTATGCACTAGAGAGTATCAGATGGGGTTTTGCATCACAGCAGATAGTTTTATGCTTGACAGGAAAAGAAAATGACTGAGGAAATGGAGATGTTATACAGAAAGCAAAGACTTGACTGAAATTAGCAAAAAGTCAGTGAACTGCTGTTCACAATCAATTTTACATCTACAATGGGATATTTTTAAGTGAAACAGAATATTCAATAACAAAAAGTGGGATTTTAGTTCATCCATTGGAAATTGATTGGATTGTAAAAAGTAAGAGATGCACCAAATTAATAATTCACAATAAGACAAAAGACTGCACATTAAATAGTAAATGTAGTAAATGTATTCGTTGTGTCGAATAAAGTGACACAAGGGGTCTTGCTGGGACGCCAAACGTACCTCTGAACCTGAGAAAAGGCCATTGTCAAGTGGCAGACAGAATTTGCATGCCTTCCCCGGACATACGTGTATAAAGGGACGCGGGGCAGCGAGTGCCAGTCTGAATTTTTCTGCGGAGCCGAACGGTTGTGCAACAGCAAGCTGAGATCACCATTGGTTCAATCACGTATACCGGCGATAAGCACTGCTGTTGGATCTACGGCGCATTTCCAGCTGATGTTCTCTCTCTCTAGTAGTGTTCCAGCTAGTGTTTCTCCTCATAACAGAGCAATACACAGCAGGCATTGAACATCCTTTTCAGGACACGTCTTTTTAAAGAAGTCTTTCCGCCTCTGTGTAGTTCCTGGATGCGGTTGATTTCTCTCCACTTCTGACGGTCATAAAAGCTGCCTCGTGTGCATGGGCTGCGATCACACGCAGGAAGCGATTTATGAATGGTTCATGTTCTCAGTGCGAGAACATAGCCATGGCAACATTGCGGTCGAGAGAAAGCCACTTCAGTCGTTCCTTCTTCCCATGGGATTGAGGACGATCTGGCTGGTGATGAGGGCGATTTGGGGATGGCGACGGGCTCGGTTTTGCCGGGTAAATCCCTACGAACCACCTGCCCCCCCGGTATGCTTGCTTGCTTCCGTCTGATCTCGGGATGAGTGGAGGACCATTCTCCCTTGAACCCCCGGAATTGGATGACAATATCATCACTGCATCGGAGAGCGTCACATCGGCGTCTAATGCTGATGATTTGTCTGGACTGCCACCTTCAGGTCCGGTCGCCCAGTCTGAGGCTGATGCGCAGATGTCCGCTATGCTTTCCCAGGCCGCCGTAAGTGCGAGGCTGGACTGGAAACGACCACCACCACCTGATGGGACCACCCGGTACTCCCCTCCAGAGCCTGTAGAATGACGTCATCACTGACCTGCATGCCATGCCTCTCCTGCAAGTTCACCAAGCCAAGGCACTCAAAGATGTGCACCTGGGTAGTTCCGACCCCAACGTGCTGCAGGAACTGCACTCTGCCACCGACTTCACTCCCAGAGCCACGAAGGTCACATCGCAGGCACTCAAGCGGAACATGGTCGAGATGCGCAACGTTGATAAGGCGCACTTTCTCAATGCCCCCCTCTCCCAGCTTGGCCTCTTTGGCGACACCGTCGACGACTTCACCCAACTGTTTTCGCCAGTGAAGAAGCAGATGGCACATCTTGCTGCGGTGCCACCAAACAAGCGCGCCCCGCCTGCTCACCGAGGGTGTCCCCCTGTGGCTAAACAGGTAGCTCAGCCTCAACCAGGGCCCAGCTCTCAGCCCCAGCGTCGAGCACCTTGCAGGCGGTGTACGCCCCCCGTCTCCAGGACACCTTCCAGGACCAGGAAAGCTCCGGAGCGCTCCTGAGACGGGCAACCCAGGCAGTCAGACGTTCGCTCTGGAGCTGGTACCAAGACCACTCTGTCTCCCGGTGATTTCATCACTCCCTGGGTCATCCAGCCGGTGCGCACCATTCATACGGCAACCCGGCCACAAAACTCTACAGTCCCGGCTCCCCGGACGCAGTTCCCTCTCTTCCGGCCCCACGACTGCTCTGCCCCAGCAGGCCACCGCTGACAAGTTCCGAAGATGCCTCTCTAGGACCTCTTCCTCAGTCTCTAACCCACCCCCTGCCGGGTGCGCAGAGCAAGGTAAGGGAAATCATCCATGAAGCACTTGAAGACAGAAGACAACCAAAAAAAAATTTAAGCTTTATTCAAGAGGTGAAATACACGACTGTGTGTTTATTCTTAATAGATAATGGCTGCTAGTTTGCTGTTTGTTACCCAGAGCCTGTGATGGGTAATCCGGGTCAAAATTGGCTTCAGCGGGCACAGCAGGCTGAATACAGTCCTGTCCCTCTTAGAAATTGATCTCGGCATGTCAGTCTGATGGAATGGAACTTGAAAGCGGATGCACTGTGCCATGAGCCCCACCGATGCAATCTTCTCACTGACCTCCATACCAAGCCAGACAGTAGAGTCCGGCTGTACTTCTGCACCTCTGTGCGTGTGTCCTCCATGTGACTTTGATTTTCATAGATTTTTTTTTATTTGATTTTTTTATTGCAAAATAAAATCTAAATTGATCTTATTTACTTCAGATGTCCCTGGTCTTCTGCACAATTCTTCAGAGCATGTTATGCATGTTTTACACTGCATATGCCCTATTCTTGTAAAGAAATATATTATCATATTTTTTTTTGTTATATATATATATATATATATATATATATACACACACACCGATCAGCCACAACATTAAAACCAACTGCCTTTTGGTCAGCTCGAATGAGTCTGGCCATTCTCTGTTGACCTCTCTCATCAACAAGGCATTTCTGTCCACAGAACTGCCCCTCACTGGATGTTTTTACAGATACGGGTCAGGAGCATTACACTCAAACACACAACAGCGAGGCCGTGCAAATGATCAATTGTTGGAGAAAAACCTCTTATAAAACTAATTCTGAAGGGACAATGTGGGACTTCACTGAAGTCCTTCACACATCTTTTTTAAGTCAGCATTTTACAACATAAGCAAGTAAATTCTTACAAGCCTGCTGTGCAGCTATTTTTTCTCCCTGTTGATGTTCAGCTCAAATTTCATATAATTTCAAATTTGCACCCATTGCCACCAAGCTTTTGAAGTGTCAGCTAATGATCACTGGACAGTTCGGATGAATTATCTTTATATTGGAGGTGCCACCTCCAAGAGTAGAACAAGACGTGCTTTTTATATTGTTCAATGCAGTGCTGGACGCCGACACAAATCATGTGCATTCCAAATCTAAAGTGAAAATATATCCTACTTAATGATTAAATTAGGGTTTAATGCAAATGGCAATGAATGCTAGTTTTTTCAATAAGTCAACATCCCACTTAGACTTTGGGAAATGTTTAACGTCACTCGAATTGGAGCTATTTTTGTGAATTTGTAATTAATAAACTGTGGAGTTAATAAAGCATTTGTGTTACATACTGTATTGTTTTGTTCTATTGTGTTGTTCTTTTCAAAGAACAAATACATGCATTATGACAGGAAATAAGTATATATTGAGTCAAGTTTTCCTACTTTTAAAATCTACGATTAAACACGATTAAATATTTTAATCTACTGACAGCCCTAATATATATTATATATATTAAATCTGAATAGATCCTTAGAGTAATTTATATTTATCATTACTACTCCAAACAATTTTTATATCATTTAAAAGTTAGTTTATATATTCATATAAATTATTTATTTTTTACTTGAGTGCATACAACTCTAAATTTCTGGTTCATGGTGGAGCATGTGACATGTATGAATAAACCCTTACAATACTAACATTTTAATTACATTTATTTTAGTAAATAGATGAAGTGGAGAGACAGCCAACAAGTGTCCACCAGACATGGGAATTTCTTCAGTACTGTTTAAAAAGCATTACAGATGGCACCAAATGAAGTTAGTTTGAGAATGCCCAGTGTGCGCCAAGCAGTAATCTTGCCAAAGGATGGCTACTTTGAAGAAGCTACAATATTACATAGTTTTGATTTGTTTAACATTTTTGAACAAATGCGTCACCAACACCATTTAATGTTGACTTTACAATATGTGTCAGCAAAGTCTAACCCAGTGCAACAAGTAGTAAAGTACCACATCCAGTGTTTCCCCTGCCATTATATTAGGGGGGCGCCCCGCCCCCCCTTGAAGGTAAAGTTAATTATATTTTCTATATAGCGGCAGATCACAACAGAAGTAATTTAAGGTTACCTTTCCAATAGAACAGGTCTATACCTTGTTCTTTTATTAAACAAACTAAATAGCCCTTAAATTATTTATCTTATTTACACGACGGCATGTCATTTCTGTCTCTACATGGTCGCACGTTTACTATTCTCCTCAGCTCTCTGTATCGCACACATGGCGGAGTTCCGCCCCTATGCGCGCACACACACACAGACACGTTCGCGCGCACACAGGTGAGCATAGGGGTGTTCGATTCCAGGTTTTCTGGTTCGGAGGTATGCATAAGTACAAACTAGAGTCACTATGACTGTTATCTATTTCTAAAGAGATAAGCTACAAGCTACGTGTAGGATAAATACAAAATTTCTACGACAGCTCTCTGGCATGGTGTAATGCCGTGGACACACTAGACTTTAAGACTACGGTCGTGATATGACGACACATTAATTCAACATATAACAAATAGTAATACACTCAAAATGTAAAAAATATACAATCTACTCGACTTTACTGCAAAAATATAATTTTTATAGGGATTAGAAACACACAAGTGAGTGATTTCGGACACAGTAACAGAGTCGACACTAAGAGTCGATTCCTGTGATGGAGTCGACCCCGAGTCTGGGGCTATTCAGAGTCGAGGAATCGACTCTTTGGAGTCGACTCCCCATCACACACTCCCACCAGCGGACAGAAAGCGTGCGTCGGAAATATGTTGCGTCAATCACCTGAAAAGAAGACAAAAATATCTGTGTTTTTTAAACGCTCCCAGGGTGGTGAAGATGGCAACACTCGCTCTCCTGTAAGTAGCACCCGGAGTAGCGCTACTGCTCCGAGTCCAAGTACAGAAAAGAGCCCAAGTGCTGCACGCCCTTTCCCTGACAAGCAGCAAAAGTCCAGTCACTAGTGATGGGTCGTTCGCGAACGAATCGGCTCTAAGAGCCGACTCTTGTAGGTGAACGTTGGGAGCCGGCTCGCATATCAGAAGAGCCGGATCTATTAATACAAATATTTAAAAAAAATTAAGATATGAACAATCAAAAGATTTAAATTAATATAATTAACTAATTCAAAGAACGAAAAAATAAAATAATATAGGCCTTAATGCTCAATCACACACATATTTGTTCTGACTGTCTGCTCAGACTAACAGCCTGCTGGCTTCTATTGCTCTGACGGTCCCAGTCAGTAGTGTAAACTGTGAAAGGGACTTCTCAACCATGAACAGGGTAATACAAACTTTTCACAATAGGATTTGCTGCTTTTAGCTATATGTTAAGCTATCACATTTAACAGTTAATGCATTTGCAGGTCAAGACAAACATCCGCAATAGGCTGCAAGGAGACCATCTTGCAGCATGCATGCGGATCTCAATAAATGGGCCAGACGTTTCTGACTTCCCATATCAAGAGGATCTGGAAATGTTCATCCAGAAGCCCAGAAAGATACACTGCAGTGACAAAAGCTGCACATTTTGTGGATAAATTACATAAAAATAAATGTTCCAATGTTTAGTTTAATGTACAGTTCAAATAATTGTTCAGTTAATATATTCACTGCTGCTATTAAAAGAAACAAATGAACACCATGACTCCTTTAAGTGTTTGTGTCAATTTTACTTTTACCCCCCCTCCCCCCAAACCCCCCAAAGCTGTAAACCTAGGGGAAACACTGACATCTACACATAGCCTAGCATTCACAACCACACGTCTGCTGATGTTTATCATTAGCATCAGTGCTGAGGCTAGACTTTGAGGGTGCTCTGTTCAGGCTAGACAGAAAGCTTAATGAGCTAGCAAATAACTGCAGAGACCCAGGAAATGCACAAACTGTACACACACATACACACAGGCACATGCTTAAACAACTGCAACATTTGTGAGCGTGCATGGTGGTCTGTGGGCCTCATGCAGCATTTGGGAGAATCAGAAGAGACAGAGGTGTTTATTGCCACTTCCCTTCACTGCACAGGGCCAAATCAAATGAGAGGAGAACATTTCCAATTCTATAAAAGTGTTTTAGATCAATTGCAAGCAGCGATCCCACATCAAACCTGATTTGCAAAGAAAGAGAAGGGGGGCAAGAAAGAGTAGGAGGGAACCAAAAGCACAGGAGGAGACTACAATTTGTCAGCATGAGAAATGCCGGTTTCAATCTTCCGTTAGGTGGGACAAGTGACATAGACATACAGTGCATACACATACAGTGCATTCAGAAAGTATTAAGAGCCCATAATTTTTATTTTCACATTTTGTTGTTGCAGCCATCTGTTAAAATGCTTTAAAATATTTTATTTCCACATCATTCTACACTCCATACCAAATAATTCATAGCAAAAAACAGATTATTGATAACTTTGCAAATTTATTACAAATAAAAAACTGAAATATCACATTGGCATAAGTATTCAGACCCCCTTGCTATGACACTTGAAATTTAGCCCAGGTGCATACCATTTCTCTGATACCGTTCTCATACCGTTGGTCCACCTGTGGCAAATTCAATTGATTGGACATGATTTGGAAAGGCACACACCTGTAAATATAAGGTCTTACACTGAAAATGCATATCAGAGCAAAAACCAAGCCATGAGGTCAAAGGAACTGTCTGCGGAGCTCAGAGAGAGGATTGTGTTGAGGCACAGATCTAGGGAAAGCTACACTTTTCGGCTGCATTGAAGGTTCCCAAGAGCACAGTGCCCTTCATAATTCATAAATGTAAGAAGTTTGAAAAATACAAAAAGGATTGTTCCTAGTGCTGGCCACCCAGCCAAACTGAGCAATTGGGGTAGATGGGCCGCTTTGACTATGAAACAAAGTGAAACAAGAAAATAAGAGTCATTTAATTCAATGTGGCCAAAGTTTAAAAATTAGATAAGCTCTAATTAGGTCAAATTTGTCTCCTGTTAAAAAGCTGTAATCCATTTTGTGTGTCTGCGCCTCACCATAAATGCTTTTTCCCTTTCTTTATGCAGGTTAAAGTTTGTGAGCCCATTGCATCCGGTAATGTAAGTGAAATTACAATAAAACATTTTTTTTCTTTCTCTCTCAAAAGGTAGCACAAATCCTATTGGGTTAAACATTTAAGAGCCATTTAAGAGCTTATAACCTTTGTTTAGGTGAAATGCCTAATTACCTTGTCATTTCAAATATTGAGAGAACTCTAAAATGCATTACCAACACCGCCTAAATTAGTTTTCTGCAACAACACTAAACAGTATTTTGTGCTTTAAAGGAATAACTCCCCGAAAAATGAAAATTTTGTCATCATTTACTCACCCTCATGATGCTTCAAACCTTCTTGGAGCACAAAGGCAGAGGTTAGGCAAAATGTTTACCTCAGTCACAATTTACTTCCATTGCCTCTTTTTTTTTTTTTTTTTCAAAACAATGAAAGTGAATGAAGATTGAGACTAACATTCTGCCAAACATCTCGATTTGTTCCACAGAAGAAAGAGACTCCAAGGCTTGAAACAACATAAGGGTGATTCAATTATGGCAGAACTTTTATTTTAGGGTGAATTGTGCTTTTTAATAGTGACATTTCCAAGAGTGGTTGTGTTTAGTGTGTACAAAATTAGATTTATGTAAGGGGTGGGAAAAAAAAGTCTTATGTTTGTTTTTTGAACTTTCACAATTTAAACACTTGGATGTCTTTTCTGAAACCATCTATGCACAGTTAACTTAAGATTCAACATTAGTGTCATTGTGCAGAGTACAAGTTCAGAGCCAATGAAATGGAGTTGTTTTCGCATATCCCAACTAAGCTGGGGTCAGAGCGCAGGGTCAGCCATGATACAGCACCCCTGGAGCAGATAGGGTCAAGGGCCCAACAGTGATATCTTGGTGGTGTTGGGGCTTAAACCCTCAACCTTACGGTCAGTAACCCAGAGCCATAACCGCTGAGCCACCACTGGTCAGCCTTGATACAGCGCCTCTGGAGCAGATAGGGTAAAGGGCCTTGCTCAAGGGCCCAATAGTGGCATCTTGGTGGTGCAGGGGCTTGAACCTGTCGTTCTTTTTTGAAGAGACGAAGTCAAGTTTTCAAGGTAAAAAATATATTGATTAACAAGAAAGAATAAGTACAAAAATCATTCAGCCTGCTGGGGACCTAGTCTGCTTCACCCGTAAAGCTCAAAAAGACCCTGTTTTTCCTGTGTTCCTACTTTTCTGACCCAGGGTGTGTTTTTACTCATTTGATTGGCTTATTTTTGCCGCAGGGGCATCTCCAATATTTTAAGAGATAAGTTTCAATCATCCCGTTGGTTCGTTTTTGCCACAGTGGAATTACTGGTTTTGCCTTCTATTGATTGGTTCTTACCAGTTCCCTGTTTCAAACTTCCCTTGCCTAAAGAATTTCTAATGTAGACCTGTTTCTAGGTTCCCCTCATTTCCTGTGTCAGAAATGTAGCTATAGCTTATCACACTTCACATTTAGTGTTTTTGGTTTTAACATATATTTTCTAGTTAGTTACACACATCATTCATAATTTGTTAGCAGGCATACATTGTTTAAGATTTGTCACACACATATATACTGACTAAGATTATAACACACAACAAACCCCTGACCTTCTGGTCAGTAACCCTGAGCCTCAACCACTGAGCCACCACTGCCCAAAGTTATCTGAACTTATCCGGGTTTACAGCATGGAGGTGATAAAGACAACTGCACTTACCTAATGTTGTGATCATTCAGACAAAGCAGCATGTAGGAAAGAAGATAAAAAAGAGAGATATATGTTATTTGCAGTAGTGATGAAACATATAATTGGCCTAAAACAAAGCAGAAGGATTAAAAGAGCAGTGTGCATTATCCTAAAATAGGAAAACAAGGTTTTGCATATTGTTGTAAAGTTTCTAAAGTGTTTTATAAACTATACATTATGATAGGATAAGCCACGTTTACAGTCAAAGCAGTTGTAAACTAATTATAAACACACACTTGTGACCACACATCCTCTATTAGAGTGTAACAGAACCCAGACAATTTTTCAGCTGCCTTGATTCCAGATTAATTTTCCCCATTCATTTATTTCTATAGGGATAAAAGAAAATACTTCATGAAAGAGTTACCATGAACCAAAGCAA
This sequence comes from Moxostoma hubbsi, assembly GCA_032164185.1. Lineage (NCBI taxonomy): Eukaryota > Metazoa > Chordata > Actinopteri > Cypriniformes > Catostomidae > Moxostoma > Moxostoma hubbsi. The sequence goes on along the minus strand of JAVLUX010000012.1, from coordinate 13,531,162 downwards.
CAGCTCTGATGTGATTCACAACATTATACAAACTCTGATTTGAAGCAAAAAAAAAAAAAAATGTACTTGAAAATTGGCAGGAAAAAGAAAAAGGCAGGATTTTGAATACCTATCGTACCATATTTACAATGCCATTTGTTAGTCATGTTCGTTACTGACAAGCTAAAAACTGGCATAAAAGAACCATAAAAAAAAACATTGAAGTAGTTCATATGACTTGTGCATTTTATTCAAAGCCACTTGAAGATGTGCGATAGCTCTGTGAATCACAAAAGGCTGTGTTTTATAAGTAAATATATAAAATGCACGCACAGTTCCTGTTCATCAGTGAATGGCGCTGCTCTGTTTACACACACACGTGGCTATTTTTAGCCTTCACGTGGTGCGCAGAATTTGAGAACTACTCACGAACAACACCTCAGATGTAGATACTCAATAGTTCGGTTCACTTATAACATGCATTTAGAATGGCACTGGAGGTGCTTTTTTTATACCAGAATTTGAATAAGAAGCAAATTAAACTACTGTGAACTTGCCTACAAACAGACACACTTACAGGACTTCCTGGAGAGTTTAGAATGTCAAAATAAAAGCGTGTGGTTTAAAAGTTAAAGGTGCACAATTGAGATATATTATAATATATTATTATTATTGTCATTTGTTTACAAATTATAATATATTTAAAATGAACGGGTTCTAAAAAATAACTGTGTGAATTAAAAGTGAGCTAATATCTTACAACTAAATTGAACAAAAAAGAGATCTGAATCCTTAAAAGTCCATATACAAGCTGAAAAAAATAGCAAAAAAATACATAAATAAATATATAAACAGCTTCTTTTCTACTGATGACTTATACTGGAATTACTGTTAATTTTGCTGCTACATTATCCAGTATAATAGTTAACAATGAAGCTATACATCTATATTGAAATAATGTGTAGTTAGAGGTTTGTGTTTCTTTACTTATTAAATAGCACACCCAATTAGTTCCACACAATAATGTAAAGACATTCTAAACTGATTATGCAAAACAACACTGGTATCGGATCGGGATTGGTATCGGTCGATACTGAGATTTACAATATCCATCAGAAGAGAAAAAGAGATATCGATGCATCCTGCATACATGGACTGATGGAAAAAAATGCCTTCAGCAGAAGCATATACCACTGACATACAACCACCGAGCTCAGTAGTTTTCTTTGATAAATGAACTATATTACTTGGAAGAATTGTTTATTCTAATAATTATATGCATACAATAATATACAATAATAAATGTAATGGTTTGATAATAGCACATATGTTAATGTATCGCCCAACCCTCGCAGGCCACAACCCTTCACATACATCATTATTACCAACCTACAGGAGCCTTAATGTGCGATTAATAAAACTCCTCGGTTCTGACTCATTTTTATGTTTCTGCTAAGCATTTTCAGCTGAACAGAAAGCAAAATATGTTAAGGTTAATATTTTCTGGAACATAAGAATGCAATTTTTTGATGCTCTGGCACAGGGGGTGTACTGTTTAATTCAGGATGATGCCTTTAATGCATCAGAGAATGCCAGATTGCCTTTGGGGAAATATTAAACACATGCTGCCCCAGGGCTATTAGAAGGCCTGAAAACAATTTGAAAACTTGCCATGGGACATTATTTCTTTAGTATTTTAGTCATTTTTCTACTCATGTAGATATAAATCAACCAGGTACTGCAGTACTCTGAGAGGTGTGGTTTGGTTTATGGTGGCTTGACAAAACCAAAATACTGTGGTTTTGCAAATGGGTTTATTTTATTTATTTATTTTTCAAAATCCTTAACTTTTTTTTTTTAATACTAACTCCATCTAGAGTAGGGGGCAAGGTGTCCCGTTTTTCCCAGGATAGTCCCGTATTTAAGCAATTTTTCCTAATGTACCAAAAATCGTGTTTTGTCCTGTATTTCCCCTCTACTAAAATTTCTCTATCGCCTATTCAGCTTTTTCATTCACATGAGTATTATAATCAAAGGTAGCCATGGATACGTCTTATAAAACCATTAAAATCACAGCATGTTTTTTTAAGTATATGATTGCATTAAACTTCCAAACAAAATCTCCTATCAATAGACTGAGCGGAATATGTACAAGACGGCCATGTCTGAGACATGGACAGACGTTGCTAGTGAGCAAGACCATCAATTTTGGAGTTTCAGCCAAGGTCATGTAGTTTGTTTTATGCCTGCCTGGGACATCTGCAACTGTGGAGCGTGTATTCTCATTAATGAATGCAGCATGGACAACGGATAAATCTTGACCCGGTGTCACAGTCATGAAGGCAATGCTTTTCGTACATCTTATTTTTGGACTGGACATTGATGCATTTTACGATAAACTCTTGAAAGACAAGTGCACACTGATAAAAAATTGCTGCCAGCGAAAACTACAAGGTGACAACAGTTACAGATGCGGACGAACCCTCTTCTTTGCATTGATATGTGCCTAGGTAAGGATCCGTCAATTTCATTTTTTCAGGGAGGGGGCTGTCCCATTTTCCACAAGCAGGAATCTGGTCATCCTAATCCAGAGCTTTCAAGCTCCTTCGTACAAGCTTCAAGGGGACATTCAGACTTAGTTTGCTATGTCTTTTCCAAACTAATCAGTCTTTTAGTTTTCCCATAGAAGACGTACAACAAATCGCATAGATTTCCATTGACAATGTAACATTAACTCCTATTAAGTCTTTCAAGCTATCCACCAAACTCGGTCCACACCTTCATCCTGTTCTGACCCAGGTTGCTAAACCTTTTTTTTAACTGATCATATGCAAGGTTTTCCTATAGCAGATGATCAAACATCCCATATACCTTGCAGCAACAACACATTCTAGAAACCACCATAATATTTGACTGCTTGTCTGGCCATACGGCCTGTATAAACTTTAAATTATTTAAAAAAAGATTTTTAAACAATTTTGAATTTCAAGGCAAGGCTTTGTAAATCCAACATCTTGTTTTTGCCATTTTTTGTAAAATTATCTATTATATATATATATATATATATACACACACACACACACAGTACTGCGCAAAAGTCTTATCATGAGACACATAACATAACACGACATAACATTTTTCACATCAGCATTTGTCTTAAGATGGTTATTTATATCTTCAGCTTTAGTGTGCCAATGGGAAATATAAATGTTAGACTCCCAAACATTACTTTTGCATATAGAAAAGATTAGAATAGAAGAACAGGGAGCCCTGCAACAAATGTCATGGCTCCCACAGAGCATCCCATATATACACTCACCTAAAGGATTATTAGGAACACCATACTAATACTGTGTTTGACCCCCTTTCGCCTTCAGAACTGCCTTAATTCTACGTGGCATTGATTCAACAAGGTGCTGAAAGCATTCTTTAGAAATGTTGGCCCATATTGATAGGATAGCATCTTGCAGTTGATGGAGATTTGTGGGATGCACATCCAGGGCACGAAGCTCCCGTTCCACCACATCCCAAAGATGCTCTATTGGGTTGAGATCTGGTGACTGTGGGGGCCATTTTAGTACAGTGAACTCATTGTCATGTTCAAGAAACCAATTTGAAATGATTTGAGCTTTGTGACATGGTGCATTATCCTGCTGGAAGTAGCCATCAGAGGATGGGTACATGGTGGCCATAAAGGGATGGGCATGGTCAGAAACAATGCTCAGGTAGGCCGTGGCATTTAAACGATGCCCAATTGGCACTAAGGGGCCTAAAGTGTGCCAAGAAAACATCCCTCACACCATTACACCACCACCACCAGCCTGCACAGTGGTAACAAGGCATGATGGATCCATGTTCTCATTCTGTTTACGCCAAATTCTGACTCTACCATCTGAATGTCTCAACAGAAATCGAGACTCATCAGACCAGGCAACATTTTTCCAGTCTTCAACTGTCCAATTTTGGTGAGCTCTTGCAAATTGTAGCCTCTTTTTCCTATTTGTAGTGGAGATGAGTGGTACCCGGTGGGGTCTTCTGCTGTTGTAGCCCATCTGCCTCAAGGTTGTGCGTGTTGTGGCTTCACAAATGCTTTGCTGCATACCTCGGTTGTAACGAGTGGTTATTTCAGTCAAAGTTGCTCTTCTATCAGCTTGAATCAGTCGGCCCATTCTCCTCTGACCTCTAGCATCAACAAGGCATTTTCACCCACAGGACTTCCGCATACTGGATGTTTTTCCCTTTTCACACCATTCTTTGTAAACCCTAGAAATGGTTGTGCATGAAAATCCCAGTAACTGAGCAGATTGTGAAATACTCAGACCGGCCCGTCTGGCACCAACAACCATGCCACGCTCAAAATTGCTTAAATCACCTTTCTTTCCCATTCTGACATTCAGTTTGGAGTTCAGGAGATTGTCTTGACCAGGACCACACCCATAAATGCATTGAAGCAACTGTCATGTGATTGGTTGATTAGTTAATTGCATTAATGAGAAATTGAACAGGTGTTCCTAATAATCCTTTAGGTGAGTGTATACAGTATATATATATATATATATATATATATATATATATATATATATATATATATATATATATATAGTAATTTTGCATGTAATTTTTTTACTTATTTATAATTACTTTGCTGATACAGACAAGTTTTGGGAGTTACAGTTACATTTGCATTCTTAGCTTTGAAAGTTCTCTTAAGTACATCTTAAAACTGAATACTCAGGTACTTGTGTCCACATCCATATTATGGTTTTAGATTGTTTAATTATAAGATGTTCTTTAACCTTCTAATTGCTTCATTTATATCTTGCAGAAATCAATGAAGGGCTATGTTGCTGTCGTTTGAGCTGCCAGATGAGACAGATCAGAGACACACAACGAGAAAGCGGTCTTTCAAGCAGACTTGAGAGAAGAGAGGGGAAACTCTTTCACTCTCAAATCTTTTCAGCTCTCAGAGTGCTTTGCAACTATTTCATCTTTATTTATGATATGTATGGTGAGTTTGTGTGCAGGAACTGGTAACCCATTCAACTTTGTTCATTACCATGCCGAACAGAATGGGCCGAGGGGAGTGTTTGTGATGCTGTTGTGATTCATGAATATTTCCATGATTTTAAGAAGCTTGCTTTGCTTTTGAATTGCAGATAAAATTAGATTATTATTATTATTATTATTATTATTATTATTATTATTATTATTATTTTAATTTTATTTATTTGCTTTCTCTTGAAATGCCTGTGAGCTAGAGGGAAAGGTGAGTATCAATGAAAGTTTGGGCTAATCAAGGGTTTTTAATGCACATAATAAAATGCAAAATATCTTGCCTTTAATATTCCTAAATGAACAAAATAAGTAACCAAAAGCATAAGACCACACTTTTTGGCAGTGAATTAAAAAAAAGTATGCTTTGATAATGAATAGATAGTTTATGGAAATAAAAAAAAACAAACAAATAAGGAACACATACATGCGATTTGACTTGTTTGTGCTCTTCTCAACTTTTAAATAATTTCACATCCAGCATTGTTGTGAGTAAAGTACTGAAGGGGATCATGATTCATTAATCTACAGCTAACTGAGACCCCGTTTACACCTAGAATCAAGATGCATTATTGGTTATATATGGTTAGTGCTAAATACACAGGTATAAACGGGGTCTAAAAAAATTCTGATCGGATCACAAAAGACACATAAGAATGTGGTCTAAAACGCATCTGAAATCATCACATATGAGGTGTAAATGCTAATCCATCCTGTAGGCGTCCAGGCAGCAGCGAAGTTCCACCCTTCACCTGTCAATCAACCACTGCACTAAAACAAGAGTTTAAACTTTGTCGGTTATGAAATAACCTTCTCATTGAAGAAAAAAACAAAAAAACAAAAAATAAAATGGATACAAAAACAAACACACCAATTTCATGGATCTTCCTAAGTGTGTCTGAAATCAACATGCACAGACACTTATGAGAATCATGGACATCTGCAGCTCAGATTAATACTGCTAATCCACTAAAATAATTGGCAAATTCTGATGTTGTGTTTAGTTACAATTTCAGATGAATCTGGAAGAAATAGTTCACTGTTATTTCATGCTTTCTTTGTCTTTTATGAATTTGTTGTATAGTAATGTTATACAATAACAAACTGGCAGAGTCCCAGTTTTGGAGAGTCCCTCCCCAAATCTGATCTCAAGTGACCACAGGAGATGCATTTAAGTGACCAGGTGTAAACAGTGATGTGTCTCATCTGACTACATGTGATCGGATCACACGAGATGCATCTTACCACCAGGTGTAAATGGGTTCTGAGTGTGGTACATGTTTCTTTGCAAGTGAACAATTCAGAAAAGTCAGTATAGACAACAGTCTCTACCTGCAATCAGACTAAAATCATCTTACCTTAGTGTCATAAAGTTTATCAAAGATTAAATGGCAAGAGACATTGTGTAAAACTAGCACACATAAATTGCCACGGAATGATGCAAAATGATACAACTTCTGATTAAATGGTTTCTGCCAATATAGTTGTTGTTACAGACATCTAGATTGGTCTAGGGACAGGGACACGATTGGACTTTTTCTACATTCTCAAGAGTACATAAGTGCTTGTAAGGGTAAATCTCAAAATGCAATTGCCAGAACTTTGTGTCCTTGCTGCAAATGTAGATAACTACCTATAAACCAATTATATCACTTGAAAATTATGTCATCACACAAAGCCAAGAAAGAAAAGTACATTTACAGCTATTTATATAGAGAGAGAAAGATTGAGCGAGGGAGACAATCAGAAGTAGGTTTATTGTGTAATACAGTATGTTTGTGCGTGCAAATGCATCCCAGAGGATTCTGTAACTTCAAGTAAAAATGTATTAGTCCAATTCCATCAATTAGATAAGAGACATGCATATGCACTTTCAGTGTAGCATACAGACTGCAGAATACAGATTTGGTGTGGGTGTTATCAGAAGCCTCGAGCGGCCCCCATGATTTCTCTGAAGCACTTCAAAAGCAACAGCCATGGACAGCGAGAAAACGAGAAAGAATAAATGAAAGAAAGAGTTTAATTATAATGACAAGGGGTGATCTCCAGGGCATTTAGCAACCTCAGACATCCTATTTATTGCTACAACCTCTACAAGCTCTATATGCTACAAAAATAAATATGGTTAATCATGAAGAGGGTGGGCGGTACTGGAGGCAGAACTAATGCAATTTCTTCTTGACCCTTTGTGACACATATATGTTTTCGAGCTGTGTGTTCCAGGAGCTTAGAAAACGCCTGATGGCACTGTGTGGTCCAGAGAGGGGTATATGACAGGCATATGGAAATGTCTGATCAGACATTAGTGTGCATTAGCTTAGCAAAGCATGCTGTAATGTCATATCATGTGAGCTCGTTCTTTGCTTCAAAAGCCTGAATTGATTCCCTACTGTTTGCCCCATTACCACCCTGTAACAAGCGATCAGGTCCAATTGGTGGGAAAGGCTATGGAAGGAAATCAAATCCAATTGAATCCATTCAGATTAGATCGAATCAGGCAAATAAATGGTGCTCTGAAGCATGTAAAGCCTGAGGGATTAAAGGGAGGCTTGTGAATCAGTCCATGTGTTCAATTGCTCCTCAAGAGAAACAAACAATATAATGTTCCCGGTAAAACCAGTGCTGGAATTTTAGACTGATGGAAGCGTAAAATTAAGCACAGCTATCATGGCTAAACCAACGCGGGTCTTAAAGCGCATTTGTGGTAACAGCTCAAGAGATGTTCAAAATACAGACCAGTCACATCAAAGAAAAAAAAAGATGTACGCTCAGGGTATAAACTTGTATGCTGCTATTTTATGTATTTATTTATGTATTTTCCAGTGGCATACAAAAGGAAAAAATAAAACACAAGGCATGTGTTCTCATTTTGCATAAATGAGAAGGACAAACGGTGGAGGACAAACAATGTACAACATTTGCTAATGAGTGAAGCAGAATTTGAAACAACTGTAAGTTAGGATATATATGGTAAAAATGGACTTGGAGACACATTTGCCTGCAGGAACTGTAAAAGATGTAATTTAGCATCTCTTTAAATGAACTCTGCTCTGATGTAAAGTTAATAGTGGGTGAAGAGTTCTCTCAATATTGCCCGTTGATCTTCTCTTTGGGTGAAGTCAAACATTAGTGGTGCTCAGTCATTATTAGTCTTTTTTTATACTGGGAGTGCATTTCAAAGATTTGGAACAATACCCAAAGCGGGGAAAATAAAAAGTGTACTTATGTACAAGGAGGCTCAGCTGGCTTCTTTTTAATAAATTACTTCATGGCACTGGAAAGGTATAGTTGTAGACATAACAGAACTTGGCAGAGAGCAAGACTTACTACTCTTGAGAAAATGTTGCCCTGCAACTTTCACAAGTGCTTTTTGGAGTCACGTTTTTACAGATATCTCAAAAACAACATCCCTTGATTTAAAAAAAAAAAAATGTACATCAAGAAAGTACAAGCCTGTAATAACTGACATGCACCTCTCCCAGTTTTTAGGTAATTAATAGCTGAATTTTATACAGAAGTAATGAATTACAAATATTTGTACTTGAGTATACATATTTATAATTGACTTTTACATCATTATATTTTGAAGAGAAAATGTATACTTTTAAACTATAAATTACTCCAGACCTATTTGTTACTTTTGCGTCTGAACACTGCAAAAAATAACAGCTGTATGTGTAAATTGCATGCAGATCAGCGTTAGTGATGTCAGATTCATGAAAGAATGATTTGAGTGGAATCTTTTAAATTTGATTTGATTGACCCAATCACAATGATTTAAAAAGCAGTCTGAATGATTTATTTTACAAATTACAAATGTAGCATCTGGACCAATCAGATACACAATTATTCATTATTTAATGAATAAGCCAACAGATGTCTCAAGACTGTAACAAGCAAAGGTCCAAGCAGGCCCAAGCCGACTCTGTTATGTCTGCTCCCCCACTGATCATTATCAAGCCTTTACACTGTCTTTGCTGACACTGGACCAGCAAATAGTGGACCCCAGTGACATTCCAAGTGGGGGGAGGTTAGCTGCATGCTAGAGAAAAGACTGCAGAAAGATTAAAATGCTCCTTTCCCCCATAGGAAATGGACACAAATCCCAGAACAACAGACTTTCTTCATTAAATTATAGACAAACTGTTCTATAAATTCACATGTATATCCCCAGAACATAGTATCTACAATCATTACTGTCTTGTAAAGTGTCTTTTTGTACTGTATACTGTTTTATGCATGCCTTATGACAAAATTACCAGATAATGTACAATTAGTTCTGCCATGTTTCCTATCAAATGAATCCTTGTGTGACATACTGCAAAGTGGTGTATGTATATATATACATTATCTGGTCAAATTTTTGTCACCTTGTTTGGAAGCTGACTCATTTGCATGAGTGGGGGGTAAGCTGTTAATTTGTTTCCCTTATATATATTGTTTCCCTATATATATATATATATATATATATATATATATATATATATATATATATATATATATATATATATACATACAAGTCTGATAGCAAGATTGCATGCTTGCTATATTAATTAGAGCATAAAGGGAAACAAATTAACAGCTTACCCCCCACTCATGCTAATGAGTCAGTTTCCAAACAAATCAAATCAAATCAAATCACTTTATTGTCACACTACTGTGTACACGAGTGCAACAGCAGGTGAAATTCTTGTGTGCAGTTCCGAGCAACATTGCAGTAATGACAGTGACGAGACATAAACCACTTTACAATAAACAACATATTACACAAAACAATTTACATAAACTTACACAACAATTTACATAACAAATGTACACATACCTACACAACAATTTACATAACAAATGTACACAATACACACAATGTAGAATACACACACTAGAGAAGGGTATAAATATATATATATATACACTGACTGAATTGGGAGCGAGAATATATTGACAGAATGATGATTAATAAAGTGCAGTGCTGATTGTAGATTGTGAGGGATCAAGTGTTCAAAAGTCTTATTGCTTGTGGGAAGAAGCTGTCATGTAGTCGGGTGGTGCGGGTCCTGATGCTGCGATACCGCCTGCCTGATGGAAGCAGTGAGAGCAGCCCATGACTCGGGTTGCTGGAGTCTTTGATAATCCTCCGAGCTTTATTCACACACCGTCTGTTATATATATCCTGGAGGGAGGGAAGCTCACCTCCGATGATGTTTCTGGCCGTTCGCACCACCCTTTGCAGGTCTTTGCGGTTGTGGGCGGTGCTATTGCCGTACCAGGCGGTGATGCAGCCAGTCAGGATGCTCTCAACAGTACTAGTGTAGAACTGTGTGAGGATGTGGTGGTTCATTCCAAACTTCCTCAGCCGTCTCAGGAAGAAGAGGCGCTGGTGAGCCTTCTTCACAACGGCCTCAGTGTGGAGGGACCATGTGAGTTCCTCAGTAATGTGGACACCGAGGAACTTGGAACTGCTGACTCTCTCCACCGGTGCTCCATTAATGGTGATGGGGCTTTGTTCTCTGTCTTTCTTCCTGAAGTCCACCTCAAGCTCCTTGGTTTTACTGACGTTGAGGGAGAGTTTGTGCTCTTGACACCAGCGCGTCAGAGTGTGCACCTCCTCTCTATAGGCTGTTTCATCATTGTCAGTGATCAGACCTACAACCGTTGTATCGTCAGCAAACTTAATGATGGCATTGGAGATATGTGTCGCCACACAGTCATGTGTGTAAAGGGAATACAGGAGTGGGCTGAGAACACAGCCCTGCGGGGCTCCAGTGTTGAGGGTCAGTGATGAGGAGATGTTGCTGCCCATTCTAACCACCTGACGTCTGCCTGACAGGAAATCCAGGATCCAGCTGCACAGCGAGCTGTTTAAGCCCAGAGCCCGGAGTTTCACATCAAGCTTGGAGGGCACTATGGTGTTAAATGCTGAGCTGTAGTCTACAAACAGCATTCTCACATATGTGTTCCTTTTTTCCAGGTGGGAGAGAGCAGTGTGTATTGTAGATGCAATGGCATCATCAGTGGAGCGGTTGTTACGGTAGGCAAACTGCAATGGGTCCAAAGAGGTGGGCAGAACAGAGCAGATGTGATCTCTGATTAACCTCTCAAAGCATTTGCTGATGATGGGGGTCAGAGCAACAGGACGCCAGTCATTTAAACAAGTGATTTTGGCTTGCTTCGGTACAGGCACAATGGTTGATGTTTTGAAGCATGTGGGGACTACAGACAGCCCAGCCAGCAATGACATGTGGGGCCCAAATGGGTTAAGTATGGGTTCCATGGTTACTGTGTGGGCATGGGCTTTGGCTGGGTGAAATCAGCAGGTCCCATGTAGGTTTTGTAGTATGAGTCCCACATAGGAAGCCCATATGAGCTGATTACATGGGCCCCATAAGGGACAGGCATGGGCCAATTGGGCATGGTTTTGATCTGGGAACACATATCTGGGTCCTGCATGGTATATTTATGGGCCAAGTGGGCATGGGTTTGATCTGGGAACACATATATGGGTCTTGAATGGCATATTTATGGTCCAAGTGGGCATGGGTTTGAACTGGGAACACATATATGGGTCCTGCATGGTTTATTTATGGGCCAAGTGGGCATGGGTTTGAACTGGGAACACATATATGGGTCCTGCATGGTATATTTATGGGCCAAGTGGGCATGGGTTTGAACTGGGAACACATATATTGCAGTTCAAAACGTCAAGTGTCTTGTATTTATCTTGGACTTATATTCATTCTTCATTTTTAGTTTTTCTTAGATTGTTTCCTTAAACCATTTGGCATGGTTGGGCTTAGATAGGCCTTGCGTGAATTGCCCAGTTATGACCCACATAAGATCCTTACAGAGCCCATTTAAAGCCCATCTGGGTAGCCATGGTTGGATCCCGGGTGCAAGCCCACTTTAGACCCATTTGGGCAGGTGGGGCCCAAATGGGTCTGACATGAATTGCCCAATTAAGACCCATGTAGTACCCTTACAGGTCCCACTTTTAGTACGTCTGGGCTTCCACGGCTTGCCCCAATGTGGAACCCGGGTGCAAGCCCATAATGGGGCCCACATTTGCCGCCCATGAAGCCCTCATCTGGGCCCCACATGTCATTGCTGGCTGGGAGGGAGAGGGACAGGTTGAAAATGTCCGTAAAAACACCAGCCAGTTGGTTCGCGCATGCTCTGATGACGCGGCCCGGAATGCCGTCTGGACCCGCAGCTTTACGGATGTTCACCCGTCGAAAGGATCGGGTTACATCCGCAACAGAGACGGAGAGTGAACCATCATCTGTAGTATCGGCCGCGAGTGCTCTCTCCGCGAGGGCGGTGTTGTTGTCCTCGAAACGAGCATAAAATGTATTAAGCTCGTCCGGGAGAGAGGCAACAGTGTTCATGGCAGAGTTTTTATTCTGTTTATAGTCCGTGATGATGTTAATTCCCTTCCACATACTTCTGGAGTCAGTGGTGTTGAACTGACCTTCAATTTTGTGCCTGTACTGGCGTTTGGCTGTGCTGATGGATTTACGGAGGGCATAACTGGCTTGTTTACGCTCCTCCGCGTTCCCGGAATTAAAAGCGGTGGTCCGCGCAGTAAGTGCCGCGCGAACATCGCCGTTAACCCAGGGTTTCTGGTTGGGGTAGATCCGTATGTTTTTCGTCGGAACAACGTCCTCTACGCACTTCCTGATGAAACACGTTACGCTATCAGCGTAAACCTCGATGTCGTCATCGGAGGCAGACCGGAACATCTCCCAGTCCGCGTGATCAAAACAGTCCTGTAGCGCAGAGTCTGGTTGGTCCGACCAGCACTGGATCATTCTGAGGGCGGGTGATTCCCGTTTCAGTTTCTGCCTGTAAGCGGGCAGAAGCAGAACGGAAGAGTGGTCGGATTTGCAGAAGAGTGGTCGGATTTACAAGGGAACATTTCCTTCTTGGAAAATGCACCTTTCTCATTGGTCAAGCCAGACTCGAGAGGAGGGACCTTCATCAGATAACAAAAATTATGGAAAAGTAATAAAATATCATTTGTAAAATTTATATTTTACTAATGTACCAAGTTAAAAGATCCCCTGTATAATTAATAGCATTAGCTGCGAGATAATTACATTTTTATGTAAGCAAAAGGTATATTATAACTTAAATAAACCTATTTTAATCATTATTAAATCAAACTGAAGCAAAATTGAGCTTGTGAATCAGAATGAAATTGAATCAGGAAATCTGTATCAATATCCAGCCTTTATAATAATAATAATAATAATAATTAAAAATGTTATTGTAGTGATAAATATTTCATTATTACTGAGTCAAAAAAGCTGAATAAATGTTTTCTTTACTGTAAATCAGACAAGGAAAAATAATGTTATAGTCACACTAAAGACAGACAGAAAGAAAGAAAGAAAGAAATAAAGAAAGAAAAAAGAAAGAAAAGAGAAAGTAAGAGAAATATTGGTCAATATCTAGTAATTATAGCAAACTAATGCTAGCATTATGCCATATTTGCAGCATAACATCCTCATTGGTGTTCATGTGAGACAGCAAACACACTCATCATTATGCAGGCCAAACAGCCTAGGCTATATACACTGGCTTTGCTAATTAAATATGGATGGCCACATCTATTCACATGAGCAGTTTATACTTAATTGCAGTGAACACAAACATGAAGCCAAGGAAAGAAGTGCAGAGAGAGGCATGACACTAACTGTGAAGCCCTGCAACTGTAAACGGACAATAAATATAGAGGTAAATAGCTAAACAGTCTGAACACACTCTATTCGACAGCTGGTCAGATTAGGATGTATAGGGAGAACATAAAAGTAATATGCTGATATAAGAGATGGGGAAATTAATATATACTGTATATATATATATATATACATACAGCTGAAGTCAGAAAATTACATACACTTAGATTGAAGTCATTAAAACTAATTTTTTATCCACTCCACAGATTTACTATTAGCAAACTAAAGTTATGGCAAGTCGTTTTGGACATCTACTTTGTGCATGACACAAGTAATTTTTTCCAATAATTGTTTACAGACAGATTGTTTCACTTTTAATTGACTATACCACAATTCCAGTGGGTCAGAAGTTTACATACACTAAGTTAACTGTGCCTATTAAGCAGCTTGGAAAATTCCAGAAAATGTTGTCAAGCCTTTAGACATTGAGCCAGTGAGTATCTAATAAGAGGTGAACTGAATTAGAGGTGTACCTGTTGATGTATTTTAAGTCCTAGCTTCAAAGCCCTACCAACAAAGCCCTGACCTCAATCTGATAGAAAATGTGTGAGCAGAACTAAAAAAGCGTGTGTGAGCAAAGATGCCTGCAAACCTGACTCAGTTACACCAGTTCTGTCTGAAGGAATGGGACAAAATTACAGCAACTTCTGGCAAAAAAACTAAAATGTGAGAAATGCTACCAAAAATGTTTTAACCAAGTTAAACAATTTAAAGGCAATGCTACCAAATACTCATGTAAACTTCTGACCCACTGGGAATGTGATTAAATAAATAAATGCTGAAATAAACAATTCTCTCTATTCTGACATTTATAAAGTAGTAATCCTAACTGACCTAAGACAGGGAATGTTTTCTAAGATTAAATGTCAGGATTTGTGAAAAACTGAGTTTAAATGTATTTGGCTAAGGTGCATGTAATCTTCTGTATAGAAGACTACATATATATATATATATATATATATATATATATATATATATATATATATATATATATATATATATATACACTCCACTACTGTGAAGAGAAATAAATTTACAGTGTGATTTCCAATAAAATAGCAGAGACAATGATTTAAAATAAATAAACACATTAATGAGTAAAAGTATGAAATATTGAATTTTTTTGAAAATGGAGCAATAATAACTTTCCTACAAAACATTACTTAGATGCCAGCACTGCAGTCACACAAAAGTTACATATTTGTACTTTTATAATTTGTTCATTAATGTGTTTGTTTAGGATTACAAAAAAATTAAAAATTGGCTTAATGTAAATCATCATGCCAGTATAATAGAGAGAGAGAGAGAGAGAGAGAGAGAGAGAGAGAGAGAGAGAGAGAGAGAGAGAGAGAGAGAGAGAGAGAGCAGCAGCCCAGCTCCCCCACCAGCCAGACAGCAGCAGCCCACACTCTGACACCAAACTCCAGCAATCCAGCAGCAACACCACAACCAATGTCACAGGCAAAGTCCTCTGAAGGCCCCGAAAAGCAAGAAAATGCCCTACAGAATGCAGAATCATCATCTTAATTGATTCAAATGGTAAGTTCATCAACAAAAAACAGCTCTTTCCTGGCCACAAAACATTAAAACTCTGGTGCCCAAAAACAGATAATGCCCGACAACAACTGAACAGGAAAAATCTGGGTGAACCCAGCCACATCATCATAAATGTGGGCACGAATGACCTGAGGGCACAACAAGAGCGAATGGCAGAATCAGTGAAATGGGTGGCCATTAAAGCAACACAAACCTTCCCAACTTCAAAAATATTTATCTCCACTATCCTACCAAGATCAGACTTACATTCTCACACCATATACAAAGAGTAAACACAGACATCTCACGTAGATGTGATGGAATGCCAAAATTTCACCTGGCACATCATCGCACACTGGACCTCCATCACCTCCATGACCATGTCCACCTCCATAAAGACAGTGTTCATATATTTGCAAAAACCCTGGACCAAACCGTGGCCCTGGGCCAAACCCCTGGCAGTCTTCCAAAGAACGCCAAAGCCACTACCCCTCAGCCATCAAGACGGTTTCTTCACGCAGCACCACAAAAAATAATCTCTGATTCTGAGTCTCTCCACACTTAGCAGAGCCCTACACTACAGGCCCTACCCAGACACCTGCACCCTATCGCCAACTCAGTGTACAAAGGGCCTCGCCACCCTCATCCTGCCCCCCTGCACCTGCATCATGGACCACACTGCCCATGGCCTGGACTTCCACACCCTGCTCTCTACCACCATCAGCAGCACCATGCGCCACAGAACCCTTTCACCTGTCACCACAACCACAGAAGACCCAGAGCAGCTACAGTGAGGAACAACAGCATCTCAGCAGAACAGCGGCCCAGTCCACATCCACACTCCCACCGGCCCAAGCAACAGGAGCAGCTGAGTTATGCTGCAGCCCTGAAAGGACCGAGCCACTCCAACCTAGTGGAGATTAAGGACCTTCTAAAACTTATATGCACATGGCTGGAACTGTAGTCATGTTTAAAAGAGATACATACAATATATTTAAAAAAGAAAGACAAAAGAAAATAAAGGATAAAAATAGGTTCACACATGTATTCTTTGATACTATGTTAGATTTGGGTTTGTATTACTCTAGAGCACTATTAAGATTGTTTAAACTTGTTGACAAAATGAGATCATTAACTATTGCAATGTGGAACATACAGGGTATTAATTCATCCATTTTAGGTTTCAAAAACCAAACCTTAGATAAAATAAAAAAAAACATCAAACATGGACATATTAATACCACAGGAAACTTGGCGCAGAACTGATAAAGTCATTCTTTCTCCCTCAGGATACAGTGAAACATCTCTATCCTCTAGAAAGCATGAAAGAATCCCACGTGGGAGAGATTCAGGGGGCATCATTAAGATTCAACTTTTTTATTGTCATTGTGCAGAATACAGGTACAGAGCCAATGAAATGCAGTTTTTTCACATATCCCAAATAAGCTGGGGTCAGAGCACAGGGTCAGCCATGAAACATCGCCACTGGAGCAGATATGGTTAAGGGCCTTGCTCTAGGGCCCAACAGTGGTATCTTGATGGTGCTGGGGCTTGAACCCCCAACCTTTTGGTCAGTAACCCAGAGCCTTAACCGCTGAGCTACCACTGGCCCCATAATCATAATCTGACACAAACAAGAAATTGATAAATACATCCAAACAGTTAAAAAAGAAGAATCACACATGTGGCTCAAAATCAACAAGGACCTTATCCAAACAACAAAAGACGTGTTCTTATGTGCTCTTTATATATCTCCCTCTGAATGTCAATACTATAAGGAGGACATCTTTGAATCTCTCCACAGTCAAATTAACCACTTCCAGGCCCAGGGAAGTGTGTTGATCTGTGGGGATCTAATGCCAGAACAGGATTCCTTCCTGACTACACTACAGATAATGGGAATAACTATATTTCTAGACAGAACTTCCTACAAATCATTGTAAACTTATAATTCTTATGCCCAAGTGAATAAAAACGGGAAGCTTCTGATTGAGCTCTGTCAAAGCCTCGGTCTAAACCTCATCAACGGCAGGGTGAGAGGGGATTCTCTGGGAAGGTACACCTACAGTTCGTTTCATAGTTGCTCAACAGTAGATTACATGGTCACAGATTTAGATCTATTCTCTTTCAGAACATTCACGGTCAAACCACTAACACCCCTATCAGATTACAGCAAAATTATGATTTATCTAAAAAGGACAATTTTTTTTTACATAAATTCACAGCCTAGTAAGCTGTACAACATTAGAGAGAAATACAGATGGGCACAAAACAGTACAGGAAAATATATGACAGCTATGGACCATCAAAAATGTATGCTCACTTATAGACAACTTCCTTGGCAGAGTGTATCCTCACGATGGAGATGGTGTAAATCTAGCCGTGGAGAACATACATTTATATTTGATTATTTGGCAACCTTATCTAACCTCAAATCTTCTAAGAAAAACCATAAAACCAAACAACAGAATGAAAAATAGTTTGATTTAGATTGTAAAACAATTAAGAAAAAATTAAGACAATTATCAATTCAAAAACAAAGACAATCAAACAACGCAGATTTGTGCAATCAATATTCTGAGGAACATACACAAAAAGAGAGAACAGTGCATGCAAAATCAGCTAAAAAATATTGAAGAATCTATAAATTCTAACAAATTCTGGGACAATTGGAATTCCCTGAATAAAAAAACAACATGAGCAAACAGCCATACAAAATGGAGACACCTGGAAAAATCACTTTGAACAACTTTATAGCAAAATAAAAATGAACTCAAAACAAACCCAAACATATGAAAAAATTATCAATATGGAACATACAATTTGTAAATACCAAAACCCATTAGACTTCCCCATCACAGAAAATTAACTGATTGAAAAAACCCAGGCCCTAAAAATAAAAAAAGCAAATGGACCAGATGGCATCCTCAATGAAATGCTGAAGAACACAGAGCACAAATTAAGATTGGCCTTACTAAAACTGTTCAACTTGGTTCTGAGTGTTGGTCATTTC
This sequence comes from Moxostoma hubbsi, assembly GCA_032164185.1. Classification (NCBI taxonomy): domain Eukaryota; kingdom Metazoa; phylum Chordata; class Actinopteri; order Cypriniformes; family Catostomidae; genus Moxostoma; species Moxostoma hubbsi. The sequence goes on along the minus strand of JAVLUX010000012.1, from coordinate 13,512,847 downwards.
CCTGACACCTGGAAAAGAGGACTCATAATGCCCATTTTTCAAAAGTGGAGACAAATTAGATCCAAACCATTACAGAGGCATCTGATTTAGCAGTAATCTGGGGAAGATGTTCTGCAGTGTCATCAACACAAGTCTCAAGACCTTACTGAACACAATGCCTTAAGCAAAAGTCAAACTGGATTCTTACCAAATTTTAGAACATCAGACCATATCTTCACCCTACAAACCCTGAATGATAAATACATAAACAAAAACAAAATAATTGCATGCTTTGTAGATTTCCAGAAGGCCTTTGGTTCAATTTTGCATCAAGGTCTACTGTCTAAACATTCAGATATTGGTATAGGGGGCAAAACATACAACATCTGAAAAACTATGTATTCAAACAATAAATGTGCAATCAAAATTATCAATAAACAAACTGAGTTCTTCACTCAAGGGCAGGGTGTGAGACAGAGCAGCTCACTATCATTGACCCTCTTCAATATATACATTAATGAATTGGCGAAACTACTAGAACAACCAGCAGCTCCTGACCTCACACTACACGACTCCACTATAAAGTTCCTCCTGTATGCATATGATCTGGTCCTGCTGTCTCCAACAGCAGAGGGTCTACAGCAAAACCTGGACATCCTGTATCAGTTCTGTCAGACCTGGGCCCTGACGATTAACCCAACTAAATTTAAAGTTCTAACATTCCAGAAAAGACCCAGATGTCAGGGAAAGAAATACAGTTTCACCCTTGGTATGATCAAAATTGATCATGCCACAAACTACACATACCTTGTTTTGAAATTCAGAGCAAACAGAAACCTCAACTTGGCCGTGATTGAACTGAAAGAGAAAGCAAGAAGGGCTTTCTATGCTATTAAAAAATCTATCGATTTTAGTATTCTTAGGGTACGGAGACCATTTTATAATAATGCATGCAGGGCAGAATTAGACCAATACCCTCTATTACATTCTCCACATTGAGAAAAGAGCCATTACATTTTGGAAACATCTAAAACTGTGTGACCCCAACTCTTATAATATATATTATAACTCTTATAACCAACAATCATGCCACGGTCCAAATCACTGAGATCACACTTTTTTCCCAATTCTGATGTTTTTTTTCCCAAAACTGAAGCTCATGACCCGTATCTGCATGATTTTATACACTGCTGCCACAAGATTGGCTGATTAGATAATCTCATGGATGATACTTTTGAAAATTCGAAAATGATCATAGATAGATCATTTGGGTATACAATAGGACTTGTCTTAATTAAACATCCAAGACCTTGTTAAGCTGATTTGCAATGCATTTAGAACATTTATTGGAATCAGAGCTGAGAACAGTGACTGGCCTCCAGTTTTTTTTAGCAGACACAGGTCTCCATTCTTTGGGTAAGAAAAAGAACTGCTCTTTGACAGCTATTAGGAAGTACGTTCATTCTGTAGATTTATTTTAAAACATTAAGAAAGCATTTTCCAATAACAACCCAAAAGGTTTAGTAAAATTCTCCAGGTAATCCATCAAACCCTGGTGCTTGTCCAGATGAGAGTGGTCTCACTGCATCTGTTTTTTCCGCAAAAGTAAGATCCGAGTCCAGGTAAGTCATCAAAAAGTTCACTTGAATCGCAGATCAGTGTCTTCTATTCTATATAAGTTAGAATAAAAAAAAACAGCAAAGCTTCTCATCAATAAATGGTCTGAAATACTGCTTCCATCAGGTTTGCATAAACAATGCTTTAAATTAGTATGAACAACTTTCTTTTCTATGGTAAAAAAGTATTTTATAGGTGCATCCATATTATTTACAGAAATTAAACTTGTTCTAACAAGCGCTGATTTTACTTTTTATTGAAAAATTGCACTAAGCTCTTGTTTCTTAAAAAGTACATTTTCTTAAGCTCCTCTATTATTTTGAAATTTCATTTTCTAATTTAGACAGCATTCTTAACTCTATTCATAGCCTGTGATGAAAAGAGATGACAAACAAGTTTAAATTAAACTTTTCCCACCTCCCACCACAGCTGATTTTCATAATCGCATTTATGTTCTATTCATTGATTCAAAAATATATTAAATGTTTCAATAAAAAAAAATAAAAAATTTTCTCTAACAATGTATAATTAAAATGTCAATACAATGGCCTAGGTGTTGTTTGTGTTAAGATAATTTGTTAAGAAATAAGGTGATGATCACGAATAATACTTGGAGTTGTATGGGTTCGTTCTATCCTGCTATTCATTTTATTATTTACATAAAATCTATCCAAAGTGCTGCATTTACTCTATTTTCTGTCACTTTAACCAATGTATATGGTTTTATTCCTGTATTTTTCTCCCTCGAAATATCTGCTGAAGAACATCTACATTTACGCTTTTGGCAGACGCTTTAATCCAAAGCGACTTACAGTGCACTTATTACAGGGACAATCCCCCCCGGAGCAACCTGGAGTTAAGTGCCTTGCTCAGGGACACAATGGTGGTGGCCGTATGGATCAAACTAGCGACCTGATTTACAGTTATATGCTTTAGCCCACTATGCCGCCACCACCACTCTTAAAGATGTTGCAGACAAGAGATAATGTTCTTCCACATTTCTATCACAGATAAAATCTAAAGTACAGTTCCAGTCCCCTCCAATGATTAGAAATTCCTCATGCACATAAGAACAAATTACATATTTGAAATTATGAATATATCTCAACCTATCGTAGGCGAATAAACGTTTCTAAAAAAAAATATTATACATATATATATAGTTCATCAGTCAATCCCTTAGCGCCATCTTTCTCATCTACTTCCTTATGATCCAAAACACCAGTATCACCACAAACATTAGACAAAGAATCTTTATCCTCTATTCAGAATGTTCAAATGTGCTTACATCTGCCTTGACACTAACATCCTCTTAATTTTCCATCTCTAAATTTCTTGCATTATTTGGCAGCCTCTCCTCTGCACTTGTTCCACTAACCGTAGCCGCACGAACCACAGCAGCCACTGGCATTGACGGGCCTACATCTTCATCAGCTTTTTGTTTATGAGTGCAAGTAAATCTCTTATGGCCTATGTCTCCACACTCAAAACCACCACATATGTCACCCACAGGGCAGACGCTATCCCGCTTCACACTGCACAACTGCAGGGCACTAAAATCTACACTAATTTAATTTGCAACTATAGTGACCGGAAAAATAAATAAATAAACCCGAAGGGGAAAAAATGGGGAAAAACATTTTGGTAAATTTACATGCTCCTACACACGACTCTTAAACACACACACCTCACACTCCCAGCATGCAGTGCAGCTGAGAGAGAGAGGGAGAGAGAGAGAAATAGATAGAGAGAAAGAGAAAGAAGGAGAGAGAGAGACCTACAGAAAAATAATGGATCAGTAAGCTGGTTCTAAGCACGGCTTGGCTAGACGACGTGGGAGGAAATGCAGTGTGAAATCGATCAGCAAAAAACAGACTCACTATCAACACAACTCTGTTGGGATATGTGTGTGTTTGTGTTTGCACCTCTTGGTACCTTTTGTACCTCAGCTATGTTTATGTGCCGGCTCTGTCTTCTGTTTTTTGCATGCCATTTACAGGACAGAGTTGGGATGGCAATCCTACAGCATAACCCAGGCAGCTTCTGCAGGCTAGTAAACTACACACAGAGGTGCTCTCAGAAGCAAAGGCAACATCACGTCATTAAAAACAATGTCTTATTACTGAAGCTTGTTATTTTGGGGCCCTTTTTGCTTTCTGTTCTAAGAAAAAGTTTGGTTTTGAAGTATAATGCAATACATGGGTATTGTGGTGCTAAAATTTTGCTCATAAAACAAACAGATCCAAATTGAGTTCCAAACGTTGGAGGATTGTGAGCCATCCTTCTTAAAGTCCCAATGAATGACTTCATTTCTTGCATTGAAGCATTCCCCATCGAAACAGTAACTTGAATGTTTCTGCAATGTAAATGAATAAATAAATAATGGAAATGTCTGTCATGTACAGTACTACACAAATTATTAATAGTTTTGGTCCATTTTCCTGTATGAGAGAGACTTTTGAAATGGGTATATACAAAATTAAGATAAAGTTTTTTAATTTTGTCAACATTTAGGAGGACACTTACATAGAAAGATATACTGTAAATTAAACTTCAGCTTAAGCAATTTAAAAGAGGTTAAAAAGTAAAATCTTTTAGACTTTTAAGCTTTGTAAATAATTTTCCTGATTTGAAAGTTAAAATAAGATACTGAAACAGGATAAATAAATGGATAACAAGTTCTAAAAAAAAAACAGTTCTTTAGTATAAAACACTAGGGGGAAAATTTAGAGAAAAACACTGGGAGAAAAAAACAGTGAGGGATTCCCATGTGATTCACTTAGCAGTGATGGAATACAATCATTTGGTCCTCACCTGAACACTGCCAAGCTCCTCTCCTCCCTCCCACCCCTCAATATCAATCTGGTGACAGCCTCTTGTGGCAGACAAAAATCCTCCTTAGAGCTCTTGTGCAAAAACACTACTTAAAAAATGTAAAACAAAAAGAAATACATAAAGAATAAAAATAAATAAATGTAAAAAAAAAAGGTCTGCTTACAGTAGAGTCTTTAATGTGAGCCTTTTATTCAAGTTCTGTTTACTTAATCCTGTGCCCTCGGCAATGCCTACACTGCTGCAAAATCTTATTAGGGATGTTGATGAGACTGTATTTGCTGAATAAATCAGCATGGGAGTTAAGGTGGGTAACCTACAGAGGTAAATCCAATTAGAGGCCCTGCACACACACACACACACACACTTGCAAAAAATTCAAGCACATGGCTGGTTTTGTAAAGGTGTTTGCATTGTAAGAGATTGTGCTGAAGAACATGAAGTTTGCTGTGGACATGTCCAAGGTTTTAACCCCTGCATGTTCTCACAAGGCAAAGTATTCAAACTGTAATGAAATGTTGTTTTTCAAAATGTGTTGAAAACGAAGGACAAGATACTCTGCAGAGATTCACAAAGAGATTGTTCGAAGTGTTGAAGAGCGAGTCAATCTTTGGACCTTCAAAACGTTTTTTTCTTTCACAGCAAGATCAAAAAACTCTGATCTGGGCTTCACCCTGTGTGCTCTTGTGAAGAGAAAATCTACAAATTAATTCATAATTATTTTACATAACGTACAACAAATGTTGTTTTTTGTTTTTACAAAATGTTTTACAAATTTGAAAAAAAAGAAACCGACAACAACAAAGCTGTCAAATAGCACACTGGGCAATAAATCAAAGGTTCCCCTTCTGTCCCTCTCTCGACGTTGTGTCGAAGGAAATGACACAAGGGGTCTTCTCGGACACTGAATCGTACCTCTGAACCTAAGAAAAGGCCAATGTCAAGTTGGCAGACAGAATTTGCATGCCCCGTACATACGGGTATAAAGGGAAGCGGGGCAGCGAATGCCAGCCAGAATTTTTCTTCGCAGCCAAATGGTTGTGAAGCAGCTGAATCTCACTCCTGTTCCACTCACCTCTACCAGTGAGAAGCATGGCTGTGTGATCCGCACGGTGCATTTCCAGCTTGCATTTCTCTCTCTGCATGCTGAGCAGTTCACATCCCTGGGCACTTCGTCAGCGCTTCTTCCTATTTAAAAGAGTGTTCTCCTCCTAAAAGAGCTATATATATGTCTCAGTTTTCCACTCACAATGAGCAATACACAGCGGTGTTGAACGTCCTTTTCAGGACGTGTCTTTTTCAAGATGCCTTTCCGCCTGGATGTGGGCGATTTCTCTCACGCTGCCTCGTGTGCCTGGGTAGCGATCAAGATCTCACTGCGAGAACATGACCATGGCAACGTTGCGGTTCCGGCTCTCCTTCCTGAAGCTGAATGCCACTTCAGCCGCCCCCCTCGTTGCTCCTTCTTCCCACGGGATTGAGGACGACCCGGCTGGCGATGAAGATGATATGGGGAAAACGACGGGCTCGGATTTGCCGGGTAAATCCCCACGAACCACCGGCCCCCCCCAACACGCTTGTGTGCCTCCATCTGAGTTCGAGATGAGTGCGACTCGCCGCATGGTCAGCCGGCATTCTCCCTCAATCCCCCGGGCTTGGATGATGACATCACCGCTGCATCGGAGAGCATCCAGACATCTGACGTGGAAGACTTGACTGGGCTGCCGCCTTTGGGCCAGCCCGCCCAGTCTGAGGCGGATGCGCAGATGGCCAACATGCTTTCCCGGGCTGCCGTGAGCAAGAGCTTGGACTGGAACCCTCCCTCCTCCCCACATCCTTCGCGGCTTGATGACTTGTACCTCGGCACCCGGAGCCGCTCACAGCCATGCACCCCCACCGGTACCATTATTCCCGGAAGTGCATGAAGAGCTTACACGGTCATGGAGGGCACCTTTCACTACCCGTAACCAAGCCGCTCGCTTGTCCGCTCTCACTACCCTGGACGGCGGGGCGGCCCATGGATACACGGAAGTCCCCCAGGTGGATAAGGCAGTAGCGATCAATCTGTGCACAGAGAAAGTCGCCACCTGGCGGGACCGACCAGTACTCCCCTCCAAAGCCTGTAGGATGATGTCACCTCTGACCTCCAAAGCCTACAGCGTATCAGTACAAGGTCCTCCCCTTCGGCCTGTCCCCTCGCATCTTCACGAAGGTCCCAGAGGCCGCTCTTGCCCCCCTAAGGTAAATGGGCTTCCGCATACTCAATTACCTCGATGACTGGCTCATCCTACCTCAGTCGTCTAGGGCTTCAGGTCAACTGGGAAAAGAGCAAGCTCGACCTGATTCAGAGCATCTCTTTTCTTGGCATGGAGTTAGACTCAGTCTCAATGACAGCACGGCTCACCAACGAGCGCGCACAGTCAGTGCTCAGGTGCCTTGCTCGCTTGCCTTGCACAGCGGTTCCTCTAAAACAATTCCAGAGGCTCGTGCGGCATATGGCATCCTCAACCGTGGTCGCGCCGCTCGTGTTGATGCATATGAGACCGCTAGAGCACTGGATACAGACTCGAGTCCCGAGATGGGCATGGCGCCACGGCACGCATCGTGTGATAATCACCCCCTCCTGCCGTCAGACTTTCAACCCTTGGACAGACCTCTGCTTTCTGCAGGCCGGAGTCCCCCTGCAGCAGGTGTCCAGATGAGTCGTGGTAACCACAGACGCCTCTCGACAGGGTTGGGGTGCCATGTGTGGGCGCGCTACCGCTGGCACCTGGAAAGAACCCTGGCATTTCCCCTACGCATTTCCCCCAGTGAGCCTTCTTGCATCGGTGCTGTGCAAGATCAGGGAGGACAAGGAACAGGTAATCTTGGTGGTCTCCTACTGGCCCACCACACCTGGTTCTCGGATCTCATGCTCCTCGTGACAGCCCCTCCCTGGAAAATTCCCCTGAGGAAGGACCTTCTTTCTCAGGGACGGGGCACCCTCTGGCATCCGCACCCAGACCTCTGGAACCTCCAAGTCTGGCCCCTGGGTGGAATGCGATAGATCTAGTGGATCTACTACCTGCTGTCATAGACACTGTCAATCAAGCCAGAGCTCCCTCAACCAGGCAACTTTACGCCCTAAAGTGGCGCTTGTTCGCAAATTGGTGTTCTTCCCGAGCCGATGACCCACAGAGATGCGCAGTTTGGTCAGTGCTTCTATTCCTGCAGGAGAGGCTGGAGGGGAGGCTGTCCCCCTCCACCTTGAAGGTGAATGTAGCTGCTATTGCAGCCCACCACGACGCAGTAGATGGCAAGTCCCTTGGTAAGCATGACACTTGCCTGGAGTTCGGTCTGGCCCTTTCTCATGTTATCCTGAGACCCCGACAGGGCTACGTGCCCAAGTTTCCTACGACCCCTTTCAGGGACCAGGTCATGAACCTGCAAGCATTGCCTCGGGAGGAGGCAGACCCAGCCCTTTTGTTGCTGTGTCCAGTGCATTCTTTGCGTACCTATATGGACCGCACGCAGAGCTTTAGATGTTCTGAGCAGCTCTTTGTCTGCTTTGGCAGACGGCGGAAAGGGAACACCGTCTTCAAACAGAGGCTAGCCCACTGGGTCATTGATGCTATTGCCTGAGCACACCCAGGGCGTGCCCGCCCCCCTGCAGGTCCGAGCACACTCTACTAGAAGTGTGGCATCCACGTGGGCACTGACCCACGGCACCTCCCTAGCAGACATCTGCAGAGCAGCGGGCTGGGCAACACCCAACAGCTTTGACAGATTTTACAATCTAAGGGTTGAGTCGGTCTCGTCCCATGTTTTGTCAGGTCCGAGCCGGTAGAACTCGGTAACGCGGCACAACCGACCGGATGTTCCTCTTGCACCTTGCGCCCTTCACCAAAGTGATCCAGTGCGCCTTCTGTAGCAGGTCAGCCTCTGAGCGTCGCTGCTTGGATGTTTTTTTCTCCCTAGCCTTCTGGCCCGCGAATTCAGCAGAGCAACTTGTGGCTAGACCCAGTACGAGTCTCAGTGCTCTGCACGTAACACGGTCAGTGCGTGGCGTTTTTATATGGACCCCTTGTGTCACTTCCTTCGACACAATGTCGAGAGAGTGACAGAAGGGGAACTTCATGGTTACTATTGTCCCTCCTGTCACAGCACTAGACCTAGCACTGTAGATGAACATGCTTCATCTTTTGGCTCCTAAGTGCAAAATCCTGACTGGCATTCGATGCCCCACTTCCCTTTATACCTGTATGTCCGGGGCAGGGCATGCAAATTCTGTCTGCCAACTTGACATTGGCCTTTTCTCAGGTTCAGAGGTAGGATTCGGCATCCAAGAAGACCCCTTGTGTCACTTCCTTTGACACAACATCTCATTCCATCCTTCGGGGAACGGAGGTTACAATGGTAACCATGATGTTCACATCATCATGGAAAACCGATAAATAATTAATTAATAAAAAAAAATTATAAAATAATAATATTTATATATATATATATATATATATATAGAGAGAGAGAGAGAGAGAGAGAGAGAGAGAGAGAGAGAGAGAAATAAATTATTTAATTTATGCTTTCAATAGTACCCATTTTTTACTCTATATCTGATAGCATCAGAAGGCAATACCATGGCACTTCCATAAACAATAACCTTATATACAGTACTGTGCGAATCATTCTGTATTTAAAATGTGCCTAAAATAACTTCAAAGTATAACATGGTACTACCATGATAATTCAATATATGGTTACCATATTGATATGCCATGATTTGATTTGTTTTGATAAATTTCTTCAACTGCAACAGCGGTTCACAAGAATGACACGTGTAAAAAATAATAAAGCCCTACTTTATCGCTTGCAAACAATGGGATGCATTTGCATGTTTGGTTGTCATTGATTTTAGATAAATGTCCACCGCAACCAGCATTCCCTTTGTACTCAGAATTCTGAGCATGTTGTTAAGTTAGACAACACTCCAAATTATTCAGTGCATGCATGAGTTATTCACATTGAATCGTGAACCATTTCAGACCATTTCACTCTAACGTGTAACCAATTTATTGTAAATAACCAATTCAAAATAGTAATTAATTTGTGAATCAGGGTATGTTTACAAGACAATGATGTACTAAAAACAGAAAAGTTACCTTTGCATTTTTGAAAAGTTTCACGTACAGATGACAACGTTGTCAATATGAACCCCGTTCACGTGGATACGCGAAAACAACTAAAAATACCGTATTATGCATGCCAGGCCAGTATTTTGCGATGCCACCTTGTAAAGGAAAACTATAAGCCTGCAAAAAGCATTGATAAATTTTGTGTGGACAGACGATGAGGTTGCTTTATTACTACAAGTGACCCTCGACTATAAAGCACACCACCTTTTTAAGGACTCCAACTGGTAATCTCGTGTTGGTCTGTTCGCCCTGGAGGTAAGGATGAAGTTCTTGACGTTCATGCCTATAGACTGAACAAGTAAAACATGTGCGCATGACGTCATCGTTTTCACAATTCAATTGAAAAACCTGTTTTCAAAAGCTTGCGTTTTCAGGCCCCAAAACGCCATTGTCGTGTAAACGAACAGCCAAAATGCAGAAAAGTTTTCCGTTTTTATTTGAAAACGTTGTAGTGTATACGGCCCCTCAGACATCATAAGTTCTGATTCAATAATTACTAGAAATATGCATCTTGATGTAATAATTAACTTTAGGTTGTGTGTTAGCTTTGACAAGAACTACAATCAATATCATATGTAAGCACCTAAAAAGCTACTTGACTTAAAAACTACCAAAGTTACTACCTCGCTACTAAGAAATGTAGTTAGGCTACTGGCCATCGCTGCATGTACCACTATTACAAATGTTTGCTGGCCTCTCACTGATCTCAAGTTCATGCATTCCCATGGCATCCACTGTGAGGTACAGATAGCTGGTCACCTGCTGATTGGCTGTAATATGATTAATGATTGGACTCTGAATATAACTCTCAGCAATCACCGGCTACATTGTTTTGTATTATCCAATCCGTTTTCCATGAGTTAATCACCCGGGTAAAGTCTTCAGGGGCTGGGCTGAGACTGGGACACATTGTGTAGATCAATACCTGTTTGAGATGATAAACTGGCTTGTATGTCTGGTGTCATGTCTCATATGTTCAGATGCAGAACAGGCTGATATCAGGTTGGGACATTTCTATTCAGGGAACACTGTTGCAACAACATTACACTAAGTTATCTTAATAAAGCAAAGGCTGGGGGGGGTGATATGATTAGGCTAACAAAGACAAACAGAGGCATCTGAGGTTAAAGGCTGTAATGATGAGGCCATTATACGTGTGTGTGTGTGTGTGTGTGTGTGTGTGTGTGTCAGTATATTGCTTGTGTTGCGTTTTGGCCTCTAGAGGTCCTCATGGTGCTCTCGTGCCCACTTTTTCTCCACTTGTAATTAGTGTTATTAGGTTCACATGTGTTTCGTTCAGCTGTGTGTATTTAAGTGTTTCTTTCTCCTAGTTTCTTTGCTTGGTGTTAAGTTGTTCTGAAGCCAGTTTCCTAAGTATGTGTTCTCTAAACTGTAACAATTGATTAACTCTGCCTTTGGATTCTCACCTTCTCTGTTTTATTTTTTGTAAACTTTATCCTCTGGAGTTTTTGCTTTATTATTTGAATATTTTTGTGGAATGCCATTTTTGGAATGGTTTTGAGAATTACTTTGAGATTTTTGTGTGGTTCCAGTGGCTCAAGGGTTGAGAGTCTGACTTTCATGCTGGAGACCAGAGTTTAAGTCCCTGATCACTCAACTGACACATAGTTATTGTGACATGCGAACTGAGGCAATAATGACCATACCCATATGATAACTGCAGGTTAAAATACTGAAACAAAGATGCAAACTGAAGAAAGGTTGCCACATGTGGCACAGCAGTTCAACAACATACACACTCTACATGGTCTCAAGATGGCGCCGAGTATGGCTGCTGCGTCGCGAGCTCCGTCAAAACACTGCAGTTTATTGTTTGTTTTGTTTACAGTTCTGTGTTTTTTGTCTTGGATGTTGTCTGCCTTATTGTGTACGACAGACAAACGCTTTTGGACATTGGTTCGGCAATCACACACCGAAAACCGGACTTCACATTCCTCAATGCCGACCCGCGGTTTACAAACACGCCAGCGGATCCCTTTGTTTGGGCTGCCCGGCCGCGGAAACGCAGACGGAAAAGGGGAAAAAGAGCCGGCGTTCTCATCAGATTAAGACGTCGCGCAAATCGCCCCCCGCTACCCAGTATACTACTGGCAAATGTTCAGTCTCTGGACAACAAGCTCTGCAAGCTGAGAGCGCGGATCTCTTTCCAACGAGAGACGAGAGAATGCTGTGTTATCTGTCTTACGGAAACCTGGATGTCCGCGGAGGTTCCAGACTCGGCCATCGAACCCACGGGTTTCTCCGTGCACCGAGCGGACCGAGCGAAAGACCTCTCAGGTAAAAGCAGAGGTGGAGGTGTATGTTTTATGATCAACAAATCATGGTGTGATCAGAGGAATATACATTTTATCAGGTCTTTCTGCTCTCCTGATCTGGAATTTCTCATGCTGCTGTGTCGACCATTCTGGCTCCCGAGGGAATTCACAGCGGTCATTATCACTGCTGTGTATATCCCCCCACAAGCCGACACAGACCGGGCACTTAGGGAACTGTATGGCAGTATAAGTCAGCAGGAAACTGCGCACCCTGAGGCCGCGTTCATTGTTGCCGGGGACTTCAACAAAGCCAACTTCAAAACAATAGCACCAAAATACCACCAACACATCAGCTTTAACACACGAGGGGACCGGGTTTTGGATCATTGCTATTCTCCTTTCCGGGATGGCTACAAATCCCTCCCCCGCCCACCATTTGGCAAATCTGACCACTCTTCCGTTCTGCTTCTGCCCGCTTACAGGCAGAAACTGAAACAGGAAGCACCCGCCCTCAGAATGATCCAGTGCTGGTCGGACCAATCAGACTCTGCGCTACAGGACTGTTTTGATCACGCGGACTGGGAGATGTTCCGGTCTGCCTCCGATGACGACATCGAGGTTTACGCTGATAGCGTAACGTGTTTCATCAGAAAGTGCGTAGAGGACGTTGTTCCGACAAAAAATATACGGATCTACCCCAACCAGAAACCATGGGTTAACGGCGATGTTCGCGCGGCACTTACTGCGCGGACCACCGCTTTTAATTCCGGGAACGCGGAGGAGCATAAACAAGCCAGTTATGCCCTCCGTAACTCCATCCGTGCAGCCAAATGCCAGTACAGGCACAAAATTGAAGAACAGTTTAACACCACTGACTCCAGAAGTATGTGGCAGGGAATTAACACCATCACGGACTATAAACAGAATAAAAACTCCGCCATGAACACTGCTGGCTCTCTCCCGGACGAGCTTAATATATTTTATGCTCGTTTCGAGGACAACAACACCGCCCTCGCGGAGAGAGCACTCGCGGCCGATACTACAGAGGCTGGTTCACTCTCCGTCTCTGTTGCGGATGTAACCCGATCCTTTCGACGGGTGAACATCCGTAAAGCCGCGGGTCCAGACGGCATTCTGGGCCGTGTCATCAGAGCATGCGCGAACCAACTGGCTGGTGTTTTTACGGACATTTTCAACTTGTCCCTCTCCCTGTCTGTAGTCCCCACATGCTTCAAAACATCAACCATTGTGCCTGTACCGAAGCAATCAAAAATCACTTGCTTAAATGACTGGCGTCCTGTTGCCCTCACTCCCATCATCAGCAAATGCTTTGAGAGGTTGATCAGAGATCACATCTGCTCTGTTCTGCCCACCTCTTTGGACCCATTGCAGTTTGCCTACCGTAACAACCGCTCCACTGATGATGCCATTGCATCTACAATACACACTGCTCTTTCCCACCTGGAAAAAAGGAACACGTATGTGAGAATGCTGTTTGTAAACTACAGACTATTCAACACCATAGTGCCCTCCAAGCTTGATGAGAAACTCCGGGCTCTGGGCTTAAACAGCTCGCTGTGCAGCTGGATCCTGGATTTCCTGTCAGGCAGACGTCAGGTGGTTAGAATGGGCAGCAACATCTCCTCATCACTGACCCTCAACACTGGAGCCCCGCAGGGCTGTGTTCTCAGCCCACTCCTGTATTCCCTTTACACACATGACTGTGTGGCAACACATAGCTCCAATGCCATCATTAAGTTTGCTGACGATACGACGGTGGTAGGTCTGATCACTGACAATGATGAAACGGCCTACAGAGAGGAGGTGCACACTCTGACACGCTGGTGTCAGGAGCACAACCTCTTCCTCAACGTCAGTAAAACCAAGGAGCTTGTGGTGGACTTCAGGAAGAAAGACAGAGAGCACAGCCCCATCACCATTAATGGAGCACCGGTGGAGAGAGTCAGCAGCTTCAAGTTCCTTGGTGTCCACATTACTGAGGAACTCACATGGTCCGTCCACACTGAGGCCGTTGTGAAGAAGGCTCACCAGCGCCTCTTCTTCCTGAGACGGCTGAGGAAGTTTGGAATGAACCACCACATCCTCACACGGTTCTACACCAGTACTGTAGAGAGCATCCTGACTGGCTGCATCACCGCCTGGTACGGCAATAGCACCGCCCACAACCGCAAAGACCTGCAAAGGGTGGTGCGAACTGCCAGTAACATCATCGGAGGTGAGCTTCCCTCCCTCCAGGATATATATAACAGACGGTGTGTGAATAAAGCTCGGAGGATCATCAGAGACTCCAGCCACCCGAGTCATGGGCTGCTCTCACTGCTTCCATCAGGCAGGCGGTATCGCAGCATCAGGACCCGCACCACCCGACTACATGACAGCTTCTTCCCACAAGCAATAAGACTTTTGAACACTTGATCTCTCACGATCTACAATCAGCACTGCACTTTATTAATCATCACTCTGTCAATATATTCTCCCAATTCAATTAGTGTTTATATATATTTATACCCGTATCTAGTGTATGTGTATTCTACATTGTGTGTATTGTGTACATTTGTTATGTAAATTGTTGTGTAAGTATGTGTACATTTGTTATGTAAATTGTTTTGTGTAAATATGTTGTTTATTGTAAAGTGGTTTATGTCTCGTCACTGTCATGACTGCTATGTTACTCGGAACTGCACACAAGAATTTCACCTACTGTTGCACTCGTGTACACAGTAGTGTGACAATAAAGTGATTTGATTTTGATTTGATTTGATTTGATACACTGTTCCCAAGATCAGAGGTAATAAAAACCAAAAAATCAAGTTGGTTTAGATGGAAAAGCTCATGTTCAGAGTTTACACAGATTACATACAGTTTTACTATTGGTAACAGAAACTAAAACTAAATTAAAAAATATATTTTAAACCAAAAAAAAGGGAGGCATTTAAAAAAAAAAAAAAAATTAATAAATACATTTTATATATATTTAAAATACTCATAAGTCTCCAAAACTAAAACATACAGTATAAATGACTATGATTGTTTGATTGATTCATTGCTTGACACACACACATACACACACACAACAATAATAATAGTTATACGAATTATACTTTTCAACCCACCTTCATTTAAACATGAAAATGCTACTAAATAGTGATAAGGCTGGGTATCAATACAGTTTTGAATTGATTCCAATTCAAAATATTTCAATATAAATCAATTTATAATTTTGGGGGTATATTTCAATAAGAGTGTGCATTTTGTTAATGTTCTGTATGAAATAAATTCTCATTTAGCTAATGCTGTAAATACTCCAGCTACCACTGGAATTTTGCAGTGCAATACTGCAGATAATTTTGACTTTTGTATGATAAATTACTTATGTTCCTCATTTGTATGTTGCTATGGATAAAAGCATTGTGCAATTTATTAGGGAAACTTATAACACAGTACATCAAGAAAATATGATTTGAATAAGTAAATAAATAACAAGGTCCAAATGTTGCAGTTTAATTTATATCCGTTTAACAGATATCATAATCAGTAAAAAAAAAATTATAATAAAATAAATACAAGTAAAAGAACAACATCTGGATTGTTTATTTATTGATTTATCAGAAAATCAAAATTTTTACCCAGCCATAACAGTGATAAAACTGAGAACATCCTGAGAAATCTACAGTAGTGGTGTTAAACTTATTTAAATGATGCACTGTAAGCTAAAGTATTAACTTTTGCAGAATAGGTTATATTTAAGTAATCCAACCAAGTTTTAAACATACCTTAAAAATATCATCTCTTAAAAAAAAAGGTTTCTTCTAGAATGAACAGAGATTTTTTTCTCAATAACTGCGGCAGAAATCTCTGTGACGTAGTTGAGACAGTTAAATCTTCTGAGCAAAGAATGAGCTAACCCTGGAATACACACACACACACACACACAAATAACACACAAATAATTATATGAAGAGCAGGGACATGTGATAAAGTAACAAATAAATCTCTCTCACAATCTTGCACATTTTCTCTGTTACAGCAGAAATCCCCATAGACTCCTCATGGCTTCTCTACATCATGACATCCTCATCACAAATTACATATGGGCATGAAGAATGTTCCTTAGTGATTTCTAAGAGCTTCCTCCAGTATCGTTTCCCAGCTCAACAAGCTTTACATAAAACGTGTTTGTTGTAAATCACTGTGCCACTGTGTGTCCGACTGTTTGTACTGTATTTTATTAGATTTTTTTTTTATTCTAAACTGTTTTAATTATTCTTATTTTATTATTCTTGTTTTTTTCTTTTTAATTTCTACTATGTAAAGCACTTTGAATTACCATTGTGTATGAAATGTGCTATATAAATAAACTTGCCTTGCCTTGCCTTGCCTTGCCTAAATGAGTGGGATGCTATTAAAATGGCCTGTGTGATGAGACCAGTACTGTTATTGGGCCTGCGTTCAAGCACGATCATGCTATCAATGAGGGAACTTTGATATCTGCTGTAGTGTGTGATGAGAGCAGGGCACATTGTACGAGTCTGCTTTGATATCACGGATAGATGAAGCTCAGCGCTTCAGAAAGGGGAGGAAGAGAAATAATGAATAGAAAACAGACATATCAAGTATTAGAGACAGAGAAAGCAGTGATAACATGTGGGTTACACTGAATACAGTGACATTAGCAAAGGCAACAGGAGGTAATTCAGGTGAAAAAAATACAACCACGACAACACTAACACTACCTGAACAATTATACTACCGCAATTATTATAACGTCATTGTAACGCGGAGGAGGGCAGGGCCGGGCCGGGCCAGGCCGGAATGACACACGCTCAGACCCTGATCAGCCTGATGCGAGGCATAAAGGCGACCGGAGATGGCAGTTTGAGAGAGAGAGAACTACAGGCAGCTGCTCTGTATGTGTTTTTGTTTAAGATCATCATTAAACTTTATTTATATTGTCAAGCCAGTTCACCGGCCAGAGGCAACACATGGAGGAGTATAGCGAGGAGGAGGGTGGGGCCGGAATGATGCACCCCAATCAGCAAGCGAGGGATAAAGGTGACCGGAGACAGCAGTTCGAGAGAGAGAGAGAACTCTTTTCTCCCTGAAAGAATAGGAACGGAAAAGAATGCCTTCCTCAATGCGTTTTTTAAAGCTTTATGCTCTATGAAGAGAAACATAGAGAGAGAAAAGGCTGCAGCTGGCTGGCTTGCTCCCTTGATAGTCATGTCACTTGTTCCCCCCTCAGGGGTCCTTGGAACCTAAGAACTGTATATGACACTTTTTTGGGGTGTTGGGGAGGGTTACAGTTGCTTCTAGTACACAGCAGCTTGCTTTCACCTGTGGCAGCAGCTCACGTGTAATGGTTTAGTGCATGCCGTTTTAAATGGGACCCCTTGTGTCACTACAATCGACACAATGTTGAGTGAGTGATAGAATGGGAACGTCATGCTTACAGTTGTAACCTCCATACCCTGATGGAGAGAACGAGACGATGTGTCCCTCTTGCCACGACACTTGACCTACCACTGTAAACGGCTGAACCTTACTCTCGGCTTTTCAGTGCAAAAACCTGACTGACAGACGGACGTCCGCTTCCCTTTATATGCATATGTCTGTGGGCAGGACATGCAAATTCTGTCTGCCTTTTCTCATTGACCTTTTCTCAAATCCAGATTGACAGTTGACGACAACGTCTTGTTCCCTTCATCAGGGAACGGAGGTTACTAAAGTAACCATGACATTTTGTGTTCCTTGCCACAGTCGCCTTTGGCTTGCTAACTGCGGTTATAAATACAATTATTATTTAATTACTTATTTTTAAACACAATTCACAATTGTATTTTATCTAATTACACAATGATGACTCATCGTCATTATAGACTACAGTTTTATCTTCTGTTAATGCCTGATCTTCTATAAAGCTGCTTTGAAACGATGTGTGTTGTGAAAGGCGCTATACAAATAAAATTGACTTGACTCTATGGTGTTGTTCTATGGTGCATTCAGTACTACGTACAGTAAATTACATAATAAAATTATCAATGAATTCGCCATATTGCATGCTTAAAGGGATAGTTAACCCAAAAAGGACAATTATCTCGTAATTTACTCACTCTCATTTAATCCCAGATGTGTATGACTTTCTTTATTCTGCAGAACACAAAGATTTTTAGAACTCAGGTCCAAAAAGGACATAAAAACATCATAAAAGTAATCCATATGACTCCAGTGGTTAAATCTATGTCTTCAGAAGCCATATGATAGGTGAGGGTGAGAAAAAGATCAATATTTAAGTCCTTTTTTTACTATATATCTCCACATTTAACCAGCCACGACCTGTAGGTGGCTAGATGTGAGAGTAAAAGTGAAGATGTACATTAAAAAATAAAAACATAATAATAAATATTAATCTGTTTCTCACTCCAATCATATCACTTCTGAAAACATGGATTTAACCACTGGAGTCGTATAGATTACTTTTATTCTGGCTTGATGTGCTAAAATATCATCCATAAAAATGGCATGCCAAAAACAGTAATTTCTTCTAAAAGAAATTTAATTAAATTACTATCAAGCTAAAAGAGTAACACAGGTTCATTTCTACTGCCTGAAAAACATAGGCATTTTATTCAGCCATAAAATTCAGGCCAAAACAAGGAAAATAATGAATTTAACGGTTGTTTAGTCATCACTGAAAATAGATAGATAGATAGATAAATAAATAAATAAATAAATAACATTATGAACTAAATAGTAGCTGACCATATGGTCAGGGTTTCTAAAATGAGAAAGAATGAGAGAAACAGGAAGGCAGAAGACATAAGGCGAGATGTAGAGGGGGCGTGGAGCTGGAGGGGTGGAGTGTTTTGGCCTTAGGGTATACAAGCATCCCTAAACCTGACCAAGAAGTTTAAAGCAAGACATTCATGTTATTTCTGCAGAACCCATTAATCACACATTCATGTCTTTAGTGATAGGCCCTGAGCGACTCATGGACTATATACGAACCATTAGCTTCTATCAATTAGCTGTCATTTCTCTCTCCCTGTCATTTAATGTTTTTTTCCCTCTTTTATGTCATCACTCTCGAGTTTGAAATGATGATTAGTATTACCCTAACATCACCTATGAATCAGCTGCTCTGCTCTTTTAAACCCACATCAAGATGCATTAGTTGCCCCTCTGCCATCTGTATAGATTTAATTACCCTGCAAGTTAGTGGAGGAAGCTGAGGTTAACAGTTATTTACACGTAGCAGGATTTATTTATTTTTTTTCTCTTGACATGAGAATTTGACTGGTTTCCCCAGAGCGGATCCTCCTAGACATATGAACTGATGTATTATACGATTAAATGGGCAAAGAGAGAGAGGTATACACAGAGCTAAATATATAGAGAGAGCATTAGTTATGCTAGCATGTGTATATGGGTATTTGAAGTGCAGGCTTTACTCATGGGTACGCAAAAGATAATAATAATAATACAAAATTAAAAAACTTTATGTATACAACTTGTCACTAGGGCAGTTACCTCAAATGTACACGCACTGTACACTTTACTTTCAAATCGGAACATATTTGAACATTATTTGAACTGAAAGGGTACATATTAGAACCTTTAGTGTCGTATATCTCCATAGAGTGTGCATATTATTACCTTAAGGTGTAAATAAGATACAGTGGGTGTACCTTTGAAGTTACTGCCCCAGTGGCAAGCTATTGTACACCTAAAGGTAAATTTTTGAACACTTTTTTTTTTTTCTCAGAAGGTGTTCTTTTGTGCTCAGTCAAGCTTATTTTGGATGTCCTAAAAAGGTAGCCCTAGTTTCAACAAGAATATCTATAATATTCTGTATTCAATAAGAAAGCTGAACCCATTTCCTCTTTCAATAACAAATCCAGGAAACAGCATGGGGTGAAAAAAAAAAAAAAAACTTAGGCGAGGAAGCCAAAGCTGAGATATAGCCATGTATCTGAAAGTGTCTCTAATAAGCCAAGGAGGACTGCCCATGGGCGAAATCACAGCAACAACGGCATGAGAAATTGTGGCCAATGGAAGGGGCCTTATCATCATTCCAACACCTGTAGTCGAGCAAAGTGTGGAACAAATTGTCCACGCTTGACAGTCCAGTCATACAAGACCTCTAAACTTAAAGTTACCCTCTAAAACAGACCAGCACTGAATTGATTTTCTGATCCTATTTGACAATGTGCAGCTAGCCACATGCTTTTATTGACTGTCCATTAAGAAGCAACACAGAACATGCACATGATGGCCCATATAATAGTGTCTCTACTTCCGTTTGTGGAGAATGAATCTTCCCAAAAATCAGAGGACTTATAAAAGATGCTCTCAGCTGAAGAGGAGCAAAACTGTCACTGATACAGATTGTAGGATACTAGGTGTCAATATTTTACCCTTGTTTTTTTGACTCAGGGTGCTACAAGTGTAAAGCATTTTTTAAATCCCCATTCCCTAGAGTACATCTCCAAAAACTTTCTTCCTATGAAACTTGTTTATTTTGTTTGTAAAGTCATTGGCAAAGTGAATTTATCTGCTGGAGAAATGTTTTTTGTCCCTGCATGGTGCCCTATGTTTATTCCACAATGGAAAATGGATTTGAAATCAAATGTTTCTTATTTCACACAATGACAGGCTCCCCTGACCTTGGCAATTTACTGGTGATTTTTAAAGGTTACATGAAAACAGAGGAGATTGGTGAATCAGTCTTTTCTTCCCTCCTCACTTCTTCTGGATTAAATTCATTGCCTGCTTTGCTGGAGCATCGAACTGCACTAGTTGTGTTTGTCTGTGAAGGAGAGGGGAGATAGGGGACCCTCCATTTAAACTTATACTGTATCTCTATTTCTCCATTTTTATTTTCACTATTCCATTCTTTTGTATTTTTTCCACGGAGATTAATGCACCATAGCACATTGCCTTTTCTTGCCTACACACTAGCCAAATGCTGCATGCAGTAGATGAGTAGTACAATTCACAGAGACACTTTACAATTCAAAAGGATGTGTCCGAAATACTGTCACAGTTTGTACTGAATTAGATGAAGAACTGACATTTTACTTTTGCTAAAGTATGATCTGAAGATGTATATGTATGTAGGAAAATTCTACATACTACATCCACCATGTTGAATGCAGTTTCTGCAGAAATGTGTTTACTCAATCTTTCCACAGCAGAGTAATTCTGTTTCTGATGAGAGAGGCATATCAGGTAGGAGAGGCCAACTTCTCATGCCTGGTAATTAACCCCATGGTGCTAATGAACATTAGCTTACATAAGGCTAATGTAGTGCAGGACAAAATTAAATAAATACATAAATTTAATTCAGAGAGAGCACTATTTAAAATGGCCTTGAAGTTGAGACATTTCTTCACTGATGGCAGTTCAATTAATGTGCTGACCATGGGTGACCCTTCAGCATCCCACAAGCAAAATGTATTGCTTGATATTAGAAGAATGCAAACAAACAGGGTCTAAAATGTTCTTTTTGTCATACCTAACAATGAAGGTAGGTAACAATCATTTAGAGTGGTTTCTCACTCAACAGGAATACTTTAAAACATGGGGAACAAAGATAATGCTGTCTGTAGTGGATATTTATCTACAATTAATGGAACCAGACCTGCAAAAGTGTCCTGTCATTTGCCAATAATGAAAAAAAGGTCTAAGTATAACACACGTGCATCTTGTAAGCGACTACTGCAGGTAAAAAAATTACAAATTTCCAACCCGGACATCTACCATTATCTTAAGCAGCATGCAAATACAGATGGGTACATATCTATGGTAAATGTACATACGTTCCATGGTAAAAGGTCAGACAAATACTTCCAGTACAACAGCTAGACATAGAATAAGACAAAGTGAACTGTATTTGAAACAAGTTTTTATATACATGAATGTGCAACGAAAATTATTTGCAAAGTGCTATGGGTTTGTACGGGTAAAAAAAAAAAAATATATATATATATATATATATATATATATATATATTTGCATACTGAACACATGGGTTTGCATTGGAAGCATGTATACATTAGGGCAGCAACTAACAATTATTTTGAAAATTGATTAATCTAAAGATTATTAGAACAATTATTCGACTATTCTGCCCCAACTTGAAAGGCTGTATTAATCATGCTTACTAACAATAAAGAGGACAAAATAATCTTTAAATTATAAAAAATAATCAAGTGTTTCTGTCTTGTTTCGTTTAAAAACCCTTCTCTAAAACCCTTAAAACAAGGTACATTTACTTGAGAATCAATATATAAGATATTTAAACTTTCTTTAAGAGAATGCATCTTAAATATAAGTGTATTTTGTATATAAGTGTATTTTCTTCACTTGGTTATGCTTCTGCGAGTGCAGTAAAGACAAAATATACTTATATTATTTTATAACTGATCTATTCTCTAAAAGCAAGTCTAAAAATTTTAAATGATGTTCTCAAGTTAATTCATATTTTTTTAAAGAATTATTAGATATTGTAAATATCAAAAACATTTGTATTTTTAAAATTATATTCAACATTTTCAGATAGCATTTTTTTTTACTTCTGCAGTTTAGCTTCTAAAGTAAATGCACATTGATTTAATGGCATTTTAGATATTTATATTGGAAAACAAGCCATAACAAAAACAAATCCAAAACATTTGTTTCAGTGTATAGTTGGGCAAAGATCACTCTCTCTCACCTTTCTGTTCACTTCAATCCATCTTTAACTAACAAAAAAAAGAACAAAATCTCTCTTATTAATAAAGCTGCAAATTGCCATTTTTCTTCATGATAAGAAATGTAAAGTGATATATATTATGATTCAATAAGTCGTGAGCCAATACGTTATATTCTAGCTACATTAAGCGTGCGTGCACAAGTGACGAGTGTCCCTGCAACAGAGTGTGCGTCAGTCGGGTGCAGTTTCAATCTCTCCCCCTTAGATCGGGACATTGCCGCAACTCATAGAAGAGGTACTGACTGCACAGATAAATTACAATATCAGAGCGTGTAGTTATTTTCATGATCTGCTTCCGTATTATTTTAATTTTAACACATTAAATATAACTGCATTAAAGATGTAACACCGGGGTGTTTCCTTTAAAGAGCTCCAGCACCACTTATTCCACATTGAGAGTGCTTCTGTATTTACTTATTTGGTATTTTTGTATAATTCCCTCACACTTTGCAATCTACATCACCTGAAGCTGTTTGGAAAGTTTAGAGTGCATCTGGACGGTGATCTGTGTAATTCTTCCTCTCCTCAGTCAGGCACGAACTGCAGTGCTGCTCTCACATGCCATCATTAGTATAATATGGTCTCATGTTATGTTAAGTGAGATCACTTATTGTCAAAGTTGTCAATAACGTCGACTAATCATTTCAGCCCTAGTATACATATGAGTATACACATTTTTTTTTTCATGCACATACATTTTATATATTGCACCATATTTTTTCCCCCATACTTTTCATGCATTATATCATACTGTACCATATAATCTGTGCTTTAAAAATAAATAAAAAATCATATGATGGCCTTCCAGTGTCAAATACATTTTCCTACAGAAATTTAGCTTTGATGAAGTTAAGTTGATGAGCAAATTCTCAGTGTTAACCAATAGAAAGTTTCTTGATTTGGCAGTGACCTCTCTGCAGGTAGAGCTTCATAGCTATGCTAAATATTTAGACTAGCAAATTATTTTAGCTGTATTTAGGAGTCACTTTATAACATCACTCTCACAGAGTATTGTTAGCAGCATGAAAAAAAGAGTGTGTGCTTGGAAGTTAGTTTTTGCTGGTTTCACAGTAGCTTAACATTTGCCCTCGTTGTCTTCGCCTGCGGAATTTAGCAGTGCAAAGGTAAATGTGACCAAGCCTTAATATGTAGTTCTTAGTAGCTATTGTCCAAATGCTGGCAACTATTCTTTAACTCACCAAAGCTAATTTTTACATGCATTTGGTGCTTCAGGAGTGTTAATGGTGTAGCTTGCATACAAACACATTTTTAATGATTGTGAATTTCAGCTTGGCTTTCAACACAATCACGCCTTATCTTCTCATCATAAACAAGCTGAAGTCATCAACTCCTCTCACATATGCTATCAGAACTCTGATGTCCTAACAGAGAGTAGCAGATGGTTTGGTAAGACCCAGAACACTCAAGCCCCCTGGTCATTAACACAGGTGTCCCTCAAGACTGTGTGCTGTCTTCGGTCTCATATTTAATATAAAAATACAACTGTACTGCCTGTAACAGCTTCATCAAGCTGCCATTTTTTTCACCTTAGCAAGACTCATCACCAGCAATGTCAAGTCCATCAATAGTGGCCGATTTCATCAGTAGTGGGTGTGTTTGCATACACAATCTTACACTGATTATGCTTTGAAAACAGACAACATTTAAGGTCATGTGAAATGTGGTGTTCTTTTGTTGGCATAAATGTGTAAAGTGTTTAAGCAAAAAACAATTGGTACATGTACATTCATTTTTGCACATTACCCCAATTTTGCACTATATGTACTGTATACACCTTAACCTGTGTTCTGGCAGCTTATCCAGTGTACATATTTATTTATGTTTTGAAAAAATAAATAAATAAATAGTCTCATGTAAAACACAATTTTAATGTGTCACTTTTTATTTTGGGGGAAAATGCAGATTTTTAATAGTTATCAGCGTTTTGTTGTGCATATATGTACTTTTTAGATAAAGAAAACACGTTTTCTCTTACACTTGTCGTGAGGGGGCAGCGTGAATTTTTTCTCTCGAGCAGTCTCATGAAAGTGCAGAAGATAGCAACGGTCAGTCAACAGTTTTACTGTTAAAAAAATTGATTTTGATTTGTTTCTCACGCTTTCATAGCAATCATGTATAATATGCAATTCATGGAATAATTTATTTGACTTCTGAATTATACATTTGCGTCCTTTTGAATCATGAAGAGGTGGTCACCATAAACTGCCATTGTGTGACAATTTCTCCCTCTGTGTTAAGAAAAAGAAAGTAAGTCAAATGGGGTTATAACAACACAAGTTTGAGTAAACAATGACTGAATTTTTATTTTGGGGTGAACTATCCCTTTAACAAAATATTTTTACATAGAACAATTACACACTGTGCCCTCTGTCTAGCCAATTAGTTATCTCTAATGAGAAAAAGTAGCAATTATTCTGTGAGTACAATGCTTTGGCCTTTTAACACACACATCTGTATTTGAAAAGCAGTTTTGTTCCCTACATTACACAACCACCACACTGCACCAACTCAAAGGCAATTGTGTCCCCAAACTGGAGCAGCTCCCCAGCGCGATACAAACTTTCTATGAAAACAGACACTACTGCTGCTCTTTGCTTTCTTTTGTTTTACTTTGTTGTTATTGTACCATTTTGTTGACACTTTTTTCCATCTCATAATGGTGATAAACAAACAAATACAACAATACTCAGGAGTTTGATTATGAGTCCCCCATGAATCACTGTTGCATGCCCATCAAATCTTGGCTCATTCTGAATGGGGTTTGGGAGGTGCAAAAATACCTTAGTTACAAATGGGAGATCTCAGATGTAGTGACAGAAAGCAGTATTCTAACACCACCGGCGGCTTTGAAGATTTTCTATTCTGATCAAGATGGTGAAGGAGTTGGTATCCGAACAAAAGGATGTATCTCATTACATATCGCTCCATAAGTCAATCAACGGAAACACTGGGAAGTCAATCTTAGCCAGAACTCCCTCTCGTTGAATTCAAGCTTCTATCTTTCTTGATGTCTTTCTCAGTGTGTCAGACTTATTTATGGAATTAACCGTCATCTATCATTAGTATGTTTGGGATTTCTGAGAACACATTGTGCAAAGACATTTGGCATCCAGGAAGGGAAAATTGCTCAGTTGCCTCAGGCCCTGACTGTAGAGGGTCATGACTGAGAATCTGATGACTGACATCAGTGAATGACAAAAGCTTTGAAATATTGCACTTGATAGATATCTACTGTAAACCAGTGTTATCATCTTTACCAAAAACTGAATAACAATATATAAATTTTTTATTTGCTTAGAAAGCCCCTCAAATAACAATAATTCAATAAATAATGATCAAATACTTATAAATAGTTATATTTAAACCATTTTATATATATATATATATATATATATATATATATATATTATAGAAAAAAAATTATATTGATAATTAAAATGCATTACATCATTGTGGAACATGAGTAAAGCATTTCAAAAAAAGACTGTAACACTTTAATATATGGTTCCATTTGTAAATAAAATTAGTTTACATGAACAACAATGCACACAATAGCACCGTAAACTAAAAACAAAAGAGGATTCAATAATGATGGGGATAAAATATACTTTATTACAAAATGAATATAACATACTTAAACAGAAAGAAAGAGAAACATTTCAGTCAAGTGACCCCAAACTTTTGAACGGCAGTGTACATACATCTAGACAACAGTGATGCTGTCCTGAACTGTGAGAGTTTGTAGGGATGATTGTAAGCCAGCGATTTTGAACCAAATCCACCCCTACAGCTCAAAATACAAATAATTTGTATAGGCTTACTGTAGTGAATCGGGGTAAGACATTGTTTTGAACACTGATGTACTGAATCTATAATGGCAGTTAGGTAATTTTTAACCAAAACAATCTTACATAGTGCAGCTTTAAAAAGTTACATTTTTTATTTAAAAAAAAGTATTAATATGTAATGAAATGAACATTAACTAAGATTAATAAATACTGTAAAAGTATTGTTCATTGTTAATTCATGTTAAAAAATGTTAACATATGGAACCATATTGTAAAGTGTTACAAATGTTATACAATTATATCAGTAAACACTTCATCTCTTGAAGCCATGCACTGCAACTAAATAAATAATTGCATACAAAAACAAACAAACAAACAAACAAACAAACAAACAAACAAATACAAATATGGTAAAAGTTATAACTGAAACTTAACAAAAATAAAACTAAATTGAAAGGACAAACTGACAAATTATAAATAAATAAAAAATACAATAATCCTACTGTATGTCATTGTCATTGTGTAACTTGTTTTGAGAGCCAGAGATGAAACACAGCAGCTGTTTATGAACCAAACCTGTCCATAGCAGTGGAAGTGAATGCTAGCTCTTAAAAACGAACCTTGTCATGTGACATTTGAGAATATTTTTTTCTGTTGTCTAGTTTCATGAACATAACTTCCAAAAGAAACTGAAACTCACTGAGAGACTGAAAATAGGAATGCAGGGCTTATTACAGCGGGAGACAGATAAAACGAGCTTGCATTATTAACATAGGGGCTTACAAATTGGACATGGCATCTGTTATGATATCTAATATTTCTCTAATCTTTGCTGTGGCTGATGACAACAGAGGAGATAATTGCTATATGTTAGCAGCCTAAATAAGTGTGGGTTTAGAGAAAGGCGGAAATAATTTACAACCAAATTTATCCAGCACCACAGAGGAGGAGGCTAATGCATGCAATTAATGCAGTAAAGATGCTTAAACAGAGACATTAAACGTACAGAGTCTAATGGCCAATCCTAATAGGAAATTACGAGCATGCTTTCAAAAACTTCTATCTATTTTTACAGGGAGAGATGAAGGACAATTTTTGCCCTTTTTCTGATTGATTCTTTCTTAATTCTCAAAGGACGACATGCTCATGATAAAAATTAAAATGTGCATTTATTTACATATTTCGAAGAAACTTTTTTTTTCCCTTCCTATAGGAAGCTGAAATTCAGAAATCAACACAAGACAATAAATACAACTCTAAAATACTGTATAGTGGAATGTATAAATTATTTGTGTTAATCTGAAAAAGTTATTCAGTGGCAATCCATCCATCTATCGTCAACCGCTTATCCTGTGTACAGGGTCGCAGGGGGGGCTGGATCCTATCCCAGCTAACATTGGGCGAAAGGCGGGGTACACCCTGGACAGGTCGCCAGTCCATCGCAGGGCCACACATAGACAGACAACCACTCACACTCACATCCACACCTAGGGCAATTTTTTGGAGACATCAATTAACCTAGCCTGCATGTCTTTGGATGGTGGGAGGAAGCCGGAGCACCCGGAGAGAACCCACGCAGACACGGGGAGAACATGCAAACTCCACACAGAAAGGCCAGGGCAACCGGGGTTTGAACCCACGACCTTCTTGCTGTGAGGCGACAGTGCTAACACTGCACCCAGTGGCAATCCATGAGGGAAATTTCTGGGGAGGCAAATATGTAAATCTGTATTGAAAGATCAAACCAATAAAATATTGCAGTGGGTTTAAATATAATCATTTGTTATATGCATTTTGTTGGTCATTTTGCTCCTGTACACATATGATCTCCTCCCCCTGATATCTCAAAATAGTCTAACTATGGATGTATTATAATCATTCCGATCACCAACAAAACATTTGTCATTTGGCAAATATTGTTTCTCCTAATCTGTCATGTTAATTAACCAGGAGCAAGTCTGATTGGCTTGAATGAGTGCCTCTGATAATGATTGGGTATGGAGATGGAAGGAGGAAAATTTCATTTTTGATGTGTCCGAAATCACATACTGTCAGATTATGTAATGTATTTGATGAACGATGCACTTCATGGCCGCTAAAACAGTATGTTCTTTAGGTATGCATGCTAGTAGTATGAATCGATTCCAGGCATCCTTCATCCGGGAATGAGGAAAATGTCCCATGACCAAATAACCTGATGTAATAACAACAGCTGTGAAAATAATCTGCTCTTGAGGTGATGGTGGCGTAGTGGCTAGAGCACAGGGCTGCTAATCAAAAGGTTGTAGGTTTGAACCACATGGCCACCACCATTGTGCCCTTGAGCAAGACACTGAACTCCAGGTTGCTCTGGGGGGATTGTCCCTGTAATAAGGGCTCTGTAATTCGCTTTGGATAAAAGTGTCTGCCTAAATGTAAATGCTCTAGTTTTGCTAAACATGCACCATTTAAGCATAAGGAACAACGTTTGGTATTTTTCCTCCTGAGACCTGAGCATGAAAGCGGTGTGTATTTTCCATTTCCCTTTTTGATTTGTACCAAGTAGCACCTAATAAACATACAAAATAAAAATAATAATAATAATAATGTTTTCCTAAATAAAAAAATATGG
The DNA here is from genome assembly GCA_032164185.1 of Moxostoma hubbsi. Lineage (NCBI taxonomy): Eukaryota > Metazoa > Chordata > Actinopteri > Cypriniformes > Catostomidae > Moxostoma > Moxostoma hubbsi. The sequence goes on along the minus strand of JAVLUX010000012.1, from coordinate 13,483,778 downwards.
GGACATTTTTTTTCTAGTTTGGCAACAAAATCTCAATGCTCTCTCTTTGCACTGTCAAAAAAACAAGTGATAGCCCATGCTGAAGCATTTTACCAATTACCAAATTATCATAATTAATTCTGATACAAGTAATGGCCAGAATAATCCAATCACTACCAATCATGTTAAAATAAAATTATGCATTATAAATTCTGACTCTAAGAACTGATTACCATTGTCCAGTGTTTGCCAACCATGTTGAGTGGTCCAAAAATCATCTGCAGCCTGAAACTTAACTTTTGGTCAGATGTTTGGAGTGAATGCATATTAGGTATAGGATGTTCCCTTGCTCCCTCCCTATTTAGTAAATGACCTAATCTCCAGTGTGCTGTCTGTCTGCACTAGCCTCAAAAAAGTTCAAAATGCATTATATTTTCATCCAAACTCCATAGGAATCCTCAGAAAGCTAATTTTTTCAGCTTTTGGGTGAACCCATTGATTCTCAATGTGATAATGCACAATGAATAAAGGAATTCTAAGGAAAAAAATAGCCCCATAGTCCACTGTGTTTAAGAGTTTGTCACTTGGCGATAAATCACAGATTTCTATTTATTTTTTTATGGCTTATCAGATGAAGTTTCTCAACAGAGATAGTTTTGTTGGTGTTTCTCCCAAAGAGAAAGTCTGCAGTGATTGGTGCCATGTTGTATTGTCATATGACTCTGTGAGTCAAAAGTTTAACCCTTTTCTGACAGCCCAGACTGTCCTGAACTGAGACCAGTCAGTTAAAATATTATTAAATTATGTATGAATTATAGTGAAGACAAAACACACAGTCCACCCAGAAGGATCAGGTTCACACGAGAATATAGCATTTTAGTTAAGATCCACCCAACTCACATTTCTCCAGGTTTTTTATTATTATTATTATTTAATCAAGAACAGGATTTTCCAGGGCATTATTGGATAGTATTGTCCCAGAATATAAGCATTCCGGCTTGGAACATTCCATATATCTAAGGCCACCAACCGCTGAGATTTGTATGTATGCATGACTTTAGTTGGTTTTAAATTGTATTTTAAAACAATAACATTTACATTTAAGCATTTGGCAGACACTTTGATCCAAAGCGACTTACAGTGCCCTTATTACAGGGACAATCCCACTGGAGCAACCTGGAGTTAAGTGCCTTGCTCAAGGACACAATGGTGGTGGCTGTGGGGATCGAACCAGCGACCTTCTGATCAACAGTTATTCGCTTTAGCTATTATTTACAATAATAATAATAATAATAATAATAATAATAATAATAATAATAATAATAAATGAATGAATAAATACCTTGTCTTTCCTTCTACTATAAAAATCAAATTCACCATTTATAATACTGGCTAATAGAATATGAATCATGAAGTGGCACATTAGGAAAACAACTGGAATGATACCCTGCAAGAGTATCAGCATGAAACATGCACACACTTCAGGTTGGATTTTTCTTAAGAGAATGAATAAAGTGAGAGTTCAATGTGTGTGTCGTGTTTTAGATTAGCAGCAGCTCATGTGTAGACCATTGCTATCTTTGTATAGTGTCACCAGAATACTAGTGCTAAGAAGTCTCTCTATCAGTATGCGCTCAGCTGCTGTATGTGTGTGAAGAATCCAGGGATCAGGTGTGTTAGACAAAAGAGGCAAGCAGTATCTCTCTCTATGTTTCTCTCTCTTTCTGTCTTTCTTTTTGTCTTTTCTCAGCCGCACGTAGACTCCCTTTGCAGCAGGATGTATTTTTGGCCTGTGAGATGAACACAAGCCCCGACCGTTCTTGCTTTAATCATCGTTTCAATAGAGGCTGCTGCTTGCTTTGTGGCAAACTCAGGCATCGTGGCCTGTTTTGGCTGCTGAAGTGGAGTAATGTGCCTGGCTTAGCACCGTCGCTCTGTGATTTTAGGGGAATTTTGAGATTAATGGAAGGATCAAGCTGTGCCGCAGGCCTGATCGCAGCCTACATTTCAAGTGTGGGACTCGTAGCAGAAAAAGGGAAACTTCTGCGAGCAATGTTTGTTATTGGATGAATATGCGAAAACACAAATATGCAGGCAAGGTTCCTTACTGAGGTAAGAGGTTTATGAGAAACAGTGAGGTGGGAGGGTGGGTGTAGGGGACTCCTGAAGCACTTTAGTGTTTTGTAGTGTGTGTGTGTGTGTGTGTAGGTAAAAGACTCAGGCTTTACATCATTAAAAGACATTTCCAGCAGACTGCATCACACAGGTCACAGAGCGTGCGTAAAGACAGAACAGGAACAGATGCTCAGCAAGCTCTTGAGACCTTCCTGATCTTAAGACAAGACTCACTGCTCTGGCTACACACACACACACACACACACACACACACACTTGCATTGCTAAATGGGGACATCCCAATAGACCATGCACTTCTATATAAATTTTATATAAAGCTAAATAGTCGTGCATGCTTTAGTGAGGTGCCACTATTCCAGTTGCTCTTACCTCCCTTTAGAGATTTTCCAAAATCCCTAAACCAATTTGTCATCTTCTGTCAAAACTTTGCACATATCTCACCCCACACCATTTATCACACACCCCTAAACAAGGTGTAAAACTGATCGTCTTAATGAGTAAAGGTGTGCAAAGGTGTTTAGAATCGGTCAGGCGTATGATGTTTGCCCGGCAGGCGAAAGAAAAAAGACTTAACATTGAAAAGGGTGCAGAACACTCACATCTCCAGAAAATAAATCACAGAGGCATGGGAGTGGCATCTTTTTACTTGGGGTAGTATGACAAGTTTAGTGAGACCCTAGCAACCACCCACAACACCCTAGCAACTAACTACAGTAGCAATGTCATAGAAACCATCCAGAACAATATATCTTGGCAACAGAACATCATAGAGACATGGCAGTGGGCTCTTTTGACAGGCAGGGGTACTGAGGTCCTTGATATGCCCCATTAGGCACTTAGGGGACCCTGCCATGTCTCAGCACCAGAAATTGTAGCCACAAGTCTTTTGACTTGAGAAAGTGTACTGAGGCCTTTGGTGGGACATTGTGGCAGTGGGTTTTGTCACGGCAACACCACCTGCATTTCCTTGTGAAAATTGTGTCTAATTACATTTGCCATAAACTATTCCACACCATAACACAATAGTTATTTGTTTTATAGCATTTTTACAGTAATCAATGAAAGAATTAACCAAAATATAAATTAAATTTAATTTATAAAAGATTTTGTCCTCAAACTAAGAATGCACACATACAAACACACCATAAAAGTACCTGTATGCTACTGCCTATGAACCAGGGGTGGCACTGACTAGTCGAAGCACTCTGCTAGTAGTCAAGAAGCTAGGCCTGTGTCGACACAGGCCTAGCTTGTTGACTACTAGCAGAGTGAGCTTGTTGACTACTAGCAGAGTAAAACAAGTAGTGCTTGTTTTAAAATGCAACAACAGCAGGAAAATTCCTCTGAAACTAATCATGTGTCCCCCACAGGCTGACAGAATCTATAAGGGAGTGAGACATATCTTGTGTATATGTACAAATACATACACACACACACACACACACACAGAGAGAGAGAGACTAGGGTTGTGCACGGTTACTGTTTTTAACATTCGGTTAGCCGAGAGGTTTCATGAACGATGAATAGTTTTTTTCGTTGGGAGTCGGAACGCAGGAATAATTAATGTTCATTCCGATGGAATTTCCTCAAACACTCAAAATAGCAGCAAATAAAGTGCACTGTGAGCTATGAGCCTAAATAGCAAAATACATAGATTTTGAAATAATAAAATCTCACATTAAACATAAACAAAAATAATCAAATTGTCCCTGCATGTAGTATGAAGCAGTGAACACTATTTATTATAATGTGTACGGAGTTACACTGCTGCGGTTATATTGCCTCTTCAGGGTGCTTTGATTTTAAATGGCTTAAAATCAAATAGCATTGAACTTGTCTAACTATTGTATGTAAATATGCACAATAGAGAAAAAGGAAAAACACTGTCTTACCATTTATAAAGCGTTGAAACTTTCCTTTGTGTAAAACAACCTGGAATCATGTTTAACAGTCACATGTCCTCAAACTGAACTTTTTCAGAAAGAAGCACAGCTCAACAAATGAATCAACACAGGTGTTTCATGATAGTTTATAAAAAATAATGTTATTTTTAACTTTACTTGGTGTTTAAAAATGTTCCAATCCTGTGCGAGACGCTGAAAGAGAAAACAGTGAGATTCAGCGCAACAGTCAAAGACGCCCTTCCCGCAAGTTAACAGTACATAGAAAAACAGTAAGCATGTTTGGAAAGCCTTAACTTGGCCTATATTTGAAGACTGACCAAAACCTGACGGTTTGTTAGAACTCATTGAGTTTGGGTTGGGTTGAAGATGTCTATTGCACGTGTAGAATAGTGATTTTGGTATTTGAATAGTGCTGCGTCAAGCGGTTAACAGAATGACAACTCTCTATGCACATCCCTAACACACACACACACACATGCACGTACACACACAAATATATTCTGAAGAAAAAGTAAAAAAGAAATTGAGTTGAGGTAGCAGCAGAAAGAGAGAGAGCCTACCTCAAGGGATACTTTATTAAGGCACACGGGCTAATACATTAGACAGGAAAATAAATGTTAACAGCCTCTAAAGCCGAGAAGTGGCAATGAAAGCTAACTCAATTAAATGTACCATGATGGGCTGGGATGCATTGTATTTAGTAGAGGCCACCCTTGGAAGACAGAGTGAGAGGAGGAGTAAATGAGGAAGAAAAAAATAGAACAAATCTCTCTGGCTCTGGGCACAGTGTGCAGGTATGTCCTGACATGAGAGCACTGTATCTCTGCATGGCCAACTGTGGACCCCATTAGGCACAGGAAGCTGATCTTTGTGTAAGTAGACACTGGAGATGCGCTTCAAACTGAGACGACTTTTATTTCCCTCTCCGGCTTCAAGAGAGGATCTCAGCTTTAGTTAGCATTTTGTATTTAGGTCCCAGAACTCAACTTGAAAAATAATATATATATATATATATATATATATATATATATATATATACACACACAATAAGGCATGTAACTACACAAATTTCATGATACAATATGATACAAGCACCCACAAATGTTTCGCTCAAACTTATTCAAGGATTCTAGGTAATTGTCTTTTAAATCACATGCCACAAAAGTGTCATTGACATTTTGACACATTGACAGTGACATTGGCGACAAAAAGCAGAGCTCTAAGTAGCTTAAACAACATCACTGCATTTATTTTGTTTGATTGTTGAGATAAACTAATATGAACTCACAATTTTCATGTTTTTCTTGAGAAATTAAGTTTGTCTACACTAGTCATTTATAATTGTATAGAACTTGGCACAATAAACAAAGTTCCAAAGCAACTTTATGAACAAACGTCCCCTGTGAACAAGCTGAAGTAACTGTAGGAAAAAAAAAAAAAAGTTATGTATTTCTGCCCTCTTCCCCGTTTCACTCTACCATTTCACGTTTAAAAATTACCACCGTTATTACCGGCTTATACCATATGTGCAAGTGTTGTTCTTGAAGCTGTTTGCATTTTGAAGTCAAAAGCATATAATTATCAGTCTCATGTAATCACGGGATTCTTACATTGTTGTTTTTTGAATAAGCTGTTTTTTGACAGTTATTTTCAAAAAGTATCCCAATACTGATTACTTCTCTAACATTGTAATCTGATTACTTTATTGATTACTTCATGGGGAAAGTAATCAGAATACTAATTCATTTACTTTTAAGTTAATTTCTAAAACCAATCAAACCTGTGAAAAATACAAACGTGACACTATTAGCTCTTTTAGTAGTTTAAAATTGACTGAAAACAATAATACAATTTCAGCAACATGACAAAGACAGCAGCTTGGCTAAAGAGATCCAATGCAAAATGCAACTTAACTTTCTTATCTTAAATATGCTGTATCTTCAGGGGTGGGTGTGTGTGTGTGTGTGTGTGTGTGTGTGTGTGTGTGTGTGTGTGTGTGTGTGTGTGTGTGTCCACTATCTACAACATTCTTATCTGTGTGTGGCATGTATGTGTACACAATGCTTGTTTACCTGTGTTTGTGTTGGTGTGAAAGACAGAAAAAAAAAATACTAATGAACTGAAAACATTTCTGAAATCACATTTGCAGACATCTTTGAAAGTAAAACCATTGTGCATTTGAATGATTGTTGTTTCTTTTCTGTGTGCATATACAAGTTTGCTTGTGTGTTGCATCATGCATATGTATGTGCACATGTTCAGTATGTCTGTTTGTGTGTGTGTGTACATATGCAGCATGTGTGAGTTCACACAACTTTACAGAGAGTGGACTATTTCTACCTCCCTGCTTGTGTTCGAACGAATTGAGTATCCTTTATCACTTGCGCAAATGTAACGCTATTGCACTGTGTTTGTGTTTTATTGTGTACAGTACATAAAGAACAAAAAAGAGCCATTTGCTTCCGTGAATGTTTCCACCTTGTGATCAATAATCCCTCTGTCAGATGTGAACGAGCGTGGTTTACATATACACCCAAAGCCAATCCCCTCTCCTCTCATGTAAACTCCAGAGGGACACAAGAGGGAGGAGCATCAGGAAAGGGTAGAGCATGGAGATTTGAGGAAGATTTGTCACCGACCCAGTCTTGCATGCCTCTCTCCTCCAGCCAGGGCTGGGAGCACACTGACACAGCGCTCACTTAGACTGATTGTGAGTGCATTAAAACTTGAAACGCTTTGCTTTCATTTTCAATTTGAATAAACAACTACACTCCGCTGCATCCATAACAATGCCACTCACACATCTTCCGTCGCCTCGATACATGTCCTCTGTGCTATGGTGGTTTGTTAGAGCATATGCTCATTAGCTGACACAGCAACACACATAAAAGTACTAACATAAGAACATAATACATTTAAAATGCATTCTACCTAATAAATGTTTAGCAAAAAATTTGTAATCCAAGTAACTTCATTGCATTTTTGTAACTGTAATCAGATTACTTAATTTTAAAAGTAACATATTACATTATTGTTTTACCATGAGATGTAATTAGATTACTGTAGCATGTTACTTTATAATGCGTTACAATTAACACTGGTTATGACTCATAACTTATTGCATTTTGCTGTGCATGTCACGCATAGTGTCGGCTGGGAGAGGCAGCTGTTAAACTTACTGCTGCTGTTTCTATGTTGGCATAAATAAAATTACATGTTTGAGAGCACCAGGACATGACACCGTTGTTTGGAAAATTCGACAAGCTATACAACAACAATACATTCTACTTGCCATTTGCCATCGATCTTCTCACATAGGCTATGTACAGGAAGTGTGTTACTCTGATTTCATGTTAGCGCTTAGTGCCACCTCTCAGGGGAGGACACTGTTCCACAGCTCCCAATATAAATATATATATATATATATATATATATATATATATATATACTGTATATACATACATATCATCAGTTTAAATCAAATTCTGTTCCTGTTTCTCAAGGTGTCCCCCCAGGGTTCTGTACTTGAACCTTTGCTCTTCATCACCTATATGCTTCCTATAGGTCACATTATTCGCCATCATGACCTCAACTTTCACTGCTATGCTGATGACACTCAACTTTATATAGCTTTAAGCACACTGCCCCATTTCCAACATGTTCCCTCTTTAAATGTATTAAGGACATCAACACATTGATGATCAGTAACTTTCTAAAACTCAAAACTGATAAAACTGATGTACTGATAGTTGGATCTCAAAGTTTTTTTTATCATGTCTCCCTGGTAAGTTGGTTGATATAAATGATGTCCTGGTCAGACCCTCCACTATTTTTCAAAATCTTGTCATTATCATTGATCCCACACTCTCTTTCCAGGCTCACATCTCCTCTCCCACAAAAAATGCTTTCAGGCACTCTACCCCATTCTTAGCACCAAAGATGCAGAAACTCTAGTTCACACCTTTATTAATTCTAGACTTGACTATTGTAATGCCCTTTTTCTGGCCTCCTGACTAAAAAAAAAAAAAAAAAAAAAAAAACTGCAATACATCCAGAATTCAACAGCTAGGATTCTCATCTACTCAAAGAAATCCTCTCACATCACTCCCATACTTTTTAGGCAACACTGGCTACCTGTCTCCTATCGTATCCAATACAACATTCGCCTTACAACATTCAAAGCTTTACATTGTCTTGCCCCCTCATACATCACTGCTCTTGTACGTTGCTACACCCTATTATGCTCACACTGGTCATCTGATTTGGGCCTATTATTGATTCCACATTGCAAGCTAACCTCACAAGGTGGTAGAGCTTTTTGCACACTTGCCCCTTAGCTTTTGGACTCTAGCTTTGGAACTCTTTGCCTCAGTCTCTCCGTAATCACACCTCCATACATGATTTCAAAATCAATCTCAAAACATATCTCTTTGACCTATTCTTCTCTGACTCTTAATATATATTTTTTGTTTACTCTCATCCTGTAAACAACCTTGAGTTTGAAGAAAGGCACTATATAAAATAAACGTGTGTATGTATGTATATATATATATATATATATATATATATATATATATATATATATATATATATATATATATATGTTAAAAATTATTTAGTAAGATATTGTGAGGTGATTATGATAAGTGACAATGATGAAGATGAAAATGACACTGTGGTACAGAGCACAAGCTCCTCCCTGCACTTCATTACATTCATCTCATCATCATGATGTCCTGAGCAGGCTAATGCAAGTCTAGAGCTACAGGCATGCCTTTCATCAAAGAGAAGTCCATATCACTTCGACATCACTTCCAAATGCTCACTAGCAGCACCAGAGACCTCAAATGACACCGCACTGAGAACTGACAGCACAACCAATTGTATCTCTACATGGAACTACTTTCTTCCATCAAAAAATTGACTGATGGTGTTTTATTTCAAATCCGTGCTCTCACCCTAACAGAATATGGTCTTGTAAACAAATATGACCCTAAAAAAGAATGACGACCTACCGCCCTTAATGGTCGACAACTTTGTGCTGAGCAAATGCTTCTACAATTACAACATCAGATAATTCATGCTAATAGAAAATGGTAAGCCAGTGAAAGATGAACGATAGGGGAGGAACAATCAATAGTTTGTGGAACCATTAGTCATGCTCAAGGCCTGCTCAAATCGCACACAAACCGATACGCGTGCGTGTGCTGTGGCTGCCAGCAGAGACTGTATAATAGGGCCCACTGGGGCCATGGTTGTGTGTGTTTGTCTATACCTGGAAGGCAGAAGTCTGGCTCTTACTGTGGCCTTAGCACAATATGCTTTAATCAGGGCTGGTGTTTTAATGTTCGAGGGTTCAGATGAGGGGATTTGGGACTGGCGTGCAGTGAAGCATGCATGGAGTGCTGGGAAAGGCTGGGTCATGATATGCATATGCAAATCAACAAGTAAGAGTAGGTTTAATGCAAAACCATAAGATTACTACAGGATTCAACAGCAATATCTTGGGAAAGTGCCACACATTGTGTGTTGATTCTCATATAAAACTGACAGAAAATAAGACACATTCAGTGTCACAGCAATGGAAAAGTGGTCTCTGATGCGGCATTTCATTTATAAATAACCAAAGTCTAAAAACGAATACATACAACTTGACTAGGGTTATTTTGCTGTCTTGCAAGTCCAGGTATTTCCAATAGACACCCACAGAGAAATCAAATGGATTTGCATTGGCTAAATTATAAGAAATTGTATAAGTTGGGACGTACAAATTCTTACGACTTTTACAACAGCCAATCAGGTGACACTCCCTCGTCTCTTTCTAAAATGCAGCAATTACTTTCTTCTGTTATACATACTCTTTCCGCTTCAAATCATGCTTAGGGACTCTACTATATGATTATGTTTAGATATATGGTATGGGTAGGGGCATACAATGAAGAACAATTAACACAACGTTTAACATGCAGAATTTCAGCATTGTTGATTTATAGAGCCTGTCCCTCCAATCGAGATGAAGAAGGGTCTCTACAGCCCTTACTTCATCGTACCCAAGAAAGGCGGTGGCTTACAACCGGTCTTGGACTTGCGAGTTTTCAACCAAGCTTTGCACAAACTCCAGTTCAAAATGCTCACGCAGAAACACATTCTAACCTGCGTTCGGTATCTAGATTGGTTTGCAGCGGTAGACCTGAAGGACGCGTACTTCCACGTCTCAATTCTGCCTCGACACCGACCCTTCTTACGGTTCGCGTTCGATGGCCAGACATATCAGTACAAAGTCCTCCCCTTCGGCATGTCTCTGTCCCCTTGTGTCTTCATGAAAGTCACAGAGGCAGCCCTTGCCCCGCTTCGAGAAGCCGGCATTCGCATGCTCAATTACCTCGATGACTAGCTCATTCTGGCCCACTCACGAGAGTTACTATGCACTCACAGAGACGTGGTGCTCAGGCACCTAAGCCGTTTAGGGCTTCAGGTCAACTGGGAAAAGAGCAAGCTCACCCCGGTCCAGAGCATCTCTTTTCTCGGCATGGAGTTAGACTCAGTCTCAATGTTAGTATGCCTCACCAACGAGCGTGCGCAGAGTTGAGGTGCCTCAGCGCTTTCAGGCCAGGCACAACGGTCCCCTTAAAACATTTCCAGAGGCTCCTGGGGCATATGGCATCATCCGCGGCGGTCGCGCCGCTTGGGTTGATGCATATGAGACCACTTCAGCACTGGCCTCAGACTCGAGTCCCAAGATGAGCATGGCGCCGTGGCATGCACCGTGTGACGATCACCCTCACCTGCCACCAAACATTGAAACCCTGGACAGACCTCTGCTTTCTACGGGCAAGAGTACCCTTGCAGCAGGTGTCCCGTCGTGTCTTGGTCACGACCGACACCTCCAGATTGGGTTGGGGCTCCATGTGCAACAGGCGCGCAGTAGCAGGCCGTTGGAAAGGGGCCCCGCTGCACTGGCACATCAACTGCCTGGAGTTGCTGACAGTTTTCTTTGACCTGCGGAAGTTTATCCCGTTAGTTCGAGACAAACACATCCTGATCAGGTCAGACAGCACAACTGCGGTAGCGTACATAAATCGCCATGTGGCGTACGCTCCCACCACGTCATGACTCGCCTGTCGTATCCTCCTTTGGAGCCAGCAGCGACTCAAGTCGCTGCGCACCACTCATATCCCCGGCAACCTCAATGTGGTGGTGGACGTGCTGTCACGACAACGCTTGCCTGGTGGAGAGTGGAGGCTTCACCCCCAGTCGGTCCAGCTGATTTAGGAATGGTTCGGCAAGGCCCAGGTAGACCTGTGTCCTCCCGGCCACGTCGCTGAGCCGAGCCACTGTTGTGGCCGGACCATTTCCGGCTCCTCAGAAAAATCCTGAATGGACTCGACGTATTTCCCCGCTTTTATACCAATATGTCCGGGGCGGGGTGTGCAAATACTGTCTGCCAACTTCTCATTGGCCTTTTTTCATAGACCAGAGGCATATTCGGTGCTCAAGAGAGACCCTCTAGTGTCGCTTCTTTGACACGACGTCTCGTTCCCTCCATCAGGGAACGGAGGTTACATACGTAACCGAGACATTTTGTTTTTCTAAATTAATAATCTAGAGCTGAGGAACACACAATTGAGAGTTAATCATCGGCATATTGTTCCTGATTGGCAGCATTACATGAAATGCACTACAGAAAAACAAATAAATAAAGGGCAATTCTTTTGAGCACACATTGCAAGTAGAGTTTATATCAGTGCCTGAGTATTCATTAAAGGTATGCATTTTTAAATATTAGCTCCTGTATTTACCTCTATGTTTGTGTGCAGTCAACAAACTTTTGGAAAAAGTCTGCTATGTTCTTAGAACCCTTGTGCATTTTACTGAAGTGAATAGATATGTAGACACACTTTTTTTTATACACGAATACATATGGATGTTATTATTCAAGGCCTTATATGTGTGAACCAGAAGCAAGTGCTCCACAAGATGCTCTTAATTTTAGCAGCTAAATTTGCACTAAATTTGTAATACTTGAAGTTTTTTTAAATACTGCAAATATAACAAGAATATCACACTTGTATATTAATATATACTGTAAGTGTTGGGTCTGTTCGAGCCACCTACTGACAGCTTCCCCCAATTGCACAAAAATGTAAAGAAGGAAAAAATGTATGAGAAAGTTCAATAAAATGTTCCAATTGCAAGCAATGCAAGGATGCTATGCGTGGACACAACATATTTCACAGTACATCCATACAACAAAATACTCATTAATTAACACTGTTGAACCCGAAAACAACATCTTGATGTAGTCAATCAAGATGAAACTGTGTATTAAAAACCATCTCTGGAAATGCTATTTCAGTTCTGGGCTATTTTATTTAGAGATTGTATTGAGATGTGAACCAGTATATACTTCACCCATACGTGTAGAATAATACAGCATTGTTTCTCTGTAGCAGAGTACAGGTATTGTGCTATTACATAACCTGCTCAATGATCTGAAATGTGCTAAAACAGTAGAGGATTCAATTAAATGTCCATTGGACTGTTTGAAACAGCTTCAATGATGAGGAAATCATTTAGAATATTTAATTGCCAATATATCCAGAGACAACACATTTCAAATCCATATATTCTTGTTCAACACTATATCCAGTGCTGGGCGGATTACTTGTGAATAGTTATCAGGTGCTGATAAAACATTACATAACAAAAATGCAATCAGTACCGTAATCTTGTAGATAACATTTTTGGTGTAATCTAATCTGATTACTTTTGGATTACTTTCAACCTAATTTTGCAAGGTGTAATCACGTTTGAGTGGTGCTTATGTCCACAACTTCAGAAAAATCATTGCAAATGTAAAAATATGAAGAAAATGTTCATGATTTCCCCTGTGGTGCTGAGAGAGGTCTAGGCCCTTTATCAGTGACATAATCAAATATGTTTATTTTTTTTCAACAAGCATTTCTTATTGGAGTTTCTAAAATTTTGAACAGGTTCCCGGGGCATGTTAACACAAATATGGTCTGCAAATTCGCCATAAAAAAAAAAAAAAAAACATTAATGTGTAGTAAAAGATCAGGGCTGTGTTTCCTGAAAGCAAACATAAGTTGATCGCAGATACCATTAGTGCCGATGATTTCTACAATCTATTTATGCTAAAGATGTTTTTGGGAAAAGTAGCCATGACAAGATATATTTGAGAATCAGCATCACAAAAACAACCTCAAAATAATCACTACATCAAAAGTGCATTCATATACATTTTTGAAGTTGACTACATAAGCAATTTAAGAAACTAAAAGTAACTTTATGGCATTTGTGTATTTCACGAATACACAAATGCACACAAATACACAATTTGTGGTACATGGTTATATTACACACAGAGTGATAATTCAAATAATTATTTAAAATTATAAAAATATTTTACAATTTGTGATATAAAGTTTAAAAAAAAAAAAAACAAAAACAAACAACAACATGCAAACATACAGTGGCGGACAAAAGTTTGGAATAATGTACAGATTTTGCTGTTTCGGAAGGAAATTAGTAATTTAACGAAAAGTGGCATTCATCTTAACACAAATTATAGTCAAGACATTACTGATGTAAAAAACAGCACCATCACTCTTTGAAAAAAAGTTATTTTTGATCAAATCTAGACAGGTCCCATATCCAGCAGCCATCACCCCAACACCTTATCCTTGAGTAATCATGTTAAATTGCTAATTTGGTATTAGAAAATCACTTTCCATTATATCAAACACAGTTTAAAGCTATTTCATTCATTAAAATAAGCTTAACGCTGTCTTTGTGTTTGTTTTTGAGTTGCCACAGTATGCAATAGACTGGCATGTCTTAAGGTCAATATAAGGTAAAAAATGGCAAAAAAGAAACAGCTTTCTCTAGAAATTTGTCGGTAAATCATTCTTTTGAGGAATGAAAGATATACAATGCTTGAAATTGCCAAAAAAAAAAATGAAGACTTCATACAAAGGTGTACACTACAGCCTTCAAAGACAAAGGACAACTGGCTCTAACAAGGACAGAAAGAGATGTGGAAGGCAAGATGTACAACTAAACAAGATGTCTCAAATGTCCTCAGCTGACAGCTACATTGAATTCTACACGCTCAATACCTGTTCCATGTACAAGAGTAAAGAGAAGACTCAGGAATGCAGGCCTTATGGGAATTGTAAAGAAACAGCCACTTTTGAAACAGTTAAGAAAAGGTTAGAGTGGGCAAAGAAACACAGACATTGAACAACAGATAATTGGAAAAGAGTGTTATGGATCTTCACCTCATTGAGCATTTGTGGGATCAGCTAGACTGTAAGGTGCATGAGAAGTGCCCGACAAGACAGACACATCTATGGCAAGTGCTACAGGAAGTGTGGGGTGAAATGTCACCTGCGTGTCTGGACAACTGACAGCTAGAATACCAAGGACCTGCAAAGCTGTCATTGCTGCATGTTGAGGATTTTTTTATGAGAACTCTCTGAAGAATTTTAAGAAGATCTGAATTTTTTTTTCAAATTGTAATTTTGCACGTTATTAATGTCCTGACTATACATTATGATCAGTTGCATGCTACTTTGGTGAATAAAAGTACCATTTATTTTCCATAAGAGCAAAATATGTACATTATTCCAAACTTTTGGCTACCAGTGTACCTCCAAATGCTTTTTTAGATTTGACATAGGCTTCTTTGCAGTTGGCAGGATATTAACTTTTGAAGGGAATAATTTACCTTGCACAGTAATGTCACCTTAAAAATGAAATTATCTCTAAACATCCAGTGGTCAAATGCTGAGGTATATAACTCCATCTTCAACTGGCTGGCTAGTAGCGAGTATCAGATCTGAGTTACTACTCGAAGACTTACTAATATCAGCTGTGTGCTGATTTAGAATGAAAAATTTAAAAGATTGAAAAAAGAGAATGATTAAGATTATCAAAATAATTTGCAGTTTACTGCCGTTGCCTTGTTAATATGTAATCATATAATCTGCAAAAAAGTAACTGTTGTCCGATTATGAGTATTTTAAAACTGTATTTATTCCAGTTACAAATTCTATTTTTTGTAATCTGATTATGTAGTCCAGATTACATGTAATTATTTACTACCCAGGACTGCCTATATCTAAAATATCTTATCAGCTGACTCTATTATTGAACCCCAGTTATGGCTGCAAAGCTAAAACGTATCGGCAAGACTGAGTCACTATCCAAAGGTGGACACTGAAGGCACTGCCACATCTAATCCAAGCAAACAAACAACCCAGCAATGCCTGTGCTCCATAGCCTCCTGTATTTGAGTTTTACAGCAGTACTAGTTTCTGTCAGGGTCATGTTTGTCATTGTTTTCTTTTCCACAGGAAAATAGTTAAGCTAGAAGATCAAGATTCCACCTGTGCTGTTTTTAACACATACTCTGACAAAGTAACTGCTAAAAGCTCATATCATCCCAAGAGCTTCATCACAAAATCTCTACAAGAGAACCTAGCTACGGTTTTAGAATCTGTCTTAAATATAATCTGGAGATCTCATTTTAAGATTCAAATATTGACATGGATCATATTCTTGAGATGGCAAAAGGCAAGGATACAGGAAGGGGCTTTAAAACCAATAATCAATTTTAAATGAATAACAGTGATTTTTAAATGTTATTTTATTTATTTATCTATTGTTTTACTGTTTTCCAAGGATGTTCCTATGTATCTAGTTCTGGTTAAATATTTATTTTTAAAAAGGACTTTTGGTGAATTCAGTTTAATATCTGAAATTAATGAGCAACTCTAAGCCTTTTGTGCTCTTTGGGAGATTCCCTAAACAGCTGCACTACTTTTGTGCACATTGAGCCTGTTTACATGCACACCAATATGCTGATTACTCTATAATAATATGCTTAGAAAAATAAGCTTATTTAAAAAAAAAAAATAATCTGACACAGCAAGAACTACATGTTTACATGACATTTCTAATAATAGGTAACACTTTACAATAAGGTTCCATTTGTTAACATTAGTAAATGCATTAATTATCATGAATAAACAATTAACAATATTTCCCCTTCTGTCACTCTCTCGATGTAGTGTCGAAGGAAGTGACACAAGGGGTCTTCTCGGACGCCGAATCGTACCTCTGAACCTGAGAAAAGGCCAATGTCAAGTTGGCAGACAGAATTTGCATGCCCCGCCCTGGACATACGGGTATATGGGTAAGCGGGGCTGCGAATGCCAGTCATAATTTTTCTTCGGAGCCGAATGGTTGTACCGCAAGCAGCTGATACACACTCCTGTTTCACTCACCTCTATCAGCGAGAAGCATTGCTGTTGGATCCACACGGCGCATTTCCAGCTGGCGTCTCTCTCTCTGCACACTGTGCAGTTCACGCCCCTGGGCGCTTCGACAGTGCTTCTTTCTGTTTGAAAGAGTGTTCTCCTCCTAAAAGAGTATATTTTCTCTAAAAGAGTTTGAGTTCCCACTCATAAAAGAGCAATACACAGCAGGCGTTGAACGTCCTTTTCAGGACGCATCTTTTTAAAGATGTCTTTCCGCCTCTCTGTAGTTCCTGGATGCGGTTGATATCTCTCCACTTCTGATGGTCATAAAAGCTTCCTCACGTGCCTGGGCTGCGATCACACGCAGGCAGCGTTTTATGAATGGTTCATGTTCTCAGTGCGAGAACATAACCATGGCAACATTGCGGTCGCGCTTTCTTTTGTCATGAGAGAAAGCAACTTCAGCCGCCCCCCGCGTCGTTCCTTCTTCCCACGGGATTGAGGTCGACCCGGCTGGTGATGAATGCGATTTGGGGATGACCACGGGCTCGGTTTCACCGGGGAAATCCCCACGAACCACTCGCCCCCAGCACGCTTGTTTGCTTCCGTCCGAGCTCGGGAAGAGTGCGGCTCACTTCCCGGCCAGCCGGCATTTTCCCTTGAGCTCCCAGAATTGGATGACGACATCGCCGCTGCATCGGAGAGCGTCACAGCGGCGTCTGATGCTGATGGCTCGCCTGGGCTGCCACCTTCGGGGTCTGCTCGCCCAGTCTGAGGCTGATTTGCAGATTTCCGCTATGCTTTCCCGGGCCGCCGCGAGCGCGATGCTGGACTGGAGATCTCCGTCCCCCCCTCTCGGCTACTCGATCGGGTCCTCGGGTCACGGCGCCGCTTATAGCCACGCCCCTCCCTTGGTTCCATCGTCCCCGGAAGTGCATGATGAGCCAACGCGGTCAGAACCGCCCTCCGCTTGTCCGCTCTCACTACTCTGAATGGCAGAACACCGCCACCTGGCGGGACTGAATGGTACTCGTCTCCAGAGCCGTAGAATGACATCATCACTGACCTCAAAAGTCTACAGCACCACTGGACAGGCCGCCTCCGCCCTGCATGCCATGGCTCTCCTGCAAATTCACTAAGCCAAGGCACTCAAAGTTCTGCACCTGGGTAGTTCCAACCCCGATGTGCTGCAGGAACTGCCCTCTGCTCCAACCTCGCTCTCAGAGCTACGAGGGTCACGGCGCAGGCACTTGGGTGGACGATGGCCACACTCGTGGTCGAGGAGCGCCACCTCTGGCTGAACACGGTTGAGATGCATGGCGTTGACAAGTCACGATTTCTCAACGCCCCCGCCTCCCAGCTCGGCCTCTTCGGCGACACCATCGACGACTTTGCCCAGCAGTTCTCGATGGTGAGGAAGCAGATGGGGACAGTTTCTCACATCATGCCGCAGCGCCACCCAGTCAGTGCGCCCGCGCCCCGCCTGCTCGCCGAAGGCGCCCCCCCCCCCTGCGATGAGAAAGCAACAACAGGTAGCTCCGAAACCCGGGCCCAGCTCTCAGCCCCAGCGTCGAGCACCTCGCAGGCGACGTACGCCACCCGTCTCTAGGACCCCCTCTCAGACCAGAAAAGCTCTGAAGCACTCCTGAGATGGACACCCCAGGCAGTCGGATGTTCGCTCAGTCACGCCCAGTCAGTGCTCAGGTGCCTCGCTCACTTCAAGCCTGGCACAGTGGTCCTCTAAAACAATTCCAGAGGCTCCTGGGGGATATGGCATCGGGTTGATGCATATGAGACCGCTGCAGCACTGGCTACAGACTCGAGTCCCGAGATGGGCATGGCGCCACGGCACGCATCGTGTGGCAGTTAACCCCGTCTGCCATCAGACTTTCAACCCGTGGACAGACCTCTGCTTCCTGCGGGCTGGCGTTCCCTTGCAGCAGGTGTCCAGACATGTCGTGGTAACCACAGACGCACGCTGCCGCTGGAACCTGGAAAGGTCCCCGGCAGTGTTGGCACATCAATTGCCTAGAGTTGATGGCTGTTATTCTTGCTCTACGGAGGTTTATTCCACTAATCCGAGGCAAGCATGTTCTGATTTGCTCAGACAGCACCGTGACGGTAGCGCACATAAATCGCCAGGGCGGCGTGCGCTCTCGTCATATGTCACAACTCGCCCACCATCTCCTCCTCTGGAGTCAGCCGTGACTCAGGTCGCTGCTCGCCACTCATATCCCTGGCAACAACAACATGATGGCGGACGCGCTGTCGCGACAGGTTTCGCCCTGCGGAGAGTGGAGGCTCCACCCCCAGGTGGTCCAGCTCATTTGGGACCAATTCGCCAAGGCACAAGTAGACCTCTTTGCCTCCTAGGACAACTCCCATTGCCCGCTCTGGTATTCAATGACGGACGCTCCCCTCGGGACAGATGCGCTGGCACACAGCTGGCCCCAGGGGCTGCGCAAGTAAGCATTTCCCCCAGTGAGCCTTCTTGCATCGGTGCTGTGCAAGATCAGGGAGGACGAGGAACAGGTCGCCTTGGTGGCCCCTTACGGGCCCACCCGCACCTGGTTTTCGGAACTCACACTCCTCATGACAGCCCCTCCCTGGAAAATCCCCCTGAGGAAGGACCTTCTTTCTCAGGGACGGGGCACCCTTTGGCATCCGCGCCCAGACCTCTGGAATCTCCATTTCTGGCCCCTGGATGGGACACGGAAGATCTAGTAAATCTACCACCTGCTGTCGTAGATACGATCAATCAGGCCAGAGCTCCCTCAACCAGGAAACTCTACGCACTAAAGTGGCGTTTGTTTGCGAATTGGTGTTCTTTCCGAGCCGAAGACCCACAGAGATGCGCAGTTCGGTCAGTGCTTCTATTCCTGCAGGAGAGACTGGAGGGGAGGCTTTCCCCTCAACCTTGAAGGTGTATGTAGCTGCTATCGCAGCCCACCACGATGCAGTAGATGGCAAGTCCCTTGGTAAGAACGACTTGATTATCAGGTTCCTGAAAGGCGCCCGGAGACTACATCCTCCCCGGCCTAACCTGTTTCCCTCTTGGGATCTCTCAGTGGTCCTCTCGGGCCTTCAGAGACCCCCATTTGAGCCGCTTGATTCAGTCGAGCTCAAGGCCCTCTCCTTGAAGACGGCCCTCCTGATCGCGTTAGCCTCAATCAAGAGGGTAGGAGACCTGCAAGCGTTCTCTGTCAGTGAATCTTGCCTGGAGTTCGGTCCAACACTTTCTCACGTTATCCTGAGACCCCGACCGGGCTACGTGCCCAAGGTTCCCACGACCCCTTTCAGGGACCAGGTCGTGAACCTGCAAGCACTGCCTCGGGAGGAGGCAGACCCAGCCCTTTCGTTGCTGTGTACGGTGCGTGCTTTGTGTACCTATGTGGACCGCACGCAGAGCTTTAAATACTCTGAGCAGCTCTTTGTCTGCTTTGGCGGATGGCGGAAAGGGAAGAGTCGTCTCCAAACAGAGGCTAGCCCACTGGGTCGTTGATGCTATTGCCTATCACACCCAGGGTGTGCCCGCCCCCCTGCAGGTCCGAGGACACTCCACTAGAAGTGTGGCGTCCTCATGGGCACTAAGCCACGGCACCTCCCTAGCAGACATCTGCAGAGCAGCGGGCTGGGCAACACCCAATACCTTTGCCAGATTTTACAATCTAAGGGTTGAGTCGGTCTCATCCTATGTTTTGTCAGGTCCGAGCCGGTAGAACTCGGTAACGCGGCACAACTGACCAGGTGTTCCGCTTGCATCTTGCGCCCTTCACCAATGTGATCTAGTTCGCCTTCTGTCCCAGGTCAGCCACTGAGTGTCGCTGCCTGGATGCTTTTTCCTCCCTAGCCTTCTGTCCTATGAATTCAGCAGAGCAACTCCAGTACGAGTCTTAGGGCTCTGTACTGGGGTCAGGCTCCACGGGCATAGTTCCCTCTTCAGGCTAACTTCCCGTGATGTATTCTCCGCGGTACGGTCCCCCACTCGGCGGACCCGCGTTTCCCTCAGGCAGCCCCGCTGCCTCGGCCCCGTGTCTGTAGAGTCCCCCCTTCATTAGGCTGGACCTACCACCGCGCCGTTTCCCACATCCGGCTTCACAACCCTCGTGGTGTATTTGCCATACATTACCTCCCCCTGGTCTGGGCAGGGTATGGCCTCTGCAGGTTCTTCCCCTCCTGAATAAAAAAATAGGAAATCTGCAGGCCGGACAGCTACCTTGCCTCCGGTCCTGCCTCAGCACCCAGCACACCGGCGCCGACGAGTTTTGAAGACGCCTCCTTAGGCCTCTTCCTCAGTCTCTAAGCCGCCCCCTGCTGGGTGCATGGAGCAGGGTTAATGCTTCGAGTCTTCTCTCAGCACCGCCCAGGCTCTCTTGCTCCCCCCTGGGGAATGACCGCCTTCCCCGACATAGGTTGGGCCCCAGCCGCTCTACATCCTATGTGAAAGACATAGTGAGAGAGAAGGCCGCGGCTGTTGGGCTTGCTCCCATGCTACCATGTAATACCTTTTTCCCCCAGGGGTGCGGGAAAACCTAAGGTGGATATGCTAAAACTCTTTGAGGGGGCATTGGGGAGGGCGACATGCATTCGGTTCAGGTGCCTCTAACATGCAATAGCCTGCTTTGCCCCTGCTCTGACAGTCATGTCACACGGTCAGTGTTTATATGGACCCCTTGTGTCACTTCCTTCGACACTAGGTCGAGAGAGTGACAGAAGGGGAATGTCTCGGTTACTGTTGTAACCTTCGTTCCCCGAGGGAGGGAACGAGACATAGTGTCCCTCCTGCCACGGCACTAGACCTAGCACTGTAAATGGCCGTGCTTCATCCTTCAGCTCCTCAGTGCAAAATCCTGACTGGCATTCGCTGCCCCGCTTCCCCTTATACCCGTATGTCCGGGCATGCAAATTCTGTCTGCCAACTTGACATTGGCCTTTTCTCAGGTTCAGAGGTACGATTCGGCATCCGAGAAGACCCCTTGTGTCACTTCCTTCAACACTACGTCTCGTTCCCTCCCTCGGGGAACGGAGGTTACAACAGTAACCGAGACGATTTGTAACAGCATTTATTAATCTTTTTTAATGTTAATTAATAATAAAAAAAACAATTGTTCATAGTGCATTAAAGTTAACTAATACATCTTTTGATTTTGAAAATGTATCAGTATGGGTGGCCTGGGTGGCTAAGCCAGTAAAGATGCTGACTACCTCCACTGGAGTTGTGAGTTTGAATCCAGAGCATAATGAGTGACTCTAGCCAGGTCTCCTAAGCAACCAAATTGGCCCGGTTGCTAGGGAGGGTAGAGTTATATGGGGTAACCTCCTTGTGGTTGATATAATGTGGTTCTTGCTCTCGTGGGGCATGTGGTGAGTTGTGCGGGAATGCTGCAGAGAATAGTGTGAAGCCTCCACACCCGCTATGTATCCGTGCTAATGCACTCAACAAGCCACATGATAAGATGCAACGGTAACTGAGATTCATCCTTCGCCACCCGGACTGAGGTGAGTCACTAAGCTACCACAAGGACTTAAGAGCACATTGGAAATTGGGTATTCAAAATTGTTGAGAAAAGGCGAGAATTTTTTTTTAGAATATGTTGAAATCAACATTAAACAAGATTAATAAATGCTTAATAAGTATTGTTCATTGTTAGTTCATGTTAACTAATGTTAACAAATGAAACCTTATTGTGAAGTGCTACCCAAAAATCATGTTATTATCTGTTTTAGATGTCAAACCAAAAAGAGGCATGCACACAACAAGTGCACACATTGGATAAGCCAGGAAGAATGCTAGCTAAGTACATGCAATGTGAAATCAGGGTATTTGGCAAAAATCTTGTCATGTTGATCAATTTATTTATTTATTTATTTTTCAAGCCATTTTTTATTAGGCCTTACACCAATAAAGGAGAGCAGTTTAACACGTTCACATGACCACAGACATTGTCAATGTCTTATTTAGCATAATCTGTGAAAAAAAAACATGCATGTAAATGCACTCAATATTTAGGCACAAAAAAACTGCATCTTATTCATCAACCACAATCTACAACCACTACAATCCAGATTAACTAGGCACTAAATGTGTTGTAATAGTGATGCAGTGTGAGTACTTAAATTAAAGTTACTGTAAACCATTTCATTGCAAACATGTCACCTTTTGTGCAAATTAGCAGTTTCATAGGTTGCACTTTTATTTACCAAATGGATTGCAGTTTGTCTGGTGTAACCGATGTTGTGCTACTACTCCCTGTATTAGCTAGTATGTGAATGGAATTTTGTTTAAAAGAGATGTTTATGTACTTTCTGAAGAACATGGCAGCAAATTCATTAAATGATTGAGAAGAGCATTATAACTGGGTATATATCCACATATATATATATATACACATATATATATATATATATATATATATATATATATATATATATATATATATACACAATGTAATCGAGTGCAAATTTGGCATTTTAAACAGCTGATTAATTTGTCTGTATCACAGAGGTGGTGTGATAATGTACTCCCAGTAAAGGATGCCAGATCAAGATGCTTTCTTCTCTACAATGAGAACTCAGAACCAACCCACAAGACCTGGAATTTTGCCATGAAAATTGTGTTAGGCACAATTTTGGGGGAGGCATGTTTGTGGCAATTACTTTAGT
Organism: Moxostoma hubbsi; assembly: GCA_032164185.1. Classification (NCBI taxonomy): domain Eukaryota; kingdom Metazoa; phylum Chordata; class Actinopteri; order Cypriniformes; family Catostomidae; genus Moxostoma; species Moxostoma hubbsi. The sequence continues at coordinate 13,460,812 of JAVLUX010000012.1, read as the reverse complement.
GAACCTGACTCTAAAACAATGCAGACAGCAAATAACTAGCATTTTCAGTAGCTGCAATTAATTCTTATTGAATTCCTTAATTCATGAGTTGCTAAGAAATCCATCACATGTATTCAGAGCCCAGAAAATGTTGCGGTGCACACAATTACAGAGTAATTATTTTGCTGGAGTACCTTTCACACTACACATTTTGGATGTCTCAATTTTATGACTTACAAAATTTGGATCATGATCACTCTTTAGCTCATCTGTTAATTAGTTAGCTAATCAGTAGAATCAGGTGTGTTAGATAATGTACAGTAGGCACCCAAAATGTGTAGTGAATTGAACAACAGCAAAAGAGTTGAGAAACAACGACCTAACACTATTGGGTTCTTTTCTCCTGTTGTTGATCTCATTAGGACAACCTGCACAGGCTCAGACTGACCACTCCCGATATCACCCCTTCCCCATTTCAAACCAGCATCTCAAAAGAATCAAACAATACAAGCAAGTGTCACATGGCACGAATGTGGAGTGTGAACCGTAATGAGACCATTGCTGCTTCCAGAGCTTCCATTTACCAAATTGCCCAAATAAAATGTCCCCTCAGCATCGATTAATCACCTCTGTTTCCTTTTTCTCTAAAACACATTCAAATCTCTCACTTCCGGGCCACATATCTATGCTAAAGTGAGCTCTGCAAGTTCGTTTTTAGAGCAAAAACTCTGTTTTTGAAGACAGAGACAAAAAAAAAGAGCATGGAAAGAGCTTGTTAGTGGGATGAGAGAAGAAAAGAGGCAAAAGGGTACACGACTTTCAAATGGAAGCTGAAAGAGGCCTAGTTTTATTAGATAAAACAGGAAGTAATGCAGCTGTGTCTTCCTCACTAGAGGGGCAATCAGAGTGGCACTACTCTTAAAATTGTCCCCCTCTAGCACACTGTTTCACTGCACACATGAGCTTTAGCCTAATTCAAATGCCATGTAAGCAATGTTCATTCTATGTACTACATGGTCACAGACAATCACTTCCACTCCTGTGCAAAATGTGCATGTCCATTGATTTTTCAGCGTAGTGAGTTGTGAAAAAGATTGTGCATAAATGCATCATTGCATATGCAGCATTGATTATTTTGCGAGATAAGAATAGCATTCTGAGATGCAATTCTTCTTGCCTCAATTGTACAAAGTGGTTATCTGAGTCACCGTAGACTCTGTCAGGTCGAACCAGTAAGGCAATTTTCTGTTGACCTCTCTCATCAACAAGGCATTTCCATCCAGAGAAATGCCATTCACTGGATGTTTTTGTTTTTTTTTGGCACCATTCGTAGTAAATTCAAGAGACTGTTGTGTGTGAAAATCCCAAGAGATCAGCATATACAGAAATGGTCTTATAATTTTTTTCCTTTTTAAGAATCAGACTTTTTTAATGATTCTGTGTAAACTTATAGCAAAAGTGGAGCTAGTTCTGTAACATACAATCTAAAAAGTTCAGCAGCAATGCTGTCTGGCTCCAGAGCCTTAATTACCTCACCAAGCTCCTCCAAGGTTATCTCAGAATCAAGAGAATTTATTTGCTCAGCCGACAGTTTAGGAAGTTCTAATGGTTCCACAATGTTTCTAATAACCTCTTCAGTAGACAAAGGTGTGGAACTATAAAGATCAAAATAGTATTATTTAAAAGCATTATTAATATCAGGGCCGTAGGTAAATATTTCACCACTAGCAGATTGCAGGGAATAGTAGAAAAAAGACTCTCTTTGTTGACAGAAGTTGTCCTGCTTTGTCCTCCAACTCAAAGTATGACTGTCATGCCTTGAACAGCCAAAACTCCACCTTCCACTACAAAATAGTATTATATCTGTATTTCAATCGGGTCAATTCTCTGAGGCCATTAGACGACATATGACGCTTCAGCTCTGCCTCGGCAATTTCAATATTCCCTTCCAATTCCACGAGTTCTTGTGCATTGGATTTTTTTTTGGTTAATGCAGAATACTGTATAATCCGGTCCCTAAGAATACCCTTAAGTGCCTCCTAAGCCACACCCACAGAGGATACTGAGGACCAGTTGGTCTCCATGTAGCAACTGATTTCAGCCTTTAGCATTTTTTGGAATTCAGGATTTTGCAAGAAGGAAACATTAAACATATATAGTTTATATATGTTTAAGTATAGTACCAACTATATTATTTCCTTTTCTTCATTTGAGGCAACACCTCTAAACACACCAGGGCGTGATCTGAGACTAAAATGTTTCCAATTGAGCAATCAATGATACATGAGTGACTAAGATATAGAGAAAAATTTTAATACAACTCTAGAGTAAATCTTATGGACTGATGAAAAAAAATTATAGTCCCTACCAGATGGGTTCAAAAGTCTGCAAATAGCTGTAAGACCAAAATTTTAACACATCCTGTAAAGTGTCAATGTTGCTCTAGGGGGCTTGCACACATTTGCTTCACTATGATCAAGGACTGTGTTCATCAAAAGATTAAAGACTCCTCCCAATATTATACCATGAGGGTATAATAAAGAAAAAAGTAAATAAAAAAGCCCTGATCATCGAATTTATGTGCATAAATATTAGCCAAAATAAGACTTGTCCCTGAATTTCAGCTAAAACAATAATGACTCTTCCCTATTTACCTTTATTCTGTTTGAGACATTTGAATTGTAGATGTTTACTTATCAGTGTAATGATCCACTGCTCTTACTTGAGCTAGCACAATAAACAAAATGGCAACCCCAAATCTTTCCAAATCTGTCAGCTTACTGTGGAGAATGGTGCATTTCTTTTAGAAACACTATATCATCTTTATTACGCTTAAGAAGAGAAATAACCTTCCTTCTTTTTATGGGGTGCCCTAACCCATTCACATTCCATGTGGAGAGAGAAAATCCACTCATATTACCATTTGACATTTTGACATATAAGAAAAAATAGATTGTGTGTCAAAGACAAGATTATAAAGACCACATTCCAATATTAGATCAACAATCAAACTCGAAAATAAAAACAGAAAAAAGAAAAATGTGTGCATTAACCCCACGCACGACAGTACCAAATGGTCTCCATCCCTCCAAACTCAAACAGTCCATGCAAGCCTATGAGAGCCCCCTCGTCAACCTTGCCATCGGATTGCTCATGTGTCAATACACATTTTGTGAGACAGAATTACACAGCAAAATATAATCTATAAAACAAACTCCAGCCAATAGGTAGATTAAACACAAAGAGCGTGTAGATTGATCCGTAAAACTGCCCTGAAGGTGTGTTGATCTACAAAATAAACTCCAGCCGCTAAGCAGAACCAGCACAAAAAGAGTGCACATAATCTTCAAACAGTCAAGTAAATTTTCAATGAGCCAGTCCACTCGGCTGCAACATGTGAACCACAAAATTACTTACTCCATTGACTTTATAAAGAACATCAATTGCGGTGGGCATGTGAATGTTTTATGGCCATCCTTAGCATCTATTCTCAATTTGGCCGGGCATATCAGTGCAAAAGCGACCTTCCTTTGATGTAAAACTTTCTTGCATTCCTTGAATCGATCATGTTTCTCTCTTGTCGAGTTCGCAAAGTCTGGGAACAAGAAAATGCTGTCGTTCTTCCATGAAAGCCTTCCTTACTCCTCGCCTCATGTAACACAAAATCTTTATCGGATGATCTCAGAAATTTGCCAGAATTGATCAGGGCCTGTCTCCCTCAGCGAATTGGAGCTTGCTCGATTTCCATTTTATGGCCTGCTATGTCGAGCAGACTCAGAAAGAGCCCATCTAGGAATTCCACCATATCCCATTCATCCACTCACTCCTGGACTCACAAAATACGGACATTATTCTGCCGGCTACAGTTTTGCATGTCCTCCAACTTCTCCCAGACACACTCCAAATCCACCTTGGTCACTAGCGGATTAGCAGATAATTCCCTCTCTGATGACTCCAGATAATCGATCCGTTTCTCGACATGCCCACATAAGTGAATTTCACCTCCATGGCAGTTATCAATCGACGTATCATAGCAAGATCCTCCAAGTCAGCGACGACCTTCGTCAGCATTCCCGACATGTTCAACATCTCTCGCCATTTTTCCAGGATCTCTCTGACCAAATCGACTCCCAGGCTCAGGGGTGTCTGCTTGTGCACGTAAGTGTCTTTTAATGTCTCCAGGGCCTGAGGATTTTGAATACTTTGACATATTGACCTCCTTGAACAGTTATGGGACAGTGTGTATTGAATCTCACTGGTTTATTTCATAAAAGGTTTTAAAACTAGCAAAGTGTGCAGAGCTCGCAGTTCACACGTCCCATCCTTGCATGGCATCATGTGACACTCAATTAGTCATGTTTTTAATCAAAGTGCTGATCTATATATTAATTTACTGATTAACAAAATCCTAAGACTGATAGTGGCAGATGTAGAAATGAAATTACAATATTATATGAAATATTTATTTGGGTGCTTGAATAGGCCATTAAGAATGACTGTTGATCGCAACAGGTAATTTAAAATAATTTGTAACTGTCCATAACAATTCATGAGTTTTGCAGCACTTCCCACAACAGTACAATTTTATGTACAGTTTATTTTTATTTAGACCTAACTTTGTGTTAATCTTTCCTTTCAAATGGATTATTACAGCTGTTACAATGGTGATAGGCCTACAGGATTTAATAATCAGAATAACATGGTATATACATGCATTTTCCATTCATGGGTACACTGAACAAAGATAGTGAAGTTTAGTTCAGATTGCCAGTTTAAAATGTCAAGCTAAGGGATTTTGATGTGTTTAACAGGCAATGTCTTGGTGCTCTTGAGATATACATTGTGTTACTTAATATTTATTATGATTTTTTTTTTCATGTTGGCAAATCAGTAGCAAAATGGTTACTATGTGGTTCCTGTGGAAATAAAACACAAAAATAAGTGCTAGAAGTACAGAAGCAAATTTAAGATTGCCTGTGGGTGTTTGCTTTGCACTTGCAGTCTTAATGTATTTTAATTATGGATTTGAGTGAATGGATGACTGCAGAAGGGATATTGCTGAGACGTGAGCACTGCATTAGTAAAACTGCAGGCCCCTTCTTAAGCAGAACGCAATGAGTCAATTTGTTGCATTTTCCCCCACTAAATTCTCTTTCTCTCTTCGTTCTTTCCCTCCCTCGTCATCTGGCTGCCACACTCTTTACATTTGAGATTCGTTCTTGTGACAGAATGCGTAATTTCTATGCATGATATAGTATCTCGAGTTGTGTATCTCAACAAGCTGTGCCAAATAATTAATGAGGTGTTGAGCACAGGTTTATAAATTATGACCACTGTGGGATTACAGATTCAAGGTACACTTTGTCCAACGTTAGGCAAAATGGCTGTAGCTGCAGATTAATGGGTAGAAATGTAGGGGGGTGGGCATTGGGGTGACTGGTTAGCCATTAATTTAGTAGCCTGCTGTATACTTCACAGCTGAAAAAAGGTAAACATTTGGAGCTCGATTAGCGGTATCTCCAGAGGGTCCATATAGGAGAAAAGGCTCTGTTGTGTTTGTTTTTTGTGTTTTGTGATCTCATTATGGCATGTTCTATCTGGATGGACTGTTGTATCAGCAGGGTATCTTTCCACTGAGAAACAGCACCGCAGCAGGGCACAAGTAGCCTGCCCACACCCACAACAAGCCTTGATCTCGAGTGTGATGCTAATCATGCAATCTACATGAACATAACTTCAGACACTGTAAACAGCACATGCGGCACAAACTACAGCGATGAAAGATTATCTACTACACAAGTGGAAATCAACTGTTTTTTTTTTCATCAGGACCCAGGATTTTACATAATCTTTTTTGGACATCAACTGAGCACAGAAATAAATCATCATACAAAATTACAAATCTGGAAATACAATTTAATTGCAGTGGACTGCAGGGGCACAACTAAGTGGGAAATTATTTACATGGTATTCTTGAAGTTTTCAATAAATCATTTATAAATAATTCATAAATAAATGTGATTAATTTGGATTTCTTTTCAGCCATATTTAAAAGTGACATTTTCACCAAACTGTGAACACACAAACTTTGAAATCAACAACAAAAGATATGGGAAGAATTTTCTCCTCCCATTAAAAAAACGTATTTTATTTTGCTGTCCTGCATATCCATAATTTGCCCAACAAGTGTAACATTTAAGCAAACATACATGTATCCACTTTTATTTAGGCAAAAGTGGATAAAAGTTTTTTTGCTGTCTTTTCTCTCTATGTTTTCCCTCCAGAAAGTATTAGATTCAGATGGGGCTAGTTAATGCTATTGTACGTGCCGGGGAAGGTGTTCTTTTCTTTTCATATTGTAGTATTATACACGCAGAAGAATTGAAATGACATGATTTCAATCTTGGAAAAACCCAACCTTTTTAATCCTGGAATTCCTCAGCATCATAAATAAATGGACCAAGCATCAGCTTCCTACTATATGCCTGTCTTTGGACAATAAAATGGTCAAGACACACTAAACAACCTAATTTAAAGCAAAAAGGGTCATTGGTCAGATTGGCCACTCAGCATGACCTTCTGAACTTCCACAAAGAGTTAAAGAAGACTTTTCTTTGAAAGGTTTACAAGACCATCAGATTTGCACGACTCGAATACTAACACATTTGATCTTAATCCAGAAACATTCTACACAAAGTCACAACACTTTACCGATTTAATTTTTAAAAATTTACAGAATGCATTTAAATCCAGGATTTATACAATACCTATTCTTGCTAAGTAATTCTGACAATTGCTTTGAACTGTGGTAACTTGTATAACTGACAAATTAATGATTAAAGCCTGATGTACCTCTTTAAAATGTGTGTAATGTTTTATCCATGTTGTATAACCAAGGAATTAACCAGTATGAGTTTCATTGATTTTCATGTTTTGTTACCCGCACTTATAATATTCATGAAAGAATGTACAATTTGGTATGCAAACGCTCACTTGGTTACATGGAGGAAGCTGATGACAACGAATATCATATCTCTTGTACCATCAAAATATAAAAGTCCATGATACAATATGCACTATTTTTTGAGTGGGATATTTGTAAGAATATGAAACAAAGGACCATAAAATCAATTGTCGAAAAAGACAGACCAGTTGACCATGTGACACTGAAAAGTCACTTCTGATTGGCGCAGGACACCTTTGGGGATGCGGCCAATTTCAGTTAAAATGTTTCCAAACAGGAAGCTCTTCTCTCTCTTCTTCCCTTGTCTCGTCACTTCTGCATTCTCCACTCTGACTCTTCCCTTGTGGTCTTCTCTGATTCTCGTCGGAACCAGATCCATGCCATGTGACTCAAAGTTCAGAGGAAGCGCGACGCTCTCTACGGTTCACACACCCATGAGAAGGCCTCGCTTCAAAGACAACCTCATCATTCATACAGACAATAACCATCCTATCTTACAGAGGTCCAAAACATAAACGGAACACATTTTTGACCAAGAGTCAAAAACCAAGCAACACAAAGAATACAAGGAAACACCACATCACACCAGTACATCTCCGATATTGTGCTCAAATTGCTGGTGTATTAGTTAAATACATTGGGTAATCTGATAGCAAATCGATGTAGACTCAAATAAGGTTAAATGGTTCTTAAGGCTTTGTCAACAGAGTCCATTATGTTCATTTTCACTGCATTGATAATTTATTTCACATTCTGTCACTCTGTGTGTTCGATTAGATGTACAGTATGTATTCAAATTTATTTGACTGTGGTATATTTTGATAAATAATCTCATCCCTGTTTCTAAAAGATTTAGCTTCAAAGATGTACCTAAATACGTGTGATATTATTTTCAATAAGCCATGAGAATAATATTACTTCAATAACTGAATTAATCATAATTCCTTTTTTAAAGCTAATTCCTTGCAGTAGAAATTGTGAGTGGATACAACGAGATGTTGTATTACGATTTTAATGTTGGAGAATTTCATTCAGACAAGTAATCTATTTATCAATAGATTTTCTAATTCCATTATACATTTCATTACATAATAATATAATAGAAGGACAGTTTAATTTAGTTCATAGCTCACATATTTCAAGACCCTAAATTCCCTTACATATAATGGTGTGAGAATGCGGGTACTTTCACGGTTCCCGTCTAAATTCATCAGTACCAAATATCTTACACTATTCTTTCGAGGGGAAAAGACCAGAGGCCACACCTTGCCCAGAGGGGAGGTTAACATGTGGCAATATGTCATGTGGGCTCAAGAGTTGCACATGGAAGAGGTGCGGTTGTAGGTCCTGAAGTGAAGGGGAGCTCTACAAACACTGCAACTGGGGCAGAAAGGGATCTGCCCAAGGGAGATGCGGGTCCGCTGTCATGGAGACCGTACCAAGGAAAAAAATCACAGTGGATTAGCAAAGTAATCAGTACCTGTGGAGAACCTATTCCAGTACAGTGCATATTAGTACCCGTAGTGGGTCTGGCTGCAAACTCCTCTGCCAAATTTGCAAGCCACAGGGCTAGGGAGGATGGACATCCAGGGTCCATGACTCTGTGAACCCGACTGGGGGTAATAGCACAAGTTTTCGCCTCAGGGGAGGGGAAAGGTGCAATACACAAGTGATACACTAGGCTAGCTGTTCTGTATTACCAAACTCTACCTGTTCGTAACAATACATGGGACAAAACCAGCTCAACCCGGATATTGTAAAATCCCTCAAAGGTGTTGGGTGTTGCCCAGCCTGTTGCTCGGCAGATGTCTGCTAAAGAGTTGCCATTGGCCAGTGCCCACGAGGATGCCACACTCCTAGTAGATTGTTCTCGTATTCCCAAAGGGGCCCTTGCACAGGGTCTGAGACCCTGTCCCATTCTGCGGTCTGCCAAAGCAGACAAAGAGCTGCTCAGAGCATCTAAAGCTCTGCGTGTGATCCAAATAGGTGCACAAAGCACGCACCGGACACAGCAATAACAGGGCTAGGTCTGCCTCCTCCCGGGGAAGCGCTTGCAGGCGCACCACCTGATCCCTGAAGGGGATTGTGGGAACCTTGGGCACATAGCCCGGCCGGGGTCTCAAGAAGATGTGAGAATCTGCCAGACCGAACTCCAAGCAAGTGTCACTGACAGAAAACGCTTACAGGTACCCAACCCTCTTAATGGAGGTGAGTGCAATCAGTAGGTCCGTCATCAAGGAGAGAGCATTCAGCTCCACTGTCTCTAGCAGTTCAAAGGGGGCTCCCCGAAGGCCCAGGAGGACCATGGAGAGATCCCATGAGGGGAAGAGGCGTGGCCTGGTAGGATTCAGCCTCCGGGCACCTCAGAGGAACCTGATGAGCAGGTCGTGCTTCCCTAGGGACTTACCATCCACTCCTCCAGCCTGTCCTGCAGGAAGGAAAGCATTGACCCGACAGTGCATCTCTGGGAGTCTTCGGCTCGGGAAGAAGACCAATTTGTGAACAAACACCACTTCAGGGCATAATCTTCCATGTCCTGTCTAAGGGCTAGACGTGGATGTTCCAGAGGTCTGGGCGCAGATGCCAGATGGTGCCCCATCCCTGAGAAAGAAGGTCCTTCCACAGGGGAATCTGCTAGGGAGGTGCTTTCACAAGGAGTGTGAGGCCCGAGAACCAATTCTGGGTGGGCCAATATGGGGCCACGAGGGTGACTCGTTCCTCGTCCTCCCTGACCTTGCACAGGGTCTGTGCAAGTAGGCTCAATGGGGGAATGCATATTTTGGAGGATTACCGTGAAGCAAACAGGTCTACCTGTGCTTTGCCAAATCGACTCCAAATTAGCTGGACCACCTGGGGATGGAGTCTCCACTCTCTGCTGAGCGTTACCTGCCAAGACAGCCCATCCGCTGTGGTGTTGAGGCAGCGACCTCAGCCGCTGCTGACTCCAGAGGAGGACATGGAAGGAGAGATGGTTTATAATGGTTGTCGAATGCGACTAATGCCATTATAAAGTTCCTTATGTAATAATGCAGAGTAAGGACAATTTAGTTTAATTCCTAGCTCACACATACTGTTTCCTTATATATAATTGTGAAGAACTGCGGGCATTTTAATCCGCACCATGTACATCTACATCAACCAAATTCCCTACATATATTGGTGTGAGAATGCGGGCACTTTAAATGATCCCGCCTACATTTATACTACCAAATTCTCAACACATGGTACATAAACATTAGCAATAAACATGTCGATTTACCAAGGGAATATGTTGGAATATCTATCTGAGATATTAGACATATTTTAAATATCAAAACAATTACACACATCCACTTTGAATTTGGAAAAATGTATTCTGAGAGTTCTGAACTCAAATCTGAGAGTGCTGCACTTCTATTGGTTGCTAAAAACATGATCAATTTAGCCAAAATTAGGAATAACAAGCATGCTATAGATGATATATCTGCATAACTTGGTGAATTATGGGTTTTCCAGTTCTGCATAAATTTGTCAAGCTTTCAGCAGAGTTATATGGGGCAGATTCTGTGTGGGCCTGTGTATTATGCATTTAGTAAAAATTTCTACTGGAAAAGCTGTTTCTAGTTCAGCTATTAAACTTGTTGGCCCTCCAGGCAATGTTTTGTTATAAGCAGAGTGCAATGTTGGCCCTACTGATCTGATGATCTACCATGTTAAACCTTGAGGAATAAGTCATGTCTTCTTCATTCTGTCTAAAATCCTCAAAATTAGGCCACATTACATTCCAAAGACATGCAGTACAGGCCAGGGGCATGCAAGTAAGTATAGGTTTAGTGCAATCTTTAGGGCCAAGTGGATTTGGAAGTTTACTCTATAAAATAAGGAGCAATAACTGGCAATCATCATGGAGATGAAAGGTTCAAGGCTGTAGGTCAGGTGCTGACAAGAAGGTTTGAGACGGAGTGCTGGGAGGAAAGGTATTGAATCAGCAGTCTGAGCCAGACAAAGTACGTCATTTACAGAATACAGAGAAAGGATCAGCCCCACGCACAAGCAGGTGGCTACACACATATAAAGTCTTACATCAGCAGACCTCAGTTCCTACAACATTGTTCCTGTGAAGAGTAGAACAATACAATCTTTTGAACACACTTGTGTTCCCTCAGCTATATGCTGTCATGCAAAAAATGTCCGTAATTTAAATAGTAAAAAACTGTAAAAATGCTACATAAAAAAAATACAAAAAACTTAATTGGTTTTATTAACAAAAGTATTCCACAAAGCATTCCACAACATAAAGACTTTCCATAAAATTAAACACAGCTACCTATTAGCAATTGTGAAGTTGCATTCAAATGATTCATGGCATTTTGAACAGCACATAAATAGTGTTTGCGTAAAATCTATTGTTTCGCTTTTAGCGCAGGCACTGTGCACGTAAATGTTTTATCCAGGGGCCTGGGAAGCTCAGCGAGTATTGACGCTGGCTACCACATCTGAAGTTGCGAGTTCAAATCCAGGGTGTGCTGAGTGACTCCAGCCAGGTCTCCTAAGCAACCAAATTGGCCTGTTTGCTAGGGAGGGTAGAGTCACTTGGGGTAACCTCCTCGTGGTCACTATAATGTATGGTTCTCGCTCTCGTTGTTGCATATGGCAAGTTGTGTGTGGATGCCACGGATAATAGCATGGGCCTCCACACATGCTACGTCTCCACGTTAACATGCTCAACAAGCCACGTGATAAAATGCATGGATTGACAGTCTCAGACACGAAGGCGACTTAGATTCGTATTCTGCCAAAATATGGTTAAGATGTCCTTTCTCCATCATTTGATAATTGACACAGAATCACTGTTGTGTTTGTTGTGTGTCCATCAGTGTCATGACCACAGGCAAAAAAAGGTTCCATACTATTTCAAACAGTGTTCAGAAATCACAAGGAGCTGAACAAAATGTGAAAGCGGTAAATGTGTTAATCGTGATTATTTTACATGTTAAAGGTACAGAGTTGGTTATATCGGGTAATTGAGCAGGCCAGAGTTAGCCACACAGCAAAATGTTTTTTGAGACAATGGTTCAAGGTGGCACAGATATTGTCAAATACAATTACTTCCCTGCTTCCAAGACTGTAATAGAGAGAGCTAAGAGCTAAAGGTAATAGATACCATGTTGAGTTATAAAAGTTTGAGACCATAGTTCTTCCCCTCAATTAAAAAAATGGAAATAAACTAAGGTTTGGTAGATTAAATAAATAAATAAACACTGGAAAAAAAGAAGTCAGCAGGAAACTCTTCTAGTTTTTTTCTGGAAATGTACTTTCAACCTTTTTGGTTCTCTCTTTGTTTCCCCCTCTTTGTCAAGAAAGCCATGACCGAAATTTATGTAGTTCATTTATTATTTGATTGGGCCCTATTACATACATCTGATGGAGGGAAAATCTTTGAAAACTTTAAGGATCTTAGAGAGATGAAGAGCACTTTGGAGGACGAGAACACTCATTTTGTTTCACAGCTTTGGCTTCTTGCTGACTCAGAACTGGCCAAATTTATAGCTGTGGCCTTCTCTGGGAATGTGTGTGTGTGTGTGTGGGGAGATTCTTTTTTATCTATGAGCTGAATTACAGTCTAAGAACAGGGCTTATGACTCATATTTCTAGTGTGTGTATATGTGTGTGTGTGTGTGTGTGTGCGCGCGCGTGCGAGAGAGAGAGAGAGAGAGAGAGAGAGAGAGAGATGATACATGAAATATAGAGAAAAGCAAAGAGTGAAATATAGGCACAGGACAGATTCTCTCTCAATCTCTTCTTCCATGACTAGTTTCAAGGAAGTACAATCCCACTTCCGAGAGCATCCCTTGCTGCTTTGCTTTGTCTCCCTCCATCAATGAGCAGATGAGATTAGCATACCATTGGCCATTCCACATAATATGAAATCTATTTGAGTTATGAGCCTCCATTCAACCACCCCCATTCAGCATAATCAACCAATTTAAAGGTGCAAATTGACTTGCTATTGGAGTTCTGCAGCTCTCGGCACAGCCTATTAATAAATTAATAAGAGCAGTAAACAAATAAAACCTGTGAGTCGAGGAACTCCTGTCGATTGATCAGGAAATTGTTTGGGTATGGTCGCCTAGTTCCGGAGTATCGAGAGCTAAAACACTCACAGTGCTTTTAATTAGCATGCACCTCAGAGCAATATGCACCTTATGAATGTGTGATTAGGGCCTAATGTTTATTAATGTGTTTACTCCCCTTTGCATTAGTGCCAGTCGTGGTGGCTGATTAGAAGCTCAAACAAGGACAAAATGTTGGAAGCTCTCGTAATATGACAGTCTGTAGAGAGCATGTGTGTAGTGCACTGCAGTAAAGGGGGGGATTGCATTAAGACTGCATAGGAAGTGTGGCTTCCCCTAAAATGTCATGGAAAATGTGGTAATTATGTGCAAGTATGTACATTACCAATCTATCCACCATGATTGATGGATTTGTGATACTTCAATGCAAAAAGCAGCCAATAACTGAGACATTAACATACATGACTGAGTACTTATGTTCTATTGATTAGTTACATCTTATGCTTGTGCTTCCCCACTCTTGAAAAGCAAAAGCCACTGAGTGGGATGCACAGGCACAAGTAATTGATTTGCCCAGAGAAAAAAATCTTCTATTGGAGGCTGAAGGAGACATACTGTGAAGAACATGACAGAGAATGATGAGTGAAAACATGTTAGTGTGCATTCAGTCGTAATGATGTGGATGTGAACTCTCATCTCTATAACAGGAGACATGAGGAACACTTCAAATAAACTTTATAAAAGAGCAAGAACTATGGTCTACCTTCAGGTGAGACACTCTCAAGAGTCTGGTGACACCAGGCACTTATATCAAAGGAGTCATCGTGACCTCAAGAATTTTTAGGATTATTAAATAGCTTATGTAGCTTAGCCAATGCATAAAAGCGACTTTCAGTATATTTTCGGCAAGGACATTTCTCTCAGCAACCTTGAGAAGTGTACAGGCATTAAATTCAAACCTGAACCTGGTTCATATATAAGACACTGTCTTGAATAAATTTAAATGGTCAGATTGTACAACCAAACTTAAATTGAATCCGAAATTGCTTGCTAACAGCTTGCTAAGCTTTTAACGGCTCTGGCTTAAAATGAAATGTGTAAGTACATTATTTATATTCATTTATTTACATATTTAAAATCCAAGTTATAATTGAAAATGTTAACCAAAACCAGTCTGAAATGTATGGTATGTTGGGTCCTGTTGGGCTTGGGCTGGGTTGCAGACCTATAGAGCAATGTGCAATGCTCATAGTTTAGTGATAGAAAAGTATATATTTCCCCATTTCCACTGCTATAGAATTAAAATCATTTTCGTGGTTAGATCCAGGTGAGACTTTGTGAGCGAACTATCCATGAACTCAAGGATGAATATTAAACTTGTCAATATACAGACCATGTTTGACAACAGATAATAAGTGACTTCCGTGAAAACCAACAAAATCATTAACACAATAAAAAGGGGAAACATATGTTATTAATAACAATCAAGGAAAAACTAATTAATTATAAATAATTTTTAGAACACTGGCAACCCTACTGGTGTGTCGAACAAGCTTAACCAGCAAGACTTGAAGTTGTGTTGGTAAACAGCATGCCTATCCAAATTGTCCACCACCAAGACCGACACCAAACCACCATGTAGAAAGGAAATGTTTACGTTTATGGACATTATACACCCTTTGTTTTTGCAAAATGTCAAAATATTTCTCTTTGACAGAAAAATCAATGTGATAGCTGTGTGGGGAGAAAAAAAAACTGCTGTCACCCTTGGCCGTCTAGCCTCAACACAGCAACACATCTTATTTGAGCTCTTTTTCTTATAACTGTTCTCTCTATTTAACTTGTGCAATTTTGCAGAGTGCTCTTTGAACAGCACTGAAGAGCTGTCTGCCAAAAAATAACTTAAGTGTATAGTGCATGACTTTATGAACACTGCATGTAAATCGCATAAACAGATATCTTCTAATCCTGGGCTAGTCAACTGGCGGCACACAGGCCAAATTATTCCCGCCAATCCTCTTTGTATGGTCCTCCGTCTGATTTTTAATCAAATTGTTTCGCCATCTGAAATACCAGAGTGCTCTCTGTGCAAAACTCAGCATTCATATGCGCAAGCGTCAGCAGTCAATGGTGAGCTTAACAAAATTCAACAGCATTCAGCCATCATCAGTTTTCCAGACCAAAGCATGCGTTTAAGCTTTTCTGGGTGATAGTTTAGTTATACTGCTTTGCTAAACATGGATTACACCATTTAGGTGAGCATTTGATAGCGTCTTTTTCAATCAAATGTATTTATATAAAATTTGTTGTGTGGAGTGCTGTCTAAATCAACAGATGTTAAAGATGATCACTGCAGTTGTGACAGAAATGTTGTCAGCACATACTGTATGCACATTAGGCAACAAAAACAATATTTATGAAAACTGAATATTCAAAGAAAATTCGCTGAAAAGTTTGCTTTTATTCACTATTATTGAAATGTCAAAAAAAATTTGTCTCAAAAATAATAACATGAAACTGAACCTGCAAATATCCTGATTATGTTTGGTTATATACTGCTGTGACTACAGTCAGTCCAATGAAGAACTTCATCAACTCAGTTTGCTCTTCTTTTGCCAATGATTACCAACACAAAAATCTGGCTCATGCACTGGCTATTGTTTGAAAATTCACAATGCTTGTAGGATTACTTTTTTCCTCACTGAAAATGATGATACTTTATAGAGAAAATTGAAAAATAGGCATCTGATCCCTTTTATTTCAAAAAATGTTTTTTAATTTAAATACATTCTTAAGTAAACATGACATTTTTATATGACCATTGTTTTCATAAGTGGGTTTATATTGTGAGAGGGATTTAGCAGGTCTAAATGTTTCTCATCAGTTTTAATCGTAGGAAAACAATATCTCTAAAATGTTAAAATTATTATTATGATTTGCTAAAACAAATATTTGATATTTAAAAGTATAAGTCATGTTGGTCCTTCAGCCAGATCTTATGAAGGAATTTATGGCCAGACTTTAAAAAATTATAATTCAATATACAGTATACCCTGTGACTATTTTAATATAAAATAAACAAACTGTATTAATGTTGTTTTGAGTAACATGCAATGTTACTTAAAGTTACTTAAAAAGAAAGTATTATACAGAAACATTTTTGGTCCATGCCAAGATTTCATCTGGATAATCTGACCCCCACTAGAAAGTAGTTGAAACGCCCTGTTCTAATCAATAAAATAATGTTTGCCACAAGAGACTATCTGTCATATTCCCTGTTGTCTTTCATTTTTGTACTTTTGAATTGAAATTCTTGTTCCCCATCTGCCGCTCACTTAGATGTTGTGTCGAATAATCGACACTAGGGGTCTCTCTTGAGCGCCTTTCGCAACTCTGATCTATGAGAAAAGGCCAATGAGAAATTGGCAGACAGAATGCCAATGTCCCGCCCCCGGACATATAGTTATAAAGGGGGGAAATGTGTCTGTTTCATTCAGAAATTTTATTCGGAGCCAATCGGTTGTGTATGTAGTGAGCTGCGAGTCACAGTCTGTTCCTCCCATCTCTGAGCGATTGCTGTTGGATCTATGGCGCATATCAGCGGCTTTCTCCTTCCCTGCACGGCAGTGCAGCTTGCCCCTGGGTGCTTCAACAGCGCTGTTAAAAGAGTGATTTTCTCTAAAATAGTTATTTTCTCTAAAAGAGCAAATACACAGGCGTTGAACGTCCTTTTCAGGACGCGTCTTTATAAAGATGCCTATCCGCCCCTGTGTAGTTCCTGGATGCGGTAGAGTGCTCTCCGCTCCTGATGGCCACAGGTGCTCCCTCGTGTGTCTGGGCAGTGATCACACCGAGGAAGAGTTTGTGGATGGCTCATGTTCTCACTGCGCGAATATGACCATGGCAACGTTGCGGTCGTGGCTTTCCTTCCTCAAAAGGAACGCCACTCCAGCCGCCCCCCCGCATCGCTCCATCTGCCCAAGGGATTGAGGACGACCCGGCTGATGATGGAGGAGATTTGGGGATGACAGCGGGCTTGGTTTCGCCGGGTACGCCCCCGAGAACCACCCGCCGCCGGAACGCCCTTTGAATTGCGTACAGGCTCGAGGCAACAGCAGCTCGCCTCACAGCCAGCCCGCCTATCCTCTTGAGCCCCCCAAGCCAGATGAGCTCGCCGCTGCATCGAAGAGTGGTCCGGCATCTGACACGGATGACTCGACTGGGCTGCCGCCTTCGGGCCTGAACACCTAGTCTGGGGCTGACGCTCAGATGTCCGACATGCTTGCCTGGGCCGCCGTCAGCGTGGGACTGGACTGGAACCCTCAGTTCCAGTCCGCTCCGGAGATGGTAAGTAGACCACTCCATCCCCAGGTGGAGGGCCGGGAGGAGAAACCTCAGTTGAATTAATTTAATGTGCCACAACCCCCTTTGGGATCCGGTACCCACATTCTCAATAAAAGAGCTATTTACTTTGTCTCTGGGTCACCTGGCCTGCAAATGCCGTTCTCACGGCACTACGACTTGTGAGTTTTCAACAGGGCCTTGCACAAACTCCCATTCAAAATGCTCACGCAAAGACACATTCTAATTTGCATCCAGCATCTAGATTGGTTCGCAGTGGTAGTCCTGAAGGACGCGTACTTCCAACACCCAATATCTTTACGAGATTTTACAATCTCAGGTTTGAGTCGGTTTTGTCCCGTGTTTTCTCAGGTCCGAGCCGGTAGAACTCGGTAACACGCTGACAACTGACCGGGTGGACCGCTTGCACCTAGAACCCTTTTCCTCCGCTGAGGTAAAACAGTGTGCTCTTATCCCAGGAGATCCCACTAACTCGGCTCCCTGGATGACACCTCCCGAGCCCTCTGGTCCACGAATTCAGTGGAGGAATTCTCCAACCAAAATCCAATGCGGGTACTCAATCTACCCTGTACTGGAATAGGTGCTCCACAGGTAGGGCTCCTACAAGGACTTCCCCCTGTGTGTATTTTCCATACGGTACGGTCCCCTTGTGAGCGGAACCGCGTCTCCCTTGGGCAGTTCCCACTGTCCCCTGGTCGCCGTTTCTGTAGCACCTCCTCCCTCCCAATGAGGCAGGATCTACCACCTCGCCACATACCACATGTGACCTAAAAGCCCATGTCATATACCTCACCACTCTTTACCTCCCTCACTCTGGGCAGTTGTCTCCGCAGGGTCTTTCCCCCCTGGAAAAATAGGAACCGGGAAAGATTGCCTCCCCCGATTCGTAAGATGGCTCCCATGCTTGGCACATTGCCTTGTTCCCCCCTATGGGGGGTAAAGAACAAAAAGGTTTTGACGATTTTATGGAGCGTTGGGGGAAAGGTACATGCAGTCTGACACAGCCGGTCACTTTGGCACATAAAATACCTGCCCGTTCCTGTGTCAGCAGCCCATATATGCGGTTCAGCATATGGCGTGATTTAAATTGGACCCCTAGTGTCGCTTATTCGACACAATGTCGAAGTGAGTGACAGACAGGGAACATCTAGGTTACTGTTGTAACCTCCGTTCCCTGATGAAGGGAACGAGATGTTGTGTCCTCCCGGCCACGTCGCTGAACCGAACCACTGTTGCGGCCGAACCTCATTGTCGGCTCCTCAGAAAAATCCTGAATGAAACAGAAGCATTTCCCCCCCTTTATACCCGTATGTCTGGGGGCGGGACATGCAATTAATGTCTGCCAATTTCTCAATGGCCTTTTCTCATAGATCAGAGATGTGAAAGGCGCTCGAGAGACCCCTAGTGTCGCTTCTTCAACACAACGTCTCGTTCCCTCCTTCAGGGAACGGAGGTTACAATAGTAACCTAGACGGTTTGTTTCCTGTGTTACTTTTGTAGTCCTTTGTAGTTTTATTTCTTGATTGGTTCTCCCTGATTATTTCTCATTCCCTGATTGTTTCCTCAGGTGTTCCTCGTTCCCTTATTTGTTCCCTTGTGTATTTAAGCCCTTGGTTTCCCTGTTTCCAGTGTTATTTCTTGTATGTATGAAGGTTTTTGTCTGTGCTCAGTGCTAGGAGTTAACTTGTTTATTAAAGCTGCATTTAGATCCAAATTCCTTGCCTGCCTCATCACACTATCACACAAACCCATTCACAAAGAACTTAAAAAACTGCATTGCTATTAGAAGGGTATATCACAGTCTACTGTGCTTGTCCTTATTTTTGTGTCTAATGGACTAGAATGAGTGATTTTAATGGTCAGAGCCAGCAGGGGAATATCAGAGGGAATTGAGTACAGCTCATGTGTCTTGTTGCTCGGAGAGAAATGGAAAACCATTAAAGAAGTATTAATTTTTTAGATGGCCACGTGCATTGTTAGGCAATTCTACGATCTTTATATCAGCCATGCAGAACTGCCTTATGTGAAAGCCTGTGGACACCGATACATAAGACAGAGTTAAAATGTAAAGGCCAACAGTCCATTTAAAATAAGATATGGGTCATGATGGTCAATGGGTAATATGTATATACTGTATCACACCAATCTGCCACAGCATTAAACCACATGCCTAATATTGTTTAGGTACCCTTTGTGCCGCCAAAACAGTGCCAACACGCTATTCTTCTCAACACAAATGTACAGAGCAGTTACAACATTGCTTTAAATTATTTAAATAGGGTCAAACATTTTATGTAGCCTTCCACAAGCTTCTCACAGTAAGTTGTTGGAACTTAGGCCCATTTCTCCAGACAGAACTGGTGTAACTGTGTCAGAATTGTAGGCCTCCTTGCTTGCACACGCTTCTTTAGTTCTGCCCACAAATTTTCCATCGGATTGAGGTCAGGGCTTTGTGATGGCCACTCCAATGCCTTGACTTTGTTGTCCTTAAGCCATTTTGCTACAACTTTGAAGGTATACTTTTTATGGTCATTGTCCATTTGAAAGACCCATTTATGAGGATCTTTAACATCCTGGCTGATGTCTTGTGATGTTGCTTTAATATATCCACATCATTTCCTCATGTTGCCATCTATTTTGTGAAGAGCGCCAGTCCCTCCTGCAGCAAAGCACCCCCACAACATGATGCTGCCACACCATGCTTCACGCCCTTTTTCCTCCAAACATAACGATGGTCATTATGGCCAAACAGTAACATTTTTGTTTCATCAGGCCAGAGGACATTTCTCAAAAAAGTAAGATCTTTGCCCCATGTGCACTTTCAAACTGTAGTCTGGCTTTTTAAGGCGGTTTTGGAGCAGTGGATTCGTCCTTGCTGGGCAGACTTTCAGGTTACGTCGATATATGACTTGTTTTACTGTATGATGACCGTGTGGTCCCATGGTGTATATACTTGTGTACTATTTTTTGTAAAGATGAATGTGGTATATTCTGGCATTTGGAAATTGGTCCCAATGAGGAACCAGACTTGTGTTGGTCCACAATTTTTTAATTTTTTAATTTTCTCAGGTCTTGGCTGATTTCTTTTTATTTCCCCATGATGTCAAGCAAAGAGGCACTGATTTTGAAGGTAGGCTTTAAAATATATCCAGTGATACACCTCTAATTGACTCCAATTAGCATATCAGAAGCTAATAAGCAAATTGCCTAAAGGCTTGACATAATGTTCTGGAATTTTCCAAACTGCTTAAAGGCACAGTTATCTTAGTGTTTGTAAACGTCTGACCCACTGGAATAGTGATGTAGTCAATTAAAAGTGAAACAATCTGTCTGTAAACAATTGCTGTAAAAATTGCTTGTTCATGCACAAAGTAGATGTCCTAAACAACTTGCTAAAACTATAGTGTGCTAATATGAAATCTGTGGAGTGGCAAAAAAATTGTTTTTAATGACCTAAGTGTATGTAAACTTCTGACTTTTATTTGTATATATATATATATATATGATTTAAAATAACTTGTTGGCTCACCAGCCACTGTGGCTAGTAGTATTCCAATGTCACTAGCCACTCAGCATTTTCACTAGCCAAAATCCCCCACCTCGCAAATAGTGATAAAAGTAAATGGAGACTATAACTGCACGCTTTTGTTTGGACATTTTATTTAAACAAGAATTATGTGAGTTCAGCAGGACACAGGCCTAATCATTTAAGTAACCTATAAAGCCAAATGCCAGTTAGAATAGGAGTAGGATAGAACAGGAGGAAATTTAATCAATAACATGTTCAACCCTGGTAAATGCCTATGAAAATGTACAATGTTCTATCATTGTTTAACAGTGGCATTTGCAATGACAAGGCCATTATGTAATACAGTGGCTGCCTTAACAGTACTGTGGTTAGGTTAATGTTGATAGTCTTTTAAAAAAAAAAAAAAAAACTGTAGTGTTTGTTATGAAAAAGCTAATAGCCTAAACGCATTTAGAAACTTTAATTACAACTTTCACATTTGTACTAAAATTAAAGTCTAATAGATTCACCATTATAGATTTTATATGAAGTTACCAGTTCATGTTACTGCATTAAACATATACATACATATTTTAGTAGGGATAATGTAGTGATTTCTAAAAAAAAACTGATGATGTATTTGTCTCCTCTTTACCTCGCCAGTGCTGTTTATAATATAAGTGCTGTCTAGCAGTTTGAGATGTTTGAATTCCTCCATATAGCGCTTTATAATAGACTATTCAATGTAGAATTAAAATGGGCTACATACATTTTGTGTTTTCCAACAGCTGCTGCAATATCAAGAGAAGTATGACTGAATCATGCAAGTTTCGCTCTGCACTGTTCCAGACCTCTGGCGATCTTAACTCTGGAGCGTGCTGGTGTGCGCTGTGGCGGTTCATGCGAATGCATGCTTCGTTCACCAGCACAGATGTGGGTGTAAATTATGAGAGGCATATTTAGTGCTTATAAACTGTTCAATGCGTGGCGAATACAATTAAATTTCCTCCGGCAGCAGCTCAGAGTCACCTGATATTCCCAGAATTTGCAATGCAGGAAAAACCCTGGAGAAACTTCAACCACTTCACGGCAAATTTTCACCCACATTTGGGGGTTGGCAGATGTTCATTTCAATGACTTCAGCATTAAGTAAAAATTATTGCAACCAACATTTAAATCACAAATATCAGATATTGGATAGCTTTTTCTGGGTATTACAGACCTCCTTAGTAGATTCATATGAAAAATTATGATTTTTGAATGTCCATACGAGAGACGCATCCAAATCTTTATGTAATAATATATTTCACAAAACAATCATGCTGCAGTGAAGATTAGGCGACCTTCAGCATTCGGTGTCTTTCAAGGTTTGGCTTTCGTGCGTGGACGAGTTTAAAATGCCAATTAGTATTGTTAGTTGGCATTGACGTAATGTATGAAGTCAATAAGGTGTCTTAATCATTGTGAAATAGTGTTTTCTTAATGTCATGAATCGCACTGAAGGCCTAGAATTAAAATGCACAGACCATCACTGCTGTACAGAGAATGGAGAATTCACCCGCAAGCTGTGAACCAGGTGTGCGAGAGATATGGACAAGCTGCCGTATTTCTTTGCATCACTAGAAACCACTCACTCACTTTCTCACTTTCATCTGAACAAGTGTCAAAAGTGAAACTGCCCGAGAGGGACCCAATGTGTGTGCGATAGAGACTGAGAAGGACCTGGCCGTTCAGCAAGCTGTAGCCTGGTATAATTGTAGAGACTGAATGGCAGCCAGAGAAAATTATCATTTTGAGATTTTAAACATCAGCACATTAAACTTCAGCATTCAATGTTTTATAGTTGTATGTATAGTGTCTATTAATGCATTAGCAATAAAGTTTGATATGAATTCAATCTGCCCATTTGATCCTAGTAAAAAAAATAATAATTAAAACCCACATTGTAATTACAGGATGTCCTCTGATTTTATGGCATGTATACATAGTATACTGGTATCAAAGATTAATACATGTAAAAATGTGTCTAATTAACACACACACACACACACACACACACACACACACAATGAACATTTTAACATGTAAACATTAAAATAAATGATGAATAAACAATTCATCGCAAGTTCATTGAGACAAAGTATAAAGTAAATAAATGTATGATGATTTTTTTAATGTTTGTGGTAAAATATCATACCATAATTAATATAGTACTGCACATCCCAATAATAGTAAAGCTACCCATATCCCTGACGAGCACTGAATCAGAATAATTGTTGTCCGAATTGTGCTCACTAGACTCATTTTCCAAGAGATAGCGTAGCAGCTTAGGTTAATGTTACTTAATACAGATATTACAACGCACTGTAACAATAAAGCATTGTCTATTGTCTGGCGTTCACAGCTGGGGAACTACATCACTGGAGACTCAGCTTAATGCTGTTATTAATGGCACTCTGCAAAAACAAACATGCAGGAAAATCACAGATTATCTGCTTTATTAGCACCATTAGCCAAATGTGAAAATGTGTATTTCCGAGAAGACCCCCTTTCCGCCGGCACATGTGGAACAGCTGTACAAAATCTGCTAAGTACTGTATGTGAAACTTGTTGTTCCCTTTAATGTTCTGAAATCCTCTAACGGCAAGCACAAAATCGTTCAGGATGGAGAAAAGGGGGTTGCAGCTAAAGGGCTAAATTTGAGTAGGAAAAAATATACATAACAGAGCTGAGCACGAGTACTCTCAGCACACTCGTAGGGTAGAAAGGCTTTAATGTCATGTTGGAGGAAAGCTGGTTCATTGTCCCTGGAGTCACACAATTACCATGCACAAAAGAACCTTGCAGTCACAGTATTAAATGTGCATGTGCAAGAAATGAATCTAAAGAGAGCGGCCACGATAATTCTGATGCTAAAATGTTCTCATTCACTAGGCTCCAGGAACCAAAGATAATGCAGAGGATGGAGTGAAGAGAGATGGAAGGTGCCTTGGTTTAAGAGAGTCTTTCCATAAATTGTTAAATGTGGACTTATTAAGCATGACAAACATGTGTGCGTTTATTTATTTATCTTAATGAATAGGGAAAAAAAAGGGAAGCAGTGGGAGAGAGAGGAATGAGATCAGAAAAGTATCAGTACAAAAACAATTACCCATAAACACTACAGGTTCAACATATAATTCTATCGCTGCACTACAGAGGAAGGGAGGAAGAAACACGGCTAAAAAGAAAAGCTTACTCGCTGTTAACACAGGACATACTTGTGCCCAAAAACTGATAGACTGAGCCCAGCAAAACAGAGGAGAGCGCAGGGGTCTCAAGATACATTTGTAAAATTTTAACTGCTTTAATTTGCCACAGATAATGGAATATAGAAAGAAAGGAAGAAAGAAAGAGGGAGGGAAAGAAGGAAGGTCAAACAAAAATAAGGAAGGAAGGAAGGTGATCAAGTTATTTTGGGATCTGTAACTGTGGAGATCAGGGGCAGTCAGAGGTCAAGGACAGTCTTTTTAAGTGATAACAGAAGATGCAGCCAGGCGCTCACTCTGTCTTCATTAACACTGAAACTGGCTAGTGCTTCACATCAGCATACATTTAACATGCTAATATTCACTGTAACTAGTCAGTACATCAATTAATAAAATAGATGAATTATTTGTAAGTTACTTTGGCATGTCTAACTTTAACCCAATTCAACTAGGTTGAATGGTATTTGAGTTGAAATTACATAGCAATTTTAAGTTAAGAAAATACATTTCAAACATGTGAAACCACTGTATTATCACTGTTTGAAAAGTGTACTGTAGCTTAACTGGTAGAACATGGTGGTTGTAACACCAAAGGTATGGGTTTGAACACACACATACTGTGCTCATAAAATGTAAAGCTTGAATGCACTGAGTGTCTGCCAAATGAATAAATGTAAATGCAAGTATACAAAAACTCAGAGTATACAATAAGTTGCATAACCATAATCAGATATGCAATCCACAATGTATTTATACCTAACTTGAGATGAATTATATACAAGACAAAGTGCCTTAAGCTCCCTTGTGATGTTTTATCAAGTTATGTTGTGTTCCTTTG
This sequence comes from Moxostoma hubbsi, assembly GCA_032164185.1. Classification (NCBI taxonomy): domain Eukaryota; kingdom Metazoa; phylum Chordata; class Actinopteri; order Cypriniformes; family Catostomidae; genus Moxostoma; species Moxostoma hubbsi. Next base: position 13,435,860 of record JAVLUX010000012.1, on the reverse strand, counting down.
TTCTAACAAAATCTGAGTTGTAAATTGAGTCTGTAGGCCATCACAGTAAGACACAACTCTCCTTCTAAGTGTGTTTGCACTGGGGGGAGTTTAGCTGCATTATTGATTTAATAATATAACATACATCAAATTTGTAATGGGCTACAACTCAATATCTCACAATATAACTGACAATTCATATTTGCAGACAGTATTTCTCAATATATATATATACAGTTAACGTCAGAATTGATATACACCTAAACACCCATTTGTTACCGAGCTTAAACTTCCTGGCTGATGTCTTGAGATGTTGCTTCAATATATCCACATCCACCTCCACGCTTCACTGTTGGGATGGTGTTCTTCGGCTTGTAAGCCTCACCCTTTTTCCTTAAAAAATAATGATGGTCATTATGGCCAAACAGAATTTTTTTTGTTTTATCAGACCAGAGGACGTATCTCCAAAAAGTAAGATCTTTGTCCCCATATGCACATTGAAACTGTAGTCTGGATTTTTTATGGCAGTTTTGGAACAGTGGCTTCTTCCTTGCTGAGCAGCCTTTCAAGTTATGTCGATATAGGACTTGTTTTACTGTGGATATAGATACATGTCTTCCTGTTTCATCCAGCATCTTCACAAGGTCCTTTGCTGTTGTTCTGAGATTGATTTGCACTTTTCGCACCAAACTGTGTTCATCTCTAGGAGACAGAATGTGTCTCCTTCCTGAGTGGTAGGATAGCTGTGTGGCCCCATGGTGTTTATACTTGCATAATATTTATGTACAGATGAACGTGGTAACTTCAGGTATTTGGAAATTGCTCGCAAAGATGAACCAGACTTGTGGAGGTCCACTTTTATTTGTTTTTTTTTTCCTGAGATCTTAGCTGATTTCTTTTGATTTTACCACGATGTCAAGCAAAGAGGCACTGAGTTTTCAAATGGTAGGCCTTAAAATACATCCACAGCTACAACTCCAATTGACTCCAATTAGCATATCAGAAGCTAAACTAGGCTTCACTTTATATTCTGAAATATTCCAAGCTGCTTAAAGGCAGAGTTAATTTAGTGTATGCAAACATCTGACCCAAAGGAATTGTGATAGTCAATTAAACGTGAAACAATCTGTCTGTAAACAATTGTAGATGTCCAAAATTATTTGAACGAACTAGTTGCTAATATGAAATCTGTGGGGTAGTTAAAAAATGAGTGAATTATGTCAACCTATGTGTATGTAAACTTCTGACTTCAACTGTATATTATACATTTCATAACAGCTGGCTGCTAAGTCAGAGATGCAATATTAAATCAGGTCATCTAAAGTCTTGTATGCCTCTTGCTTTCTGTGTAACAGGCCCTAGATTAATTCCATCTGTTGATATGCACCTTCATATTATAATATCTGTGAAGGCATAAACAACATTAGAAGTGTGATTTACCAGCCTAACACTTAAGACAAACAGCTGGCAAAATGCTGTATAAGTATTAGCCAAATAACAGGTCATGTTGCACCAAAATGTAATGGGTCTGATTGGACATACAACCTTTGGTGTCAACAACAACGGAAATGGGAAGATATATTTCTCTTTTCTTTTAAAAGATAATACAAATATCTAATAATCTATACTAACTATGCACAATTATAAGGTTAGTTGCATTTTATTATTTGCATTTAGCATTGGTTTTGCCTGCTGTATATGGCCGTACCAGAATCTGCATCATATTTTGGGTTTAAGACCCACCAGATGTAGAATTCTACACCAATGGTGTAGATTGTTGAGGAGTACATTCACCTCTGACTGAAATTACATATACAAATAAAATAAATAATGCCATCAGTTTTGACCTTTACAGATCAGAGCACCAAAAAAAATGCTGACTCAGGAGTGATGGGAGACTTTGTTTATGTTGCTTCATATGTAAAAAAAAAATCAAACAAAACAAAAAAAACATGTTTATGAGTGTGTGTGTACAGGTTTCTGTATACTTGTGAGTGCCACATTTTTGAAAATGTCCTCACTAATATTTCAAACAGATAGAAAACCCACTAGTGAAGACATTTTAGTAAAAAAGGCTCATAAATCAGCAAAATCATGTTTTGCTTTAAATCTACATATATACACAGGTTTCTGTGAGGCTTAGGTTTAGGTGATAGAATATATCTTCAGCCTGCTATTAATGGAATATCAATGGACGTCTATGTAATGTACTCACTAAAATAGTGAAACAACCTGTGTGTGTGTGTGTGTGTGTGTGTGTGTGTGTGTGTGTGTGTGTGTGTGTGTGTGTGTGCAATAGATCCACTCGTGATTTTTGTAAGCAACAAATGGTAGCTAACAATAAAATTTCCATTTAAACATATGCATTTCCCCTTTATTTAGATTGTACTAAAAATGTATCGCATTGCAGCAAATGCCACTTGAGTTCTGACTGCAGGTAAGGGCCTAAAATAATCTTAATCATGATAAAATTGCTGTAATGCCTTTAAAGCCACTCAAGGCTTAATGTCTATAAAATGTAGAATTCAGATATTTGGTCACTGTAATGTATTAGGTTAATAAATGAAAAGGTAGATAATTGAATAAGTGAATAAATAACCACAGACACATAAAGGCACTTACCTGATTTGTGAAGACAGTGAGGAAGCAGCATATATAGAAAAGAGAGAAAGAGAGAAAGGGAGATCTTCAAAATGATGGAAACATATTTCACATAGCACCTTTGCTAAAACCACGAGTGAAGAAAATTTCTCATTCATATAGCAAGAAGACACTGCATCAGTGCCAATCAATAGAAATGGCAATAACAGCTCTTATGGGTAAAAGCACTCATACATCCATTACACACTCTGCCAGAGCAGTGTGTGTGTGTGTGTGTGTGTGTGTATCCCTGACCAATCGTATGAGAAGTCAGATACATTTCTCCTGAGCTTGCAAGACAAATCAATATAATCACCTGCCCAAACTCATCTTGATTCAGCACACAGTATACCGTGAGCCTTGTTTCTCTGATCTGGGAGTAAATCGGTCTGCATTTGCTATGGTCAGAATTGTGAATGCCTATGAGTGTACTACAGAATCGGTCATCTGCAAATTCACACCTGTGTTTGGTTTAAGTTAAAATTGATTAAAACTGGTCTAAATATTAGGTTGAAATTTGATATTTCTTTTGCAATAAGTTTTCATTGTGGCTAGGCTGTTGCTAGGTTCACAAAGGTGTATTAAATTGGCACTTTGGGTGTTCCGATATAAAGTTGCAATTTTTCCAAACTGCATTCATGCTATATGTTGACTTTATTGACAGCAATCACACACCATACTCAAGACGATCATGCTTACACCATGTGCTAAACATATACGATTCCAGCAACAAGCGTTCTGTCCATACTCAACATGAAACTGCTGTGCATCGTGGGACAACCACAGCCCATAAGAACATATTTCAAATTTAAAGTTCTATTATGAGAAGCTAGATTTTGGACCAATGAAAATTCACAGTGGGAGGGGCTACCCGACTATGTGAAATAAATAGCTTTTATGGCATTGTTTAATAGTGTCACCTCTATTTAGGTGTTAGTAAACATGTTAGATACACCCTCAAAGTGACAGGATTCTAGTTTTTCTTTTTTTTTTTGAGTGGTGTTTAGTAGATTGCTTCCACACTAGTGGGCATGTTGGGTTATTATCTTATATTTCCATGTGCCACATGCTGTGACACCAATCATTATATATTCCACGGCAAAACTCCCAGATAGCTGTTTGGCTTACGTTAGTAACATGATTAGTGCACATTCACTTCTTGTAAGAGCTGAATGATGAATCTGGGGCCCTCTCGATAATGGGTGTTTTAATCCACAGCTTGAGCAATGAGTGTTTATGGGCTCCTAGAGGGCCCTCATTCCACATTAATATTTATCCACTGCTTTTAGCCATGTTGCATAAGCAGCCAGGCTTGAAATGTATCACATCCGAAATGTTCCTTCTATCCCCTCCTTCTTCAACTTCTTTCTCCCTCCTCGGTCTAATTCTGTGGATCTGCTGCTGGGTGAGTAATGGTCATTGTTTTTGGGAAGTAGTGAGCTGTTCACCTTAAGTGGGAACCATGTGTGGGCCCATGTTTGCTTTATTTTTTGCTGTTTGTGTTTCTTTTTCTTCTGCCCATGCCCACCTGTTTTCATCATTTTCACCTGGTTTTCTTTCTTTCTTTTTCTTTTTTCTTTTTTGTCATACTTTATAGCTGAAACTAAATGAGGTCTGTCCTCTTTGAAACACACATTTCAGGATGGTAGGAAGATAGGTCCTTGTCTCTTTGGACTGGAAATGAATGGGCATTGCATTGTGTGTTTTCTGTTGTTATTCATTTTCACATTCTAATGTGTAAACAATAATTTGTGCAATATGATAAGACACTTTATTTTTTCAGGGTTTGAACATGCAGAAAAGGTGAAAAGTAAAAATAAATAAATAAAATAAATAAGAAAAGAAAAAAGATAAGTGCAGAATTGATTGCCAGGTAAGACTAGAAATGTATTTGAAAAGGTGTTGTCACACATATCATTGCAGTATCCAAGTTTGGGTTCAGCTCGAACGTGTTCCTGCACTTCAAAAGCGAAACACAGTGCAACAAATAAAATAGAAACCAGGTGTCTCAAGACAATTTTAAAAGTTGAAGTTCTGTTAAGTTGAAGTTCTGTTATGTGTAATGTGGAGCTCCTGCGCAAGACAAACAATAAAAACAACAACAAAATAAATAAAAAATAGTTTTTTAAAAAAGTGAGACATGGCACAATGGTCAAATAAAAAATGGATGGACCCAAAATACGATAATTTTGGACATATTCTTTGAGTGACATAAAAAAAATGGGTTCATCAGATGGTGTGAGGGGTGAACATTCGTAAAATGTTTTTGGAGTTTGTTTTTAATTCTATTTGATGATGCTTCAGTGGTGCAGAAATGTCACACTTCACCTTTAATTGTAGTATATTTAATATTATTATTATTATTATTATTATTATTATTATTATTATTTGTTTTGCACAGTGGAATCACTAAAGTTCAGCTTTCATGCAAATACAATCAAAGTTTGCATTTTTGTATGTTGAGTGTCAACATAGGCTGTTTCATCTTCCCTGAGGAGATATATCACCAGATAACATCACATCTAAGTAATTTTACCTGTGCTCTACTCTATGAATAATCAAAAGCAACAAACACTTTGAACACCATTTTAATTGTTTACTTGTCCGCATGAACATGAAACTTTGTGTTCTCTCCCATTTAACCAGTAAAGGAACATGACGCCGGAGACCCTTCAGTGTTTTCCCCTTTACTCGTCAGCATTTTTATTTATTTTTTTATTTCTCTAAGGCAATGTTTCTGAAAATGCAAGGGAGACAGTTGTGGCAAAAAGAGACTTGACGGATTTCCACATTCATTATTAAAATTTTCATTAGCTTACGAACTGCTTCAAATGTGTCACTTTAATTTCCCAGACCTTCCTCAACAAATTATGTGGAAGATGGGCTAAATATTTTACAAGGTGGTGTGTACACACACACACACACACACACACACACACACACACACACACACACACACACACACACACACACACATACACAGGCTGTCTGATTGGACAAAAGAATGCAGAGTCTAGGCAGATTTGCTTCGGGTCATAAACCTCAGTATACTATGCTAATTAAAGGCTGTGATTACTCAGAGAGAGAAAGCGACAGAGTGAAAGAAAGCGAGAGTTTACCACACTAATGAAGCAGGGATAAGAGGGGATGTTTGCCATCAAAAGGCTAATTACCCAGCCACACAGGTCTCTCTCAAAAGTCACACTTCTGATGATATTGGGATCTGCATTTCTGTATTTCTCAGCCTCTATAAGGATTTTTTTATTATTTGAATTTCCAAGGTATCATATCTTTTTAAATATATAGCTTTAGGTGCGAGTCATTGCCTGAAGGACACAATGAACAACCCTCAACATTTTTGAAGGTTTGCAGACAGGAGAAAGAACAAATTAAAATGTTAAGTGATGTTTATGTGTGTAAGAGCATTTCCACTCTCTCCGCATGAGTCGAATATCTAACCCCATCCTCCTTATCTTGAAGACACACTTCCCAAAAAGAAGAGCACATCAGCAACTGGGAGAATCGAGGGTCACAGGGTATTGACGGCCGGTTTAAAAAATGAGCAGAGGAGTGCAGACAAAGACCCTGCTCTGTCATCTATCCAGAGTTTGCAGGTCAATACAGGTCAATTCTGCTCAGATCTATGTGTGTGCTAAAAGCTAAAAAAAGAGCCGACTGCAACCTCTAGAATAAATATCAAACTGAAAAAGACACAAAAAGAGAAAAGACTCTTCTTCCCCAATGCACACTAAGCCTTGGTGTAACATTCCCCACTTGCCTTTGTACCATGCAAAAAAAAAAAAAAAAATGCAAGGCTAATAGCAAGACCTGTTTCCTTTGAGTGATAGAGCACTCATTGCAGGAAAAATGCATTGAAAAAAGGGTTACTGAACAAAAGTGTATGTATTGCGATTATATTCAGGCCCAAGTGTATGTGTTTTGACTTTTTATGCATTCCCAAAGCTGATAGTGTCAGCAAATCTGTGGAATTCTGCAGAATGGATTTAAACCAAGAGGTCAAGGATTGTCTGGTTAATATAGTCCAGTTAGCACCTGATGTTAGATCCCATTTCTGGGCTAAAACACAACTGTGTTTGTAAGAAAAACATTACAGAATTCAAATAGCTTATATGATGCACCAAGCAACCAATGCAACTCAGATGAGAGGGAATGCTAATGGATAGCTTTCTCTAGTTATTACAGAATGCAAAAGTGCCCACCCACTTTTTCAGCAGATTTGATTCCGGAAGTAGTTACAATAATATAATTAATTATATATTTATTTATTTGGATTGTACAAAGTACTTCCTAAATTATTTCTTTTTTTTCACCCCTTTTCTCCCCAATTTGGAATGCCCAATTCCCAATGGGCTCTGTGTCCTCGTGGGAGCGTAGTGACTTGCTTCAATCTAGGTGGAGGAGGATGAATCTCAGTTGGCTCCGCGTCTGAAACCGTCAATCCAAGCATCTTATCATGTGGCTTGTTGAGCGCATTACCATGGAGACGTAGCTATTCTCTGCCGCATCCACACACAACTCACCACGTGCCCCACTGAGAGCGAGAACCACACATTATAGCTACCACGAGGAGGTTACCCCATGTAACTCTACCCTTCCTAGAAACCAAGCCAATTTGGTTGCTTAGAAGACCTGGTTGGAGTCACTCCCTAAATTATTTCTAAGCATGATCCAAACAAACCAGTTCTGAGGTGAATCACAAAATTTTTAACTTTGATTTGAAGAAGAAATGTATTTGAAAATCAGACAAAGAGATGAAGGTAAAAGACAGTAGGGAAAATTCACAAAGAATGAGTTTTGCCCGGTAAAAATAATGGCTTTTTGCATATGCTGTCTGTTCTGGTTTAGTGCCTAACTCACTAAAATAATTATAAAAATCAGGCAACAAAGCAAACACACCTACAAAATCTATTCTGAAAGCAATTTGCATGAACAATTCCGATCTTGCGGGCCGATTCAGAATGCTATAGCAGAGGATGCAGCAGACCACTGTGATCTGACACACTCTACCAGGACTGTATGGCATTACTCACTACTGTAATCCAGACACCCGAATCTTCTCTTTAACGTTTGCCAAAAGTGTGCTTGATTAAATTGGGTATCTAGAAATATAACAGGTTATAACACTTCTCCATGATTTCATTATTATTTGATGAAATACTGCTGATATGATCAATAGAAAATGTAAACAAACATTTCTTTGAAATAAATTGATATGTACAACATGCTTTCATTGGGCGGTAATAGCGTGATGCAAGTTGCAGAATGTGCAATCTGTTTTTGTGAAAGCACCTGAAATAAGCCTAATTTACATACGTGTTTTTTGTACAAAAAGGAATGGCAATTAATTAATTTAAATACTTAAGATGAAACGCAATTTCAGAACTAATTGTTCCTACTTAAACTAGACTGCGGGTGGTAAGTGAATAAGACACAGGAATTTGTGCTTAAATGCCACACGCAAAAGTGGCACAATTGCGTAGTCAGTTCGCTCTTGGGTACTAATGTCTTTCATGAGGGAATTAACTACAATCCTATGAAGCACTGTGAATGATGTAATCAATCTAATAATGATGGGATAACGACGTATAAAACTATTGATCTAAAATAGTTGATTGCAATCAATATATGTTTTAAGACAAAATATTAATATATTAGTAGTTTGAGAGTGTATGAAAACGCAGTGCTTAACATAAGTGGGCGGTTGCTGCTGTGATTCTAGATTCTCTGATTGGTAGATTTTCACTCTCAGGATCTTGGGAAATGTTGTTCTTCATCAGAAATTTCACTATGAAATGCAATTTTAAAATAATAAATATATAAAAAATTAGTACCATTGATTAAAAACCTAGGAGCTTACGAGAGGTCTGCCTTTTTATAGGTTAAGTTATTCCTAATGATCTCTCCCCCCACCCAATTGGAAACATGCATGGACGAAACCAGAATATTGTGCTCTATAACACTACTAATGTTGAAATTAGTGACTGACCGATATTCGTTTTTTAATGGCCGATGCTAATATACAGAGAGCAGGGTGGCCGATAGTCCAATAAAATGCTGATACATCACACAATTTAACATAGTAAGTAACAGATGCCTGGGTAGCTCAGATAGTATTGACGCTGACTACCACACCTGGAGTTGTGAGTTCGAATCCAGGGTGTGCTGAGTGACTCCAGCCAAGTCTCCTAAGCAACCAAATTAACCCAGTTGCTAGGGAGGGTAGAGTCACTTGGGGTAACCTCCTTGTGGTCGTGGTTAGTGGTTCTCACTCTCAGTGGTGTGCATGGTAAGTTGTGTGTGGATCGCAGAGAATAGCATGAGACTCCACATGCTGGGAGGCTCTGCGTTGGCATGCACAACAAGCCACATGATAAAATGTGCAGATTGACAGTCTCAGAAGCAGAGGCAACTGAGACTTGTCCTCCACCACACGTATTGAGGTAACCGCAGCACCACGAGGACCTACTAAGTAGTGGGAATTAGGCATTCCAAATTGGGAGAAAAGAGAATAAAAATGTTTAATAATAATAAATAATAAAATTACATATATATAGTAAATAACATAACTATACAATTACTAAAAATGAACAAACTCTTATTTAGCACAATATTTACACAATTTCACACTAAACTTTAACTTTGTAAAAAAGAACCTAAAAAAATATATTGTATTTTAACTGGTAGGTAGCAGTTTCTTCTGATTTCTGTTTACTCATCAAATTATTTTTTTTTATTTTTTTGCACATGAAGCAATTGTTAATATATTAGGAAGAAGGAAATGACAGTACACAGTAGTCCAGCAACCATGGATGGCATGTCCATATTAGCAATTGCATTTTCTCCAAAAATACAGAATCAAACCAATTGCACATTCAGTGCATAATGAATAAGACATTTACTCATAGCGCACGTGAAGTGCTTTTTCTTTAAAGTTGCACTCAAGTGGATCCAGGCCAAACAGTAATCTCCTGACAATTTAAACAGCCTGGATCGCCTGCTTGAATTATCATGGACTGACCATCATTATTTGTGAATCAGAGGAACTTTTGATCTTGATCCTGAAGTCTTTGATTCTGGCTAAAAAAATATGCACTTCAGAGGAAGATATTAGATGAGTGCTCGATGGCAAGAAAATGCTGGATTTCCGTGAGGTTCGTGAATTACTCATTTCGTGAGATATCTGCATTTGCAGTTTTATTGATATTTGCCTTTTATCATTAGAAACGTTACAGGGAGCTGTTTAGGAGAGACTGTTAGAATATATGCTTCAGAGGAAGATTTCTGAGTGTTCTACAGGATGCTGGATCTGCCGAAGTTGTGTGAGGTTGGTTTGTTACATCTGTTTAAACAAGATATGCGCATATTTGCAGATGGTATGTGATATTAGTTTTATTGATGTTTGCCTATTTATCATTAGGCAAGACAGTTAAAAGTTACAGGGTACAGTTGAGGAGAGAGAGGGAGTATGAAACAGGTGTTCACTTTAACATTATGAGATCAAAAGTGCGGATATTTGTTTAAATGACACTGTGTTGCATTAACTATTATTCATTTCTATTATTGCAGTAACACAATGGTACATAAAAACAAAACAAACTGTGACTGGTCATTTACATGTCTCAGTTGCTTCACATGCAAGCAGGCAATTCTTAGAGGGCTCAAGAAACAAATTGGACAAAGGGGAAAATGTATGGGTCCACCACTATTATTGTTAGCATTTACTTTAATCAAATTTCCAAATACTAACATTCCAGTTTTGTGAAAATCAGTGGAGCTTTCTCCTGAGTTTGCACATGAAGAAGCCATGTGGGCATGGATGTAAGTAAAAATTAGGAATGATTTTTAAGAAGTAGTACACAGTAGGATTCTCCCTAACGTACCTAAACGGAAAGGTGGAGCCTGGGGGAACGCTTATTTACATAAGATCAAATATACCCAAAGGCTGCCAGCCACCTAAACACACAGCGTGAATCGCAAGGCACCAACGGCAAACAAAGAGGGCTGACTTTTTTTCTTCTAAATTCTGTCTATTTGAGGAAAAAAGCTAATGTTTTGGCTACAGTATGTCCTGCACAGCTCCCTTGCTATCACCAGGTATTATACATGCTCAAATTCACACAAGCTTATTCCATAACAACAAAAGCAAGAATGGCCCCAATGAGTGATGACTCAATTTCCTTTCTTGTGCTTTCAGCGTAGAAAAGGAGATTTTGCTTTTGTAAATCTTTTTTGTACCCCCTTAAAATATATATGAAGATGCGATGCTGGCAAGAGTAAACAAGCAGCCGCACACACGCACAAACATGACTGAATTCAGTTCTAAAGATAAATTCATTTTTATTTAAGTATATTCTAGTAAAAGGAACATCAAGAGAGCATGCAAAGATATATATATTCAATCATGCCTTTAAAGACTAAGACATGTAGTTTACAGAGTATCATGAATGCTACATAATTTTTTTCTTCTTGGCCTTGCAAATAAGCAACATGACAATGCAACCTGGAATTCTGTTGCCAAAGAACAGAGATGGACTTCCTTGTAAATGCCAGCATTGTCGTGTGGGAGCTGACTCAAACAGACAAGCGGTCACAAGGGTCGTCATGCTAATTAGGACAAGACACACCATTGATATGACTTTTTGCACAACCGCCCATGCTATTTACAAAAACAAAAGCAAAATGTTGCTTTTGAACTTTGTGGCATTGGCTTGTTTAAAGAAATTATAATTAAATATGTGTCAAGCAGAAATCTACATTGAGTGCTTATAGGAGCGAAGAGAGGCAGTGGTGAATTCCAGCGAGTGCTGTGAAAGGTCAGGCCAATGATTATTTTCCACGGTACACAAAAACAGAGATGGGCCACAGCTGGAATCGCTCTGTGTTTTAAAATGTTTATATCTAAGAGGGGATGAGAAGGTGAGAGACGTGAAGAGATGAAGAGAATGAGAAGGACAAAAGAATGAGAGGGAGATGGGGCTGCACTGCTCTCCACTGCACTTGCTTTTGTTTTGGTGTTATTGAGTATGTGACAAGTGTGAACTGCACACTATCAGACCCTGCCAATTTCATGAGATGTCACTTGGCCAGACAGCAAACAAGAGGAAATTATATTAGCCAGGGCTGTGAATCTCTGACTATCTTTGTGTAAGTTCATTCTCTTCTGTTCTCAAAGTTGCTTGATCTTTTATTCATGTTTTGTAACTTTTCGTTACTTTAAATCTTAACTTCACTTTCTTCCTTTCTTTCCTTCCTTCTTTATTTGCTTGCTTCGTTCCTTCCTTCCTTCCTTCCTTCCTTCCTTCTTCATTGCTTCATTATTTCATTCCTCCCTCCCATCCTCTTTCCTTTCTTATTTCCTTCCTTCCTTCCCTCTTTTACTTAGAGAGTGGAGCAAGGAAGCAAAGAATGGAAGCAAGGAAAGGAAACAAGGATTCACGATTTCAGAAATGAGAAGCACCCCTTCTCATTTTCCCTTCCTTCTTTCAATTCTTCCTTTATTAATTAATTTGTTCTTTCTTTCATTCATTCATTCCTTCCTTCCTCCCTCTCTCCCTCCCTTCAGGTCTCTTGCTTCACCGAGTGATTTTGAAGGAAGTATCTGGTCTTCACATGAAGTATCAATTTGGAAATCAAGTCTTTTTTGGAGTGATACTGAGCCATTATTGTGTTCTACATTAACACATTGTCTCATTTTGGGGAGATAAGCTGAGCTCTATTGGAACTTGATGCGAGTCTATAATAAAGGTCAGACCACCTCAAAGTTGTTGGGCTCCCACATGGGGTCATTACAGGCAGGTCAATCTGTTTGAGTATGATATTTCTCCAAACTCCACTTTGGATAATTGCTTGAGTAAAAAATAATGTTGTAAGGCACACATCTGCTTTTGGGTTTTGCTAGGTGCAAATGTACCCACCACTCTGATTTCACTCATAAAACTTAATTTATACATAATCACAGGCATGCACAACTTACTTATGAGTATATTGGATTGTTAATCAGTTGCTCATTTTGGGCATGCTGTTTGATTGTGTCTGCTATGTTGGATTAAAAGGCTGTATGCGTACACAAAAAATAAAAAAGAACAAATATACAGTTGAAGTCAGAAGTTTACATACACCTTAGTCAAATACATTTAAACTCATATTCACAATTCCTGACAGTTTATCATAGAAAACATTCCCTGTCTTAGGTTAGTTAGGAGCACTACTTTATTCTGATATTTCACATTTCTTAAAATAATAGTAGAGAGAATGATTTATTTCAGCTTTCATTTCTTTCATCATATACCCAGTGGGTCAAAAGTTTACATTCACTTTGTTAGTATTTGCCTTTAAATTGTTTAATTTGGGTTAAACATTTTGGGTAGCCTTCCACAAGCTTCTCACTATAAGTTGCTGGAATTTTGGCTCATTCCTCCAGACAGAACTGGTGTAACTGAGTCAGGTTTGTAGGTCTCCCACACACTTTTTCAGTTCTCCCCACACATTTTCTATGGGATTGAGGTCAGGGCTTTGTGATGGCTGATAGTTGTGAATTTGTTGTCCTTAACCCTCTGGGGTCGACGGACCCTACAGTCCTGCTGTATATTTTCATCATTATAGCAATGTGGCACGGTGGAGGGCGGGACCGGCGCGTGATTACACACGCCCGGTCCCGTATTAGGCTAGTTAAGCCGTCAAGAGGGATAAAGGCCACTCGCAGACGGCGATCGAGAGAGAGAGCTCAATTACGGACATGTCCGTTATCTTATGTGTTTGTCTTTTGAGTTTTCCATTAAACCTATTATTTATATGTTAAGCCGGTTTCTCGCCTCTTCCTTGCCCGTAAGCATGAACTTCTTTACAAGCAATTATAATCATTTCTGGGTATACAGATAAGTGTAAGACATCATTAGAGACTATAAATGGTCTACTTTTATTTGTGTACACTCACAATAACAACAAAACCTTGTGCTTTTGTAAAATAAAGAAAATAAAAAGGTTGAGCTATCAGACGTCTCTGTGTTCACAACCATATTTCTGAAACATGTCTATTTTGGATCAAATAAATGCATTCTTGGTGAGCAGAAGAGACTTCTTCTAAAACTTTTATATGGTAGTGTAGGTCTAAAATTAAGTAAAGTCTTTATGTAAAGAAAATGTATAGTCAGATTACTTCTTTTAACTTAAAACTTTTAACTTAAAACATTTTTTGATCATTAAGTCTCCTCACATTCATTCTCTTTCTGTCACGTTCCTCACTGATAGGCCCAAGGGAGTGGTCTTTGTCTTCTCAGGTGTGAATTACATCCATATTCATGATCATTCACACCTCCTCACATATTAACTTTCAACACTAAAATTGTCTTACAGTTAAATTACTATATTGTAATATATTGTATATTTTATACTGTATGAATGAGTGATCAAGATGGTTTTCACATCATTTTGTAGCAAAAACTACTAGGCCACAAGATCCAGTTCTCAAAAGTCTTGTGAACAAATGATTAGTATGTTATATGGCCTTATTTCAATGACTTAAAATTGTAGTTTTTTCAAAAACCACGTATAAACATTATTTTCTCAAAAATACAAACCTGTACATACATGTTGCTCACATATTATTGTAGCCCAATTTGTGTTGAATACAGTGTTACCAGACTTTAGCCATTAATATGTTTTTAAGCAACTGAAAAAAGCACAAATGTTAAGGCATGTCAAAACTTCTCCAGGGCTCAAAACACCCTCAGACCCCAGAGGGTTAAACCATTTTGCCACAACTTTGGTGGTATGCTTGGGATCATTGTCCATTTGCTTCAATATATCCAAATAATTTTACTTCCTCATGATTCAATCTATTTTGTGAAGTGCACCAGTCCCTCCTGCAGCAAAGCACCCCCACAACATGATTCTGCCACCCCCATGCTTCACAGTTGGGATGGTGTTCTTCCATTTGCTCTTCTTCTTCCAAGACTCACTCTTCTTCTTCCAAACATATCAATGTTCATTATGGCCAAACAGTAAAAATTTTGTTTCATCAGACCAGTGGACATTTCTCCAAAAAGTAAGATCTTTGTCCCCATGTGCACTTTCAAACTGTAGTCTGGCTTTTTTTATGGCAGTTTTAGAGCAGTGGACACTTCCTTGCTGGGCAGACTTTCAGGTTATGTTGATATAGGACTCGTTTTACTGTGAAATATAGATACTTGTCTACCGGTTTCCTCCAGCATCTTCACAAGGCAAAATAACGGATTCCTTGTAAAATTAGTATAATATCTATTGGTAATATCATCTGTAAACAGCATTTCAAACACTACTATGGCCAGTTGTGCAGTCCACCATTAATGTTAGAGCAGTGGCAGCAGTAAGAACACAACCAACACAAAAAGGCACCAAAACACTTTCTCTGACTTTCAGCTTCATTATACCGTGTTGGTGGAATGACATTCCCAACTCCATCCATGAAGCAGACTCACTCTCTGTCTTCAAAAAACTACTTAAAATGCATCTTTTCCAAGAGCACTTAACTAGTCACTAAAAAAATAAATAAAACAAATTAAATAAAACAAATTGCACTTGTATATGTTTTGAATGCAATTTTGATGCTAGTGAAACTTTGTAATATGGCACTTTTGTACGACTGTCTCCTTAAGATGATGTGCTTATGTTTTCCCCTTTTGTAAGTCGCTTTGGATAAAAGCATCTGCCAAATGAATAAATGTAAATTAAAATGTAAGAACACCCACCAGTGACACAGATCACAAAGTCAAGCGACATGCCACCATCGGTGTAAATGGGGCTTTAGACACGATTGATTTGACTGTATTCTTTTTTTCTCTCTGTGGAATATCATCACGCATCAGCATTTTCGCCTCATCTCTGGTGTATTACCAAAGCACTGCAGGTCATTAACATAACAACAGATGAGAAAAATGCAGCTGAGGTTGGTGAGGTTTACACATGAAGCTTGGGTTTCCAGCATGTTTGCTTTTGGAAGGTTAAAGTGAGAGCAAAGTAATTCAACTGTGCACCATTGTCTGACACAAGGGAGCTAATCAACTGAGTCAAACTGTGTGAAGCCAGCAGAGCGTCTGCAGTGTGAACTGCATCCTACAGAGAGCTGTTCAGCAGTTATAGAAGGTTTCTCACTATGCTGCAGAGCCTCTATCTTATGATGACCATATATGAAAAGAGAGTAAATAAATATGTAAGCAGCAAAGTCATGCACTGTAAAGTTGTTTAGAAAAACAAGAAATAAATTTTGGCACAACATGACATATGAAAATACAGAGTTGTCCTAAAAGATTTAAATGGGTTTTAGAATTCACTGCGAAACAACTAAACTACATTTCAACGGTGTGACCATAACTCAGCAATTTTCACAATAGTGTAGCTTTATCATTAATGAGCTGTATTTCCCATGAAGTAGTGTCATAACATAAAACATAAAAAATAAACACTACATTTGCCACACTGCATTGCATACGAAGCAACAGAGCAAAAGAAAGTACTCAAATCAACCCAAACAATTTAAGTGAATCAGTTATTTCAGAATGTACAAATAAATTAATGATTTCAACAAATGATTCACTTATTTTTAGAGTATGGAACTCCAGTTTAAGTGATTAGCTTTGTTTAGAAGGTTCATGTAAATTAAAGTAAGGAAATTTAATAGTTCACATAAATTATGCACTAATTCACTTAAAGGATTCAGAAGTGTTGTTTTTGTTTTCCTAAAAAAATATTTAGTTTATTGCTTCTGTTTAATACAATAATTTGGCTTAGTTAAATGAAATAGGATGTTTTATATTTTTATTTCTTTATATTTAGCAATGTAATGTTGTTCCACTTATTTTTTTGTTTGTTTACGTCACCCTAATGGAATACATAACTATAACGTGGAATTTTTAAATCAAATATATAATAATACATGCTAATCTGATTGTTATTTGAACATATTTTTTTCTTTAAATAGCTTCAATGTAGTTACCCTTTTTATTTTTCCCTTTTCTCCCAATTTGGAATGCCCAACTGTGGCTCACTGTACATGACACCGCAGAGACTCGCAGCACGTGGAGGCTCATGCTACCCTATGCGATCTAAACACAAATTACCACATGCCCAATTGAGAGTGAGAACCCCTAATCGTGACCAAGAGGAGGTTACCTCATGTGACTCTACCCTCCCTAGCAACCGGACCAATTTGTTTGCTTAGAAGACCTACCTGGAGTCACTCAGCATGCCCTGGATTCAAACTCAAGACTCCAGGGGTGGTAGTCAGCGTCAGTACTCGCTGAGCTACCAAGGCCCTCTCGAAATTACGTTTTAACTTGACAATGTATCTAAAAATCTGCCGGTGCTGTGAGACACTGAAGAAACTGTGAGAAATTTTCTGTGCAGCAGGTATAGACATTCATCCAGCATGTGTTTACATTGGAAAAACAGAGCAGACTTGGGCAAAAACACGTTCGGTATGAATGGTCCCTAACTCATCCATTTGTATGTATCTGTGTGTGAGAGCGAGTAGGCAAAACAAGTACGGAAGGCATGTATATTTTTCTCATAAATTACAAACAGATTAATGGCCCAGTATCACTCTAAAAAAGACTTGATTTCCAAATTGGTACATCACTGGAAGACCAGACACTTCCTTCAAAAGCACTCGGTGAAGCAAGAGACCTGAAGGGAGGGAGAGAAAGAGAGAGGAAGGAAGGAAGGAAGGAAGGAAGGAAGGAAGGAAAGAACTAAATCATTAATAAAGAAAACTGAAAAACTGAACCAACCCAGTAGACCTCGAACTTGAACCGGTCCGAGAGAGATGATAATAGCGTATTCACGTATGTGCACAGAACATGTCACCCCTCAAGCAGTTTTTTAAAACATTTGCAGACTGTGAACAATGTACAGAACATACTACATTCTGGGGAAACAATACAAGAACTCATTTGGCCATCTCACCTTTTATATATAAAATACAACCTATTTGAGGGACATTTAAACATAACGTATCTGTGTATTTCAAGAAACACACAAACACACACACCTTCTCCACCCTCTACAAATCCATCATTTTATCCAGTGCCTGAAGGTCATCGTGAGGGAATCGATAAGTCTTGCTGTGTGAGTTGTACCCAATCAAAACTACCACTGGCTTGTTTGTGTTTGTTAATATGTTTTGCATGTGGTGAGGGAGTCTTTGTAAGCCCATATCCCCTAGCTTTTATATATATATATATATATATATATATATATATATATATATATATAATATAAAAAATGAAATAAAGACCAGAGAGAGAGTGTAAAAAAACACACTGGATAATGGCTACTAGCTGTAGCCAACAAGCTCTTAGCTACTAAACGACTGATCCAATTCAGACAACATTCAGACCACTGGCACTAAAATGACATCAGCACCGCTTATATCCACTGGCATTGAGTGTGATGCTTGATTATGGCTCTCTGTGTACTAATGGGCTGCCAAGTTTAATAACTGCTGTCTGTTTGTTCACAAAAGCAGAGATAATGAACATTAGTTGCATGTTGATTTGTGTTGTCATTGTGTCGTTAGGTGACAAAAGCGCACTTATGTTGTTGCACTTTGAAAGGAGATGATGGGCCAAGGTGGGCCAGGCTTATCAAGAATTTGGAGATGAGATCTTGTGTATATCATAATCACCCACAGGAATGGACAAAGACTAAAAAAAAAAAGAAAAAGACAAAAAAAAGCCCAGAACCTACGCCAACCCATCAGCCCACAGCATGTATTGCATCCTTTATGTATCTAATACCATACAATACAAAACCTTGCAAGTGGATGGATGGATGGATGGATTTGTGTTAGTATAAATTTGTTTTTATCAGAGGCTGAAGGACTGCAGAGGGTCAACTGCTTAGACTGGTAATAGAAAACGAGTGTTTGCTGCAAACTTCTCATGGGACATCTGTCTGTGATCACTGCTGGGCCAGCACTACAGATCTCTGAATCACACCTTTGTTCATACTCCTCACCAACATTCTTTATATTTGTGAGTCTGAGCTTACCATCAGTTTTTAACGGACTCAGCACAGACTGAGGTCGCTTGGCATATGTACTACTGGTGATTATTTACCTTTGACCAATTACCTGTACAGACTGAAGGTTAATAACACAACTTGACCTCACATCTGACATGGCCCGCCGACACGGTGAAACCTCAGTATTCCTTAACTGATAAGCAGATGCTCACACACATTTACTTTTTTATGGTTATATATGCTGGAAATACTTTATGTAAACACACTGCAAGGGCTACTGGCAATTATTATTATTATTATTGTTGTGTTGTTGTTATATATGTTGCTCATTTGCTTACATTTTGTTTTTATTTTATACATTTTGTTTTTAATATATCAAAGGTCATTATTATAATTATTATTGTTGTTTCTTTCTAAAAAAAATTTTCTTTTTAGTTTTCTTATTTTAATTTGAATTATCTTTGATGGGGTAAAAGTTAATGATACAAGTTTTAATATTTGGGACAAATCACAACACCGCTCTGCCAAATAAAGTTAAGCTTAGTAAAATAAGAAATCGTACTGAAGCAAATCTACAGATATTTTATTTTAATTTTTTTCTAAAAGGAATGACTAATTGGTTACATTTATTTTACAACTGGCCATCCCAGCCAAACTGAATTTGAGACAACCGCAGATTAAATTTAATTATCAAGATAACACAATACAAATCTTTAGATTTTTTTTTTTTTCAATTACCAATTTACCTCTAAATTTCAATGAGAACCTAATTCGAAATTGAAGCAGACAGCAGTTATCAATAACAGAGTTATCCTAATGGGATTTCAGGTCAATATGTGTGTTGTAAAATGCAATGCTAAACAACTTTGTAAGGAGCGTTTTACTGTCTCAAGGCCTGAGTACCTTTGCCAGCACAGAGCTTCAGTTAGCTATATTTAGAAGCAGGCACAAAATATGTTCAATTCCCCCCATTTTTACACTTCTCTTTTCTACATCACCCTGATTTCCAGCTTTTCTTCCATGTCTTATCCATCCGTCCCTGAGAAACCTATTACTACCCTTCCCTTGAATGCCTGAAGCAAACAATACTGGACCCATTCAATTCGAGTTATGTGAATGCGAGTGAGCAAAGCATGAGGAAAAAGAAAATGCTTCAGCATAAGGCTGCAAATTCTAAAAAGTACTTGGAGCAGTACAGTATTCTTCAGATACAGTATTCTTCAGATACTGGCCATCAGCGCCTGCATGTCAAATAACAATATTTTCAGCATCTATTTCAAAAGAGTGTTTAAGGAATGGTGTCGCTATGAGCTTTATATTTATAAAATGCTTTGGACCAAAATGTATCCAGTTGTTTGCTATAACACTCTTTAACACAATTTCTGTTCCTGGATAGTAAGTGTTATTTCCTAATTGCATATGTCTCAAAAGTATAGAAAATAGCTATTATTCCCCACAAACTTTGCTTTTGTGACCAGGACAGTGATATTTTGAAATGTGCCTATTTCCAATGAGAAAACAAGCAAATTTGTGTCTTTTCGTTCTCATAAAGTTCGAAAAAAATCAACATATGAATCCAAATTAACATGTATTTATACTAAAGTAATAGAAACATGACTACATTTAGAAGTTAGTAGTTTTTTAAGATTTATGATTATACTGTAAATCACTTGGATCAGCCACCAAATGTAGTCTCCCATCATGTTCTCGTTATACTGTCCTTGGTAGCGGTGTTCAAAGTCCAGTATATCCTGATAGAAGCGCTCGCCTTGCTCCTCCGAGTATGCTCCCATGTTCTCCTTGAATTTATCAAGATGAGCATTTGTTTATTTGATCATTTTTCTGCATATCGGCAAACATTATAGGCAGTGCAATTTATAGCATCTTTTAAAAAAATCTGTTTTCTTTTTTTTTTTTCTCTAATTAGCGTAATGAAATAATTAAATATGACTCAGACTTGTTCTTGACAGGTTTCATCAGATTTGCACATTACTGTTTCCCTCATTCACCCATCACCCTTATGTTTCCTCCAGAAGAACTGATAAAACACACATCTCCTGCAAATGTGCACACACACTAATAGCTAATATACTCAAACCCCCTCACATAACCACATCTCATTATGACCTCAGTACACGTTTCACCTTGATGGTACGAGCAGATTCCATACGGCTTCTGCCAGGATGTTAGCTGCCAGCACTGATGCATCATGGGAGATAATGTATAACATACTAGAGCCTGAGTCGCTTGGCATCTGGAGGTGGATGACAAAGGGTCTGAGGTGCTACACGCTAATGCCTGCTAGTTGTTGCTAAAGAGGGAGATCGTGGCGTGATTTATTTGCCAGTAATGAGCATTCATCCTTGCAATCTGCTCCTCACATATAGTGTAAATTTCATCACCTTGAACTTGCAAAAACAAATATATATATTTTTTTCTCTCTTTTTTCCCTGCTCTCGCTCGCTACTGTCTCTATGATTTAACAATCAAACACTGAGATCATAAAGTGGCTGCCGGGAGGTCTGTAGAGGCAAGGAATACGTAAATAAATAAATAAACACAAATTGTGCCCTGACAAAAAATAAACTTTAATGAATTCCCTTATGCCCCTGCTCGACAGTACCTCCAAGCCGCTGTATTTATACTAATCTCTGCCAGTGAGCTTTCAGAGGTACATGTGAAGACAAATTACAAGATATGTTCATGTGTTGGACTAATGCAGCACATGAACCTCAATGATTACGCCACAGTAAACGCAGGGCCATTAGACACAGATGTACCACACCCCTTCTGACAACAAGACTTGCCAAATAATATATGCCAAATAAACAACTCAAATGAATTTTTTTCACAGCAATCCTGAGGCTGGTGTGGTTTGGCTTGAATAAAGGTCACATATATTAATAGATGATCATTAAACTTTGCATGCTTTAAAAAGTGTAAGTTACTCACCCAGCTCCGAGCAAGAAATCTGTGATTCATTTTGAGAAAAATATTTAAAAAATAAAGAAAAGGCAAATAAACATGCTTTGTTTCCCAGTTGCCTGGGTTTATTGCTTAATAGCACTAATGAAGTTAACATGGTAATTAATGCAATCAGGCATAGGGGTTTTAATGTTGCTCCTCCCTGCAACTTTGAGAACAATAGCACATAATGTAAATAATTTGAGCTATTTGTCTTATCCATAAAAAAGAGGAGACTGGGACACAGTAGTGTATGAGGGAAAGAGAGTGATATTCCAGGTAAGGGCATCTGAAATTGGGTACTTGAGAACAGAATCAGACCCCAGAGCAGGGTCTCATGAAACGGCACCCAGTGTCAAATCTAACACTCATTTCTCAGGGTGGACATCACATTTCTTTCTAGCTATGGCAGCATTAGATAAGACACTGTTTTACTTACTGTTGGGGTGTAACAGTTTATCATGGCACGATACATTACGGTTAAAAAATGTGAGGATGCACATCGTGGAGATTGGATGGAGATGGAGATATGTTCTATCCAAAATGTGTGACATCCTAAGCCTCTGTAACACGGGCATAAAAATAGAAATCACTTCATTGCACACAAAGAGCTCTAAAATATGAATACAAACAAGCAGCTACAGGTGTTGTACGATGAGTTGGCTCAAACTGTGGAAGCTGAAACCAGGAGCGGGAGAGAGACACGACTTAGCAGCGCGAGAGTGATCTGCTCTGACTGCATGAGAGAAGATTAAAGAATACAGAGGATTAATGATAGTGTCATATGAATCTGCTACATATATACAATATATGAAATATAATCCTAATGCCAAATATCACATCTGATTTGATTTCATCAGCAAATTATTATTTTAAGCATTAACATTCATTCATTCATTCCTAAATATGTACTTTTAAAAATAATATTTAGATGCAATCAGAGACAAAATGATTTAAGAAAAACATGCAATTTTAATTTTAAATATTTAAAATGAATGCAATCAGTGACTGTGTAAGCAGTATTTTATCTAATGGGGCTTTTCCACAGCTCGAGTCGACTCTGCTCAGTTTTTGGGGGTTTTACACTGTGGATAGTACCTGGTACCTGGTACGTTTTTAGTACCACCGTGGTCGAGGTCCCAAGTGAGCAGAGCCGATACTAAATGTGACATCAAAACCCTGCAGATCACTGATTGATCAGAGAGAATCGTCACTACCGGCGTCACTGGATTTGCGACACGGGACATCAACCCGCTAGTTTTAAAGTTAGCAACAGCGATAACAGAGGGATAACAGATTTGTTCACACGACTTTCGAATTGTAAATAGAAATGGCTGTGCGCAAAACCACACCATGGTCAATAAATGAGGTACAGACGTTCCTCTCATTGGCGATGAATGAATAACTTGAAATAAAAAAGTCTTTCAGGAAGTGTCTGTTGTGAGCTGTTGGCTGCACATGGCTACCACTGGACCTACCAACAGTGTAGGGAACAGTTAACAAAACTTGAAAGTTACTATAGAACCATCAAGAACCACAACAGCTGGAGTGATTCAAACAGAAGAAAATGGAAATGGTTTGACCAAATGGACACTATCTATGGCAATAGACTGGCGAGCAATTGGAGGGAGAGTGCCCTGGACTCAGCCACTGCGTTATTGGAGTCCACGATGGAGGATGGTACGATTAGTTATGTTAAATCTATATTATGCTTGAAACCTTCACTTTATTTAGTTGACCAGCTACTGGAAAGCTTGCTTTTAAAACAACCAGTCCAATTTAACTGTTACACTTGTGTAAAATCATTCCCAGACAACACACACCTTGTTTCGGTCTCTCCTCCTTATAGAGCTTACCAGATACAGAATTTGTACATTAGGTAGACTGTAATGGTAGATAAAGCCGCAAAGGCTTCTTTTTACTGTATTTAAATTACATGTATGCATTTAACCCCCTGCACTGTCACAAAGTAAATGCTGACATAAAACGGACAGATAATTAAACAGCACAGCAGAGTGCCATTGATTGGTCACTGTAGAGGCTCCTTTGGATTCATTAGTGCTTTTTAAAAGACAATTACCCCTGCAGCGCCCCTCCTGTGGAAGATATTAGGGGCACAGCAAACAGTAGTGATCCCTTTATGATTATAGAGTAAGTCTGTAACCAAGGTTCTGGATACTGTTATGTCATTTATATTTACTGTGTACTCCTAAATGTGCAACATTGTCTCTAAAACAGGATGTCATCGAATGCCATGGGAATTAAATATGAAAAAGAAGAAGAAGAAGAAGAAGAAGAAAGAAGAAGAAAGCCTTTATTATTGTCACACATTATACATTTTTCATATATACAGTGACATTTCTTTGTTTTCACATATTCCATCTAAGCTGGGGTCAGAGTGCATGGCCAGCCATGATACAGCGCCACTGGAGCAGATATGGTCAAGAATTTGGTTGTATTTCATACCTGAAACAAATCAACAATTCTTGTCCCAAAGAAAAAAAATGCTGCAATGTGATTGAGACTGTCTACATTGAAAGTGTTGAAGCTGCACATATTCAGCAACAGTCAAATGTATGAAACAATCCAAAGTTAGATTTGTTAATTTTCCATTGGCAATAAAATGACTACATATTAAATAATAATAATAATTATTATTACTATTATTCAACATTTTTAAATAACAAATTCCATAACAATTCATTATAGTTTAATAATTAACCATTAAGTCAATAATTAAGGCAACATATTGTTAATCTAAATTAGGAATTATTATTAAAAATAATAATATTAATTTATTAGTAGTATATGTTAACACATGATAACATATTATAATGTTAGAGGAAGAAGAAGAATAAGAAGAAAAAGAAGAATAATTATTATTAGCTGTTGGAATAGATTTATTCTTTTAAATTTGTCACATAAACACACAATGTTTTTGACTGTTTTATGAGAGTTTCTGTATTTTTAGGATAAACTAGTCGACTTAAAATTTACGTTTAAACGTCAGTGAAATTATCCGTTCCGCATATCCCTACTTCCGACAACACTCTTTTCTGCCTTTTGCTTCATTGGCTCAAAGATGAGCATTATTTCAAGCATAAAAAGAGAATGAGATGGGGCTACAGTGCTGTTTACAGAAGGTATTAGGGCATAAAAATGCTAAAGCATTAGGCAGAGGAGAATGAGTGGAAGGGGATCTATTCATTTTCAAGGCGTTTTAACTTCTTTGGGTGAACAATCAAAAGAGATGAGGGAACGCATCGCACGGCAACTGAGGGCAACTTATTGCTGGCTTTTTATTCCATGCATACCTGTCGAACAGCCGGGGATAACATTAATATTTATAGAAACCAAAGACCAGGGTGGATTTACCATACTTTTAAAATCCATTTTCCTCACTTAATGTCCTTATCAGACTTTCACTTCCTTTGTGCTTTCTTTCTGTAGAATATATATCAGTTACTCACTGCTGTGCTGAACCCAATGGTTTGGAGGCTGGTAGTTGGAAAAGGAGAACAAGAAAGCAAATGGATCAAACTCTTGTGCAGGGGAGCAAACACAGGTCAAGTTTGCTAAATAATTGTGTCTGAGTATTTTAAAAGTTGTGTGATGTTGAAGCAACATCAGAGAATAGCATGGTGTATTCTCTCCACACTAAATTAGCAGAATCATTGGTTATATGTATTTATAATATAATATTAATTTAGTTTATGTATAATATATACAAGTATAAAGAAATGCCAGATAAAGCAGTAGAAAGAGGGAAAAAGGTAAACTGTAATCTGCATGGAAGTTGCCATACTAATGTAGTTTGTCAAAAAGGCAGGCCAGTTGAACAGTGCAGAAAAGTAATTGACTTCAGTGCTGCCTTGCAGTCTGTAGGATAATAATGAAATGCAGACAGTCCACCAATTGAAATGATTGCCATACCTTCCCAGTTCAGCCCCTGTCACACCCCTCCTCAACCCTTCATGGTATGAGTAGGTATAGCTTGTGAACCCTTTAAATTATTCACAGGTACAGTAATATACCTATGTCTGTAATATACCTATGCTCTGCCTCTGACCATGTTTGGACAGATGTCTTTCTCATCAGTTAAACATTAATACTTCACAATAAGGTTAGATATTAGACGATGCAACTGTTAGCAGATATTATAACTGGTTAATAATAATAAACTTTATTTTATATAGTGCAATTAAAGATGCCTCTCAAGGCACTTTACCTAGAAAGGAAAAATAAAATATAAAAATACAGAGCTTAATAAAATGGATAAAACATGCATCTCAAAACAACTAATGATAAAAAACAGTAAATAAAGTGATAATATTAAAAAAATTGAATACAATAGTATCAATTAAAAGTGGAACAAAATCAGTTTTAAGACATGATTTAAACTCACTAAAAAACTGAACTTCTCTAAGTTTTGAGGGTAGAGAGTTCCATAGCTTCAGAGCACAAGAAGAGAATGCCCTGTCACCCATAGAGCATAAATGAATCTAAGGAACAGTTCTATATATACAAAAAAAATAATATTTTTTTAGAGGAGTGGAGATCACACTTTGGTGCGCACGTGGTTAAAAGCTCAGACAAATATTGGGGAACCAATCCATGCAAAGCCTTGTTGGTAAGCATAAGAATTTTGAAATCATCACGGAAACTGATAGGAAGCCAGTGCAAGGATTCCAAGATAGGAGTGATGTGATCACTTGCCCTGGCCCCTAGTCAGGATTCTGGCAGCTGAGTTTTGCACATATTGCAATTTATTTAATGTAGATTTTGAGACTCCGGCAAGGAGAGCATTGCAATAATCAATGCGAGAGATGGAAATGGAAATGGAAGTATTGATCAGATTTTCAGCCACAGAAAGATAACATAGGACACAGCCTTGCAATTTTTCTGAGATTATAAAATTATGATTTAACAGTATTTTTTACATGTGGATCAAATTACAAATTTGCATTAAATATAACACCCAGATTTTTCATTTTTGTTTGAAGCTCCAAAACTGAGCCCACAATGGACAGAGTTAAGGAGCCAGCCTGATGAAGCTGGTGAGGAGATCCAATAAGCATAACCTCTGTTTTAGTACTGTTAAGACAAAGAAACTTTTGAGCAATCCAAATTTTTGTCTCAGAAATGCAGTTTTTAAAAAAAAAAAAAAAAGGCATCTGCCAGATTTTTACCAGGTTTAGAATGAATAATATATATATATATATCTGTGTGTCATTTGGGAAGAAATGATAATTAAGACCCAGTGATATTAAAAGCAGACCAACAGGAAAAATATAAATACTAAAAGTAAAGGGCCCAAAATTGAACCCCGTGGGACACCAGAGTGGAATTGAAAGCAGCACTGAGGTGAAGAAGGGTGAGAATAGAAACATTTTGATCAGAGTGCAAATTACACCTCGACATTCAAGGGATCCTCTCAGATCTGCATCGGCTAAGACTCCAATCTGGTTATTTGCAAAATAGCTTTCCAGGGGTCTCTGGTTCCTTCTGGAGGTCTGAGACAGAGCTACTGTGTCAGTGAAACAGAATGTGTGTGTGATTTAACGTGACCTGAAATGCATTACTCCAGATAGGCTCTATTTAATATCGGAGCGTAATTGAATTTGGGAGCGCTTAACGTGGAAGGATGTTTGACCCATAGGAATTAGAGATGACTAAGGAGTCAACAGGGGACTGTGGAGTAATGGTTTGAGGGTGGAAGGAAGGAAATGAGGAAAGGAAGGAAGAAAGCAATGGAAGGCAATGGAAGACACATTGACATTTATTTCTATAGAACATTTAAAAACAACACATCCTGTCACTTTTCTTGGTACCAGTCAAAAGCCTGGGAGCAGCATTTTGGACTGACTGAAGACATGATATAGATGATTGAGAAGCCCCATTGTACAATGAGTTTCAATAATCAAGTCTAAAAGGGATAATGACATGCACAACAATCTCCAGATCGTTAAATGACAAAAATGATTAAAATTTTTCAATGGACCTGAGTTGGAAGAAACTGGCTTTTACAACTGAATTTATTTGTCTATCAAATTACAAAGTAGAATTAAACTTTACACAAATATTTTTTGCCAGAGTTTTTAAATTAGAAGATAAATGCATCAAATGTTTTGTGATGAATTCAGTAGCCTAGGGATGCCCCCTGATAGTCGACCAAATGTTAGTCGATGAGAAGAGTCTTGGTCGACCAAGTTTTGATTGGTTGTTTGGTCACAAAAAAACAAAAAAAACCTCCACAGGAAACTGACGAAAACCGGTATTACAGCTGGTTGGATGCAAGGTGGTACTATGGCGTAAAAGCAGAGTTAGGGTTAAGCCTACACAATAAAGAAAGACACCTTGATTTCAAACTAATAACTTATTTTAACTAAAAATTCTAATGAAACTGGAAAAAAAATTATGTGCAAATAAAACCTGCTGTTCTGTGCATTCTCTACCAGTCGGGTATTTCATTATCCGGGAAACTACATAGTGTGTGAATAAATAAATTTTGTTATTTTTTTGTTTTAAATATATATATATATTGCAATATCCAATTACATCGGCATGTATAAAACATATAAAACATGGTTTGAGGTGAACGTGTTTCTATTATTTTATATATTTTGTATTATTTTACAGGCTGCAGATTTGGGTTCAAAATTAACTGCTCTGTGGATATAAAGCAAACTGAACTCAAAGCACCTCCTGAGCTGAGATGTCTGAGGTCATTTGCAGCACTCATAGATGATACTGTTCTTGCTAAAAAATTAAAAAGACAGAAACAAAGATTGAGAACCTTTTAGATGCACGTGTACCACGAGACTGCACGCCTCCGTATCAGCTCATCTTACTTGTGCATAGACGGCTTTTCAGTCATCTGTTCTTAATAAAATAATAAAGTGTGTTTCTTCAAGCATGTGTCTGTGTGCCAATGGGCAAATTGTTTGTAATATTAATTTGATAATAATAATAGGCTAATAATAATAGTTATTTAATACATGGGAATATTTGCCAAATATCAT
This sequence comes from Moxostoma hubbsi, assembly GCA_032164185.1. NCBI lineage: Eukaryota > Metazoa > Chordata > Actinopteri > Cypriniformes > Catostomidae > Moxostoma > Moxostoma hubbsi. The sequence goes on along the minus strand of JAVLUX010000012.1, from coordinate 13,407,238 downwards.
CTTGACATCGTCAAGGCATCAGCTATTGCAGATAACTTTGACCATTGTCAATCCCCGAGATCATCGTCTGTCGGCACAACCCTAATGTGCATTTCTCTCAATAAATTAACAAAATGTTCAGATGGTCTCCTTGCTGGTTTTTTCGACACATTAAGGATTATTACTGCTTTTGCTGGTGTCACTACGACTCGCTTTGTGCGTGTGCTTGTAAAATGTATATTTTAAAGGCTCATTATTATGGTTTAGTATTTCTCTATAATGTAGCACAGTGTTAGCAAAGTTACTTGTAACATTCTTTCTCAGCCCTGGAATTCAAACCCTTTTCTGATGCCCCACAAAAAATATAATTAAGTAATTATATTTATATTAGAAATGTGCTACTAGGCGACTAATGACTTAAAAGAATGACTAGTCGACTAGGAAAATCTTTGATCGGGGGCAGCCCTAGTAGTGTCTGAAGGGCCAAAGACTATGACTTCTGTCTCTGAGTGATTAAGCAGGAGAAAGTTGACATCCATCCAACATTTGATATCATTTAAACAATTGAACAGAGATAACAAAGCAGAATTGTCATTAGATTTGAGAGGAAGATACAACAGGGTATCATCAGCATAACAGTGGTATGAGGCATTGTGCTTCCAAAATATGAATCCTAAAGGGAGCACATATAGAGAGAAACGAACAGGGCCTAAAATAGAACCATGAGGTACCCCGCTAGTAATGGAAGCAGTGGTAGAACAGTTAGACCCAATTGCCATGGAAAATGTTCTCTCTGCAATATGAAGAGAGCCAATCTAAGACCATGCCCTGGATGCAACAGAATTCTGTGATCTTTGGTGTCAAACATTGCACTGAGATCAAGCAAAAGAAATATAGCACAATCCCCTGAATCAACAGACATAAACAGATCATTTGAAACTTTAAGAAGAGCAGATTCTGTACTAGGTTTAACTTTAAACCCAGATTTAAATTAATCTCCAATGGTATTTTCGTTATTTCATATTCTGTCTAACCCAGTTAGGAAGGATGGAATGAAGGAAGGAAGGAGGGGAATAAAGTAAGAAAGAAAGAAAGTAAGTTCAAAGAGACACTAACTGGCCTTTTTTTTTTAGACTAAAGCCGCTTTAATAGATCTTGCTAACTGCTGAATATTTTGAGGTCAGATGAGGTTAGTTCTCTAGAGAGAAATGTAAATCGATTTCACCGCAAGCCTATATAGCTTTCACAGGCTTTAAATGGCTGATAGCAGCATCTATTTGTGCGTGTGTGATTGTGTTTATGGTATGAGATTAAAATAAATAAAAAAAATTACAACTTTGAGCCTCTTAAAATTCTCCAACATATATAAACAACTTGATTTGTCCAGCAGAAGAACAGAAGGAGGAGACCATCAAATCCTCACCCACCCTCCGCATCCACAAATGTCCAGCAAGTCAACTCTCTGTCAGTTGGCTTCTTTCGGTCTCCCATTTCCTCTTTTTGGATAACATTCACAATTGTTTTTCATGCCTTGCAGATGATTTCTCTTATTTTCTCTTCTCCTGTTTAGTGGTTGTTGTTGTCAAAGATTGTTCTCCAATCGACCAATAGTGCACTGCGAAGTGGACTTTAAATTTAGCTTATACATGCAGCACAATAAGAATTGGACCTATGATGTCTTAAATAATTTCTAGGAAATCAGCACACAAGGTTTTGTGACAAAGCTACTGTGTCAGTAAAACAGTATGTGTGTGTAATTTAACATGACCTGAACAGCATTACTCCAGATAGGCTCTATTTAATATTGGAGCATAATTGAATTTGGGAGCACTTAACGTGGCAGGATGTTTGACCCAAAGGAATTAGAGATGACTAAGGAGTCAGCAGGCGACTGTGGAGCAAGGGTGTGTGGGTGACGTGCGGTTTTATTTATTTATTGTCTTTTTATATGTTTTTTTTATCCGTTATAATGTGCATATGAGTTCTTCCAAGGGATTTTATATATATAGGGTTAGGGTTAACCCCATCACCCTCATTTTTTATTTTTTTCACTCTCTCTCTTTGCTTTGGTCTTTCTAAACACATAAACACACATACACACGTAGCAGAATCCTCTGGCTTCACACTGCTCCATCTCTTTCAAATGTTACTTTCTCTGACACTACCCCGCTTCTTTTTCAAAAATAGGCCGATTTAAAAAATAAAGCAAAAGGGAGAGAGATAGCCAAGCATGAAAATGCTTATACTCACATCCCCTCTAGTCTTACGTGCAGGGATGCTTGATTACGCCATTAATCATGTACACAGAGAAAAGTAAGAAAATGTGTAGCAGAGAAAAGAGGACACTTCCTGAGCTGGACGTTTGTGGTACCAGGGAAGGATTAATAAGTGTGATGGGGAGTTGTGCTTGCAAAAATGGACTGTGTCTACTTTCAGATGCATGTTTTTGTGTAATTGTAGTGAAGTAATGTGACTTCAGCTATTTTTTTAACTCAAAGGGACAAGGCTTGTCTACAAAACTCCACTCTCTTAAGACATGTCAGCCAAATTGATGTTTGCAATCATGAAAATGCAAAATGATTCACAGACAGAGAAAATGTTTGGCTAAAAAAGTGGGACACCCCGACTCATTTAGGGACAAAAACGCACCTGAAAACTCCTGTGTTTTTCTTTCTTTGGGGGAGTACAAAAGGAGACGAAAGTGAAGGAGATTACATTTCTTTGTATGAAAACAAAAAGATGCAGTGAAAGTGAATGTTGACTGTGGCTAACATTTGGCATAACATATCTTGTTGTGTTTCATGAAAAAAAAAAAAAGTCATACAGGGTTGGAACAATATAAGGGTGAGTAAATGATAATAGAATTTTTCTTTTTGTTTGAACTATCCCTTTAAGACTTGTGACTATACTTTAGATATAGTGTTTTAACATTGATCCCAGTGCAAAACCTTACCTCATAGGCTTCAAGATTATTTTTTTTTCTTTTAACAATATGTCGCAGAGGTAACCTGTATCGAACAAGGAACATTTCTTTTAGCTTCGGCTGATGTACGATTAATGCACATAAACATTACCACACATACGCAGAAACATGTCATACATTTTAATTTGTAACAGATAGCTAACACATCGGTTATTGATCTCCTCAATTAAAAATAGATTGCTTATTAAAAAAATGGCTTTGTGCAGGTCAGCACGAGATAGTAGTTGGTTGTGTGTATTTTATAGTGCAACATAAAAGGGAAATACAGTATACAGATGAAATAAATGTTCTTAGTCTTTATTTGTACTAGAAGACACTTTAAAGTCTCAAAACAAAACTAAATTTTACATAAATTGATCATATATTTCCATTGATCACAGCACAATTTACTAGTAGAATCGTTGGGCTTTAGTGTCTGAAGAAGTGAATTTTACACTGTGCAGGGCTGACAGTTATCAAGCATGTCTGTGTTCAGTAAGCTGACTCTAAAAACTCCTATAATTTCACTTATTTAACATGTTCACAAACACTAGGGATGGATGGATGGATGGATGGAATATTAAAGCCTGCTTGAGTTCACAACTGTGGCATTGAACAAAATATACACTGTAAAAACTACACTACCAAATCAAGCTTCTCTTTCATTTAGCTTCATTAATTTACACAGGGGCAATTAAATGGCTAACCAAGCTCTGGGCAAATATATAAGTATACTAAAATACCATGGCTCTTCCCTCTCAACGATACCTGACATTAATTGAGTCTGGAGGGTGGATCATACTGGGCAATTGCTACCTGCAAAGTCACAAGCAAGGTGAAAAATTGGAAATTGAGTTAACACTAGCAGGTGTTCTCCCTTAATTTCTGCTAGAGGAACAATATCAAATATGCATCAAGAAAACGGACACAAAAAATGTGTCATCATTTTCTCAATCTTATGACAAAAGTTTCATTATCCTTTAAAGCAGGTGTTGTTTGTAACCATCTGCTAGCAAAATTATATCAAAAAGGTATCACAAAAAATAAGTTATTGTGGAGAGAAAATCCTGCCAAATCCTTTAGCCAAACATCTGTCAAACAGATGTGTCAGTGCAAGGCCAGGGACTTGGAGAGAATGGTGAGAGAGAGAGAGAGAGAGAGAGAGAGAGAGAGAGAGAGAGAGAGAGATGATGCGAGAACTGTAAGGTCTCATTTCTGGCACAATCCATAAAAATAAATGGGAAAATCTGTTGCTTTATTGAAGATTGTCTGCACCAGTCTGTTTGTTTCCAGTAGGATTTCATTAGCACAAGAGAGACTCTCCCAGGTGCCTTAGCAGAGACCATGTGGCCTTTTTATTTTTTTGTCTCAATGTGATTTCTTCAATGGGCTGATTATAGACAGTCCCATCTTGCTGTAGGAGAGATACCATAAAGTATACAGTACATAACCAAATTAAGATTGTCAATGCATTTCTGGGTTTCACAGCATCAACATTTCACCATGTCTTATGTAAGACATATAAGATGGGTATATCGTCCTGTTCAAACAAACAAAATAACTTAACCCAAGTCAAGGCCACTTTTCATTCTCGTGAATAACACCAGTAATCATAATGACAGCAATTAAGTCAAAGTCAAAGATTGGGACGTCCGTAACACTGGAAAGTCTTCTCACAATTGACATAACACAATTTCATAAACTACCGTTCCCTTGTCAAATGATTAATCAACTGTAGCTTATATTATTTACTTTTTTATATACTGTATATATTTAGTTATTTTGTTTATTAGTTAGTTATTGTTGTGTGCTACATTCAGGAGCAGGTTTAGCTATTAGCAATAATTAATAATGATCAAAATTATTATTAATTATTAAAATCAATAGAACATTGAATAGAACCAAAGTTAACTTTTTAATCCTTTAAAACAACAATCATCAAAGATAAGCATCAACTATCAAATTCAATAGAATATGAATTATTATCAAAGATAATCATTAATTGTTAAAATCAATAGAACATTGATTAACACAAGCTTATCCTTCAAATAAACAATCATCAAAGATAATTATCAATGATCAAAATCAATAGAATATTAATAAGGATTAATATCACTGGGGCACCACCCTGGAATCAGGGACTAAAACCAGACTGTATAGCAGTCTCAATATAGGATTGTTGTCCGGAGAACATCGACATTCAAAAGGAAGACAATGAAGGCTTGAATCCGAGCACTAACATCCCCTGCCAGCCCTTGACACAGGTGTATGCAAAACAAACCAAACACTTCTCATTAAAGTATAACAAAGTTTACTGATGCAGTAATATCAATAAAAACAATGCAGTAAGTAAACTTCTGACCTCCAACTACAAACAAAACAGTAACATGATTAGATATGGAAACAAAATAAGACTAAAATACATGAGAGGAAGGTGTGTGTGTGTGTGTGTGTGTGTGTGTGTGTGTGTGTGTGTGTGTGTGTGTCGGGCAAAACAACCCCCTAACTCCATGTGGTGCTGGACGGCAATGTTGTGGGCAGCACCATGGGTGGGAGGGCCAATAGAGACTGTCCCCTCCCTATTTGTCATGGTGCCTTGTAGCCACAACAGCGGCCAAATGGGGGCTCTGGACGGGTGCGAGGGGCTGGTAACCCCATCACCCTCAAATGATTACCACTAAATCACAAATTAAAACTTTAATTAAGCTAGTGCCGGAGGTCCTGTGGGGACAGGTGTCTATGACGTCTCCTGGCCAAACTCCATCTGGCAGAGCCAGGAGACTGAATCCTTATCCTTGGGGCTCCTCCAGAAACAACAAAAAGCTGCTACAGATGGCCAGGTGGAATGTTCGAATGCTCACAGCAGAGGAGAGGCTGCTACTCCTCTGTCTGGAGCTGGACTGTACCGCTTGGATTTCTATGGTGTTCAGGAGGTCCAGTGGACCGGCTCTGGCTTCTGCCACTATGTGGAGTGGACTGTCAACTGGACTAACAACAGGGAGTGCCTCTTCTTCTGAACAAAAGAATTAAGGGAGCGTGGAAGCATCACGGTGAGGTGTGGGAAGCTGTAAGCCCCAGGTTACTTTGGGCTTGCCTTCCCATCAACCAGAAGCGAGGAGTGGTGGTTGTGGTTACTTATGCCCCCACCAAGACGAACATCCGTGGAGGGATGCGGGAAAGGCCGATGAGTTAGATAACTTCTATTACCTCCTGTCATAGGTGCTGTCTAAAGTGGCCCCTCGGGATAGAATCATCATGTTGGGTGACTTCAATGCCCGAGTTGATGCTAGCACCAGGTTAGGAGTGGTTTGAAGACATGGGCCAGATCAGCTCAATAACAATGGTAGGAGGCAGCTAGATTTTTGTGCAGCCCTTGGGCTTGTAATTACCAACACACTATTCTGGCATCGGTGCATCCACACAACATCATGGATGCATTCTGGGTCCAAGCAAAAACATCTGCTGGACTACATAGTAATTGAACAGCGGACAAGGGCCCATGTCCTTGACATCAGGACCTTCTGTGGAGCTGATCTGCCCACTGACCATCGACTTGTAATCTGTAAGATGCACCTGCCATTCTTCCACTCCGGTGGTTGGTGTAAACCCAGGACCCCTTTCAAACCCATAGTGGCCTTGTCTAGGCTAGCTGATGAAAGCTGCAAGCGAGAATTTCAGCATGGTTTGCAGCTGGGGTTGACATCGTCTCCCACTCCTCCCGGTGTCGAGGGGAAATGGGCAAGGTTTAGGACTGTGGCTCATGTAACTGCAATGGCAGATTTGGGCACACGGTCCAGACCTCCTCAGACCCTGAGGAGACCCTGGCTGATGGAGGAGGTGTTTATGCTGACTGAGAAAAAGCGACAGGCCCACTCTCATCGTCTACAGCATCCCACGTCAGAGAAGGAGGAGGCTTACCACAGCCTTTGCTCGGAGGTTCGGAGAGCCATGAGGTACTGCAAGGATGGTTGGTGGTCGCGGGTTGTTGAGGAGATAAAGTCTGCCTCAATGGCCCGCGATCACACATCGCTTGTTAATTCTATCAAAAAAGTTACTTGAAGTGACACACCTATTGCCGTCATTAGGGGAAAGAATGGCGATCCAATCTACAACCACCAGGAACAGGTATGCAGATTTTCTGAGCATTTCTGTGAGGTTCTGGGGAGGGGAAGTCCCTCAGCCTGGAAAACATTGTGGGGGGCAGTGCCTCTAATATTGGAGGAAGAAGACACTTCTTGTGGGTGGCTGGCTGAGGAGCCATATTTGGAGGAAGTACTGAAGGCGATCCGGAGCCAGAGACCTGGAAAGGCACCGGGCAGAGATGATCTCCCAAGCAAAATGCTGAGGGAGGGTGGCGTTTGTGCACAGTCTGCCCTACATTACATCATAACAACAGTCTGGACCACTGGGTGGGTTCCGCAGGATTGGAAGGATGCCTTGGTGGTCCCTCTCTTTAAAAAGGGCTCCTCCTTTTTACTTGCTCCTCTGGCAGGCAATGTTGTGTTGGCTGGGTCATGTAGCCCACATGCCCAGCCACCGCATGCCTAAAAAGTTTTTGTTTGGCCGGGTAGAGGGGGCTAAGTGGGCGTGGCACAGGCTGGAGAAGATAAGGAGTGATGTGGTACAGGAGAATGTGGAGCTGAGTGGACTTGCCGATGAATGGTACCAGTGGTGTCAAGATCGGCCTATTTGGAGGAGGCTCGTGAAGGATGCTACTGGCCAGCTAGAGGCAGTCGCCCCCCAACAACAATGGAGGGCAGAGGAGTGACACACCCAACAACAAGCAGAGTGCCGGGTGGCTAAAGAACAGCAAGTTGGCACAGTATGGGGCACAGGTGGTGCATCAGCCAGTCATCTCAGTCAGTCAACCCATGTCACCTGTTGGATCTGTCCCGTGACCTCCTGGCAGTTGGCGTTCGAGAATTCACGTAGACTCTCGTGCACATAGCATGGCACAAGCGTTGTGGTGATGTCACCACCACTTAGTGGCAAATGGCGGTTGTGGTGTGTGTGACTGTGTGTGTGTGTGTGTGTGTGTGTGTGTGTGTGTGAGGAGTGACGTGCACAAAATGGCGAATGTGGCTCTCGTGGAGAGTACATCATGCGAGGTTTCCATTTTTCCATTTAGCATGTGTCTTGTACTGAGCTTTATCGCCAAAGCTGAGCTTTATCGCCAAGTTATCTACTAACCAAATGTGTGTGCAGGTATGTTTGTGAGGGGTCGTGTGTGTGCGGTTAGTACGAGACAGAGTGGCGGCACTGAAGCCAGTTTCACAATCACAGGAGAGAAAGCAGCTGTTAATTTAACAGTCAGAGACACGGTGAACAGCTTGAAAACTGTCCAGTAGTCTTTGGTTCTTTAATGGATAAACTCAATGTGCCGGTCTCACCCACGATTGTGGAAATTCACAACACAGCAAATCTCATTTGTGATAACAGTACATTACAGTAATACCTTATGTATTATTAGCAGCAATGAGCGGACTCGGCGGTCCATAAACTATACAAGCAATAACCTTGATACATAAGAATAACACACTATAATAATCTATCTCTGCCCAGACGTGAACCTCTAACTTGAATCACATGAGGACGTGGGTAGAATGTGTGTTCATCTGGTCCTTTGACTCTGACTTGGTTCCTGCTCAGGTGATGATGAGAGGCCGTTTCCTTGCTCCTTGGTTGAGGGCGCGTTCTGTTGTGCGCCTCATCCAATAGGAGTTGAGAGTTTGATCCTTCAGAATTTCACACATATGTGTAAATTGAGCAAGGCTTCATGATATTTGTAGTCTGTTTTGTACTACCCTTGTTTGATTTTGGTACGATTTTTATAGTTTTGCTTTATGACTGTATGTAGGCCTGCCTTTGTCTTATATCTGAGCGCATGAGGCCCAACATTATTCTGTAAGTTATTTCATGTGTAAGTCATTCATTAGTTAGTTAGCTTGAAGAGATATTTCCTCCTGATGAAATATAATATTGCTTATTCTGGATTACCGGATTTGAGTTGGCCAACATGTCTTGGAGGGTGGTGTTTGGGAGAAAGATGCATGTTGTTGAAGTTAGCAAATAAAGTTGTTACAGCACCTGTAATGCAGAAGATGCTGTTAATGTGTGGGTTTACTTCTGAAACTCATAACAATCTGTGACAATTTCGATTGGACCCTGCCATAGCCTGGTACTGCCAACAAAAGTTCCAAGCAAGTTCCTTATGGCACCGACTTAAATTTTTTGGAAAAGGCGGCGTTAACACAACACATTGGAGCACAGGTGTCAACCCTCTGAACTTTCTTCATGATATAAGCCGGGGCTCAATCCATAAAACATTAAAAGGAATGGGTCAGCGTATCTTGACTAAATGTGGTCTGTTTCCAATGCAATATATTTCTGGTAAAGGTCATTTTCGTATTAGCTACATTCAGATGGCATAGTGCTTGATATCTTTCTCTCTTTCTAAAAGACTCCCCCACCCACATGGTGTGTTTCTCAGCTACACACTCTCTGTGATAAACTGTGTTACGCCCTATTCCCGGCAGAAGTATTGTCTTTATTACCGAATGCTTAAATTAGTTTGTGTTGATTATTATCCACCTTCTTCCTGGGGGTCTTACTGGGGAAACAAATGTGGGTGGGACTTCCACCGGAAGTGTGCAGTCATTTTAAGACCCTGTTTAAAGCTGGGAATACGATGTGTTTCGGACGATCCGATCGCAAAAGTCAGCGCTAAATATAGTTGTATATGGTATGTAAAATGTTTTGTGATTGGATCACAAAAAACACATACAGAGGGAGTCAAAAACTACATCACATTGGAGGTTCACCTCTCACCAGTCAATCACCCGGCGAACAAATGTTTAAACTTAAGTGTGGATTTAAAAGGAAACTACTGTCCGATCAGAAAACATGAACAAGTGATTACATACCCAAGTATGAGAACTTCACAGATCTTTCTCAGTGTGTCTGTCTGATTTGAACATGCAGGGTGACAAGATGACAAGCACACACATCTGAAGCTGACCTAACACATGTACTCCACTAAAACAACCAATAATTTTCTCTAAATGTTGCGTTTGTACTTCAGTTAAATCTCAACTGCCTCTGTGAGAAACAGCGCAGCGGTTTTATTCATGCCTTCTTTGTCTTTATTATTTTTTATATTTTATTATAATATTTATTTATTTATTTTTTTGCAGTTTATTAACTTTCAGCAATACACTGATATAGTGGTTGATGTATGTCCATAAAAAATCATACATGCTCTCCTCAAAATCCCAACACCAAAACAATTTAATGAGTGGACGTATGCTGCAACAACAGCTGTGTTAACTTGATGATGGAAGTAACGCCCATATTTATTGATAAGCAGATAAGCATCATGGGATGTAGGGAAAAGGGGTAGTTCATGTGGGCTTTAAGATTTTTTTTATTTACTTTTCCAAGTGTATTTCTTCTCTAGGACAATAAAACATCAACACAGAGAATAAGGAGGCTGAACCTAACAACTTAATAAAGGCAATGAAGATTCAAAATTTATACAGTACCCAAACTCCATGTGCTTGCCTGAAAATAAGCTCTTTTGACCAAAGATCTGCTGCTTAGATGAGCTCACTTCGTATCTGCATGTGAAAACAACTCTTAGACATAATTACTGTCTCTGGTGTGGTGGGTAGACCAGATTGAATATTTTCTGAAGACCACAGGCCAGTCAGGAAGATCTACTAAAGATTAGATGGCAAGAAGCATTTGGTGAGACTCAACAGATGCCAGCTATTGGCTTTAAAAGATACATCACATTTAAGCTAATTTTATAAATATAAGTGCCATCACAGATGGCACTCAGATGGCAAACCCTCAAATTGAGTTTCAAACTCAGAAATGTAATTTGCTACAAAGATAAAAAAAGGCCATTAGGTGTTACACAAATATCAGTTCTTCATCAGATTTGCTTTAATTTTTATTATTATTATGCCATAAATTGAAAAAAAAAAAACCACGATGCTTGTGCCAGGCTATGTGCATGAGAGGCCACGTGAATTTTCAAACACCCACTGGCAGGAGGTCACGGGACAGATCCAACAGGTGACATGGGTCGATTGACTGAGATGACTGGCTGATGCACCACCTGTGCCCCCTACTGTGCCAACTTGCTGTGCTTTAGCCACCCGGCACTCTGCTCTTTGTTGGGAGTGCCACTCCTCTGCCCTCCGTTGTTGTTGGAGGGCGACTGCCTCCAACTGGCCAGTAGCGTCCTTCACAAGTTCTTAAGACTCTTTCAAGTTCTGAACAGATAAAATTAATACTGTATCCTCATAGTTGCATGGCACCATGGTGAAATTCAATACACCCTGTTCCATAACTGTTCTATGAAGACAAAATAGCCAAAGAATTCAATATCCCTAGGCTCTGGAGACATTAAAAGACACTTATGTTCTCAAGCTGATAACCCACACAGGGTCACAGACCAGGGACTCGGTTTGGACGGTGCAGCGGGAGAGATTCCGTGTCAACTGTCGAGCATGTCGGAAATGCTGGCAAAGGTCATTGCAGACTTTGAGGATCTTGCTGTAATACGACGATTGATCACTTCAATGGAGACAAAATTCTCTGAGTTGGTTAGAAGATTGGGGGGCGTCGAAACGGATTGGTTATTTGGAGTCATCGGAGAGGGAATTAGCTGCTAACCTGTTAGCTACCAAGATAGATTTGGAACCTTGAAAATCATAATAGCCAAAACAATGTACAAATTGTTGGAACTGTATATGGTTGAACAACAAAAACAACACTTGACTAAACTTGGAGACAGACATCTGCATCTCCAGCTTCTCCTCCCCTGCTTATTTGTTTGACTCTTTTCTGGAACAATGCAGCCGATAGGCACCTGGTGAACTCTTACAGCCCAATCTGGAGACAAAGCCACTGAGCAGTTCTTACAGGAAATAGAGAAGCTTTAATATTATAAGACGAAGGTCATAGAGACAGAAAGAGACTGACAAAGGTAGACAAAGAGAAAAAAATTTAATGAAGGAGAGTGAGACAGAGATACAGCAATTGCCTCGATATTTGAATAGAATGGATTCTGTCGTGCCACTTTGTAAGTTGGTCTAAATTTGAACGACCAATATCTTAGTGATTGGATGAGCCATTAGTCCAAATAAAAACAACCATTGTGCATTTACTGTATGTTTCACATAATAATTGCATCTGTATAGGGGAAAAAGCATGGATAATGGAAAGGGAGGGAGGGAAGGGGGGGCAGATGTGATAGTATATGCAAGGCACATAAACATCTACACCCACTTATTTTGTCCTGCATTTATTTGTACATTAACAGACAACAAACAATTAATCAGATTAGCCCTGATGCCACTGACATTTTTTCAAGCCAGCAGCTGGATTCAGCAGTGTGCCAATGTTTTAGCTAATGTGCAACGCTCTTCTCTGTTTGAATTAATTGTCTTAATTATGGCAGCACTGTCCCGCTGTGCGTGCACAAAAAAGACCCTCTGCTGACTCGGAGGTGACACAAACACACACACATTTAAAGGGAAAGTTCACCCCAAAAGGAAAATTCACTCATCATTTACTCATCCTCATGCCAACCCAGATGTTTATGACTTTCTTTCTTCTGCAGAACACAATTAAGATTTTTAGATGAATATTTTAGCTTGATTGGTCCATACAATGCAAGTGAATGGGTGCCAACCATTTTGACACTCCAAAAAGCATACAAAGGCATCATAAAAGCAGTTATGTCATATGTCCAGTAAGACATATGATAGGTGTGAGTGAGAAACAGAACAACATTTAAGTCATCTTTTTGCTAGAAATTCTTCTCCCTGCCCAGTAGGGGGTGATATGAATGGAAAATTTGAATCAACAAAAATACAAGAAGAAGAAAGTGAAATTGAATATTAAAGTGGAGATGGACTGAACAGGAAGGTGAATTTATAGTAAAAAAAAAAAAAAAGGACTTTAATATTAATCTGTTTCTCACCCTCACTCTGATTTAACCACTGGACTCATATCGATTACTTTTATACTGACTTATGTGTTTTTGGGAGGTTCAAAATTTGGCACCCATTGACTTGCATTGAATGGACCAAAGGAGCAGAGAAATTTGTCTAAAAACCTTCATTTGAGTTCAACAGATGAAAGAAAGTCATACACATATGGGATGGCATAAGGGTGAGTAAATGATGAGAACATTTGTATTTTTAGGTGAACTATTCCTTTAAAGATAGTGGTATCAGCAGGCTCAGCATGCTGGGAAACAAAGATGAGGCTTGGCCTGCAAAAAAAACATAGTCCAAGTGAGCTGCCTACATAAGATTTTAAGGAAGCATAGATACACTTCTGACGTGAAGGTTGTTCCAAAAGGTAGGTGGCACAATTGCAGTCAAATTATGCTTTTACCGAGGAGTGCTATGTAGAATGTTCAAAATCAATTACCTATGAGGTTCCATTTCAATTTGGATGCTGCCTATGTAGGTGGTCTACAGCAAAGTTTAGCACACTAGTTGCAGGAACAGAGCAACAGAAACACTGAGGCCTCAATTGTAAAATCTAATTTGTGTGTTGTATTGTTTTGCAAAATAAAATAAAACAAATATATGGATAATTCAAACAATATGGAAACACTATAATTACATATATTAGCATACTGCACTTACACCTATTCAATGAGCCTGTTCTCTATGTATGGATGTTTTACTTAATTGTAAACTTTATAGCCGCCCCCACAAATGACAGGAATAACAATAATTTTCCACTTGCACACACAAGAGAGGAGCTTTTCAAGGTCTGTTTTGAAGGTGTGCTTTAACTGTCAAATACCTAAAAAGAGATCCATTATACTGAGCAGACACTGAGCAGTTAAAGGGTAAAACAATTCACTTTCAATAAACTAAAAGCATAGGTAATTTTAAGCAGATACAGAGCAGGGAGAAAGAAAAAAAAAAAAAAAAAAAACGTGCTTCTGACTTCCATTAGTCTACACTTACATTTGTATGAACTGTTGTCTGGATTGTTATACTAACAAGTTCCATTAAATAATTTCAACCAAGAAATATGTATTATAATTTTTATTTATGAAAAATGCATGGCAGGCAGCATGCAGAAAAAGTCTGCGGAGAAAGTAAAGAATCAATTGAATTTGTGATTCAAACATTTTCTTACATCCCAGCAGTCAAGAAAAAAAAGCTTTTTCACACTTCATAAACACACACACACACACACACACACACATACTTTTTTTTCATGCAGGCAAACAAAAGGACACACTCTCAACAGAAGTATTCACATCACAGCCTAGCTCATTTAGACACTCGAACACTCATTCTGAGCACAGTATGTAAATGTTCTCAGGTAATTACAGGAGTGGATGTGGAAAGAAGTGGGAGGATGAGACAACACAGTTTCTTTAGAGAAACTCACAACGACCCTGAAAAAGTTAAGTTACAGATTGAGCCTTGTATGTTTGCTGCAACCATGAAGCACAACACCAGATTGTGCTTTGTGCTAAAAGAGGAAAGCAAGGTAAAGGAGGGATGTTTTTAATTATTTTCCATTGCTCTTTCATTATGAACAGCATCTACATTTTGGATGCTTTTTTGTTATGTTTTTGTTTTTTTGTTACAAACATCACCCTAAGTTGGTTTTGGAACCAGGGATGTGCTCCATTCAGAATTGAATTTAGAAAGCCTTCTAGATTAAAAATTATTTCCTGAATTTCAATTGAATGTGACTTAAGGCAAACAGAATTGTTATTAAAATTGCAATTTGCAAAATTGTCATTAAAGGGAGTAGACTAAAAATGGAATGTATTTCAAAGAAATTTAATTAACTGTTAATTAACAAAAAGTTGTATCTTTAAAAAAAAAAAAAAGACTTAAATATTGATCTGTTCCTCACCCACACTTGTCATATTGGTTCTAAAGACATCAATTTAACCACTGGAGGGAGTCATATAGATTACGTTTATGCTGCATGTGTTTGTTATTTGGAGATTTATATTTCTGACCACCATTCACTAGCATTGTATGGACCTACAGAGCTGAGATATTCTTCTAAAAAAAATTAATAAAAAAATAAAGTCGGACATCTGGAATGTCACGTGGGTTAGTAATCGATGAGTGAATTTATTTATTTATTTTTGGTGAACTTTTGCTTTAAGTTTAGTTTTTAAAAATACATGCTATTTTCAGTATAATCTAGCATACAAGTAATATAATTATTTATCTACTTTATATATAATATAATATCTATTTGTTTTCCTTTGTTAGTTCATGTTATCTAATGTAGCTAACTAATGTAAACAAATCCAACCTTATTGTAGTTACTTTTTTTGTATCTGAGTAAATAATATGGTGTTCAATACCTACAACAAAATTAAATTGCACTTATTACTATATGCTCGTTGTATTTACTTTCCTAAAATGTCTACTACAGTCTCTCAAGTCATCAGAAACAGAGGACAAGCACACATCATAATGGTACAGTAGTTTTAACATCTACCTTAACATAAACAAGCAAAAAAAGATACGAGAAGGACATCGGTTCATGGCATCATACATAAATTATGTTGTTAAATACTAGGAGAAGCTACATTCCACTGATAGCCTACTATTCGTGTTGCTGGTAATTGTCACAAGTGCTCCAATGTTTAGTGAATTAAGGCTCTTGTTTGTGCCCAATTTTTTGTTCACAAATATACTGACCTCATCATAGGGAACTAAGGAGTGAAATGAGACAGTCAGAAGTCCACACTTCCTGTGAAAGACAGTAAATGTGAAGGTGCTTGAATCCAGTGGATGTTGTTCATGGAAGAACTGACCCTAAGGCCATTCCTCGACTCTTTGCGATGGGTAGTGGCATGTGAAACGGTTCCTCTAATAAAAGGGAAACTTGGCAACTCAAGTTCTCTAGACTCGAACCCCTGTGGCAAGACTGAAACAAGCCTCCCTCTATCTCACACGGACATGCATGCATACACACACTCGCTCTCACCTATGCCCAGTCGAGCTTGTCTCATTAATAAACTCTCTCAGGGCTTGGCAGGGTTCAGTGCAGTGGCGGGTTTGTCGTGCCAAAAGTGAGCCAGTGTTGGGCCAGACATTATTGATGACCCACTGTGCCAGCCTGGGAGCGCCTGACAAAACGTGAAGAATTAAGGTCAAAGCGTAACCTATCTGATGGCAAAGGAGAGATGGAAGAGGAGAAAGAAGAGCTGGGGATGTATTTGGGTTAAAAATGCACTACAGGTATGAAGAAGCAAAAATGAATGTGACAGTTTGACAAGATAAATTATATCTCCTTCCAACCCACATTGTTCACTCGACAAGAGACTCTGAGTTTGATATAACGCTCCTCTACCCATATCATTATTGCTTTAAAGGGATATTGTAGGCAAAAAATAAATAAAAAATCCTCCCACTAAACCAGTATGACTTCAGTTCTTTAGTGGAACACAAATGGCAATATTAGGCAAAACATTCTGGAAAAAGATGCATTGAAAGTGAATGACGGATAAGCTAACCATTCTGCCTATCATCTCCTTTTGTGTTTGGAAGAGCTTGAGGGTGAGTGAATGATGACATAATTTGAATTGTTGGGTGAACAATCTCTTCAATACTAACCATCAGCAAAAGGGTCTAACATTTTTCTAGGCTAAAACACACAAGAGATCTGCGCTCATGATCATAAGATCTACTATGATGCATTTCTTTCTGTCTGGCTTTGCAAATAGCCTGTCAAGCCCCTATAAATTGCACTTCGAGGCTCCTGTTACCCTGTGTTTACAGGATAGGGCCGTTAAAGCCAACACAGACTAATAGCCACAGCTTGTATCAGATAAAATGAGTAATTGCACTGATCTGTAACTTGAGTCATGAAGATAAGAGGGTCCGATAAGAACAATTAATGCTATGTGTTTCACCATCGCAGGTAAGAAGCAACACTATTCAGATTTACAACTACACTGACCACAATCTGGCCACACTCATGTGTACTTCATCAGCATTCTGGTAAGTAAGTGGAGAGGTTTAAAGCTTTAAAGTTATTGGTAGTTATTGGTTTTGTTGCACAAGTTAGAAATTAACTTGCAGTTATTGTGTTTGTGAGTGTTTAAAGGGGTTCATGTTAAACATCAGCCATCACTAAAATTCCAGTGACATTTTTATTTCCAAGAAACACACATGCACACACACACACACACACACACACACGTTTTTTTTTTTTTAAACAGCATTTAATATGTTTTTTAAGCAATTTTAATTATGTTATGTGGACACTAGAAATGTCCCCATAAACCACATTTATAGCATAATATCATTGTAATTACCAGTTTGTAACCTAAACAAAATGTCCTCGTAAACCACCCAAACCCACACACACACACTCACGTTGGTGCGGCTATCCTTATGAATACTCTCCATAGACATTGTTATTTTTGTACTGTACAAACTATAGATTATATCCCCTACCCCTAAACCTAACCCTCACAAAAAACTTTTTGCATTTATACATTTTCAAAAATGTATGTTTTTTTTTATTTCCTTTAAGTTATTTGAATTATGGGGACACAACAAATCTCCTCATAAACCACATTTATAGCATAATATTCTTGTAATTACCAGTTTGTAACCTAAAAAAAATTCCTCGTAAACCACACACACAAACACACACACACACACACACACACACACACACACACACAGACTTTTATTATAATCCTTTACAAAATTTTCCACTGACTCACTCCTGCCTTCACGGTGTGACATAAATTCACAAAAACAAGCAGGGTAGATAATTCCATGCATCATACATGACCCTGATGCCCATAACACCTGCATAAACAGCTTTCATATTGCATGCCTTCATATAGTAAACAAGTGAGCACAATAAACTGGGGAGAGAAGGACATTAATTTTCACCCGTCAAAGTGGTGTACACGTAACCAATGCTTGAACATGACGTTCTACACCGGGAAGGTATGACTTATTTATAAATGTTGACAAAGAATATTTATGGAGCTCTGAGCTCTAAGCAGGAAAGTGATTAAAACTAGCTGCTGCTAAGTTAAAGACCCGAGGAGGAAGACTGACAAAAACTGGCGGGGAATTCACAAGTGTGAGGCAGCTATGCGTGAGAGAGCGAGAGAGGATCCAACAATGGCAGGCATCAAAAGATTTCATTAAGCCTCCTGGTGGCAACAGCTATTGAATTTTGGTAAATGTATATAATACATATGCATATGGGTCAAAATAAAATAGGGAGCAATGTAGACAAATAATTTTGGTCTCCCAAAACAGCAAAGAAATGGCTATAACATAAGAGGGGACTTAGACAATAGGGTCCAAAAGTCTGAGACCACATTGTAAATCTGTAAACCACCCAACAAATTAACTAAACAACTAACTATTAAACAACCAACCAAACAAACAAACAAACAAATGACACCACCACTATATATATACTCAGCAAAAAAAGAAACGTCCCTTTTTCAGGACACTGTATTTTAAATATAATTTGGTAAAAATCCAAATAATTGGTTTAAACAATGTTTTCCATGCTTGTTCAATGAACCATAAACAGTTAATGAACATGCACCTGTGGAACAGTAATTAAGACAATAACAGCTTACATATGGTAGGCAATTAAGGTCACAGTTATAAAAACTACTAAAACACTAAAGAGACCTTTCTATTGACTCTCTTGCTTGCTTATCTGTGTCTCTGTATCATGAGGACTGTAGATGTGGCCAGGGCAATAAATTGCAAAGTCCATACTGTGAGATGCCTACGACAACGCTACAGGGAGACAGGAAGGACAACTGTTCGTCCTCGCAGTGGCAGACCACGTTTAACATCACCTGCACAGGATCGGTACATCCGAATATCACAACTGCAGGACAGGTACAGGATGGCAACAACAACTGCCCGTGTTTCATTAGGAATGCACAATCCCTCAATCAGTGCTCAGACTATTCACAACAGGCTGGACTGAGTGCTTGTAGGCCTGTTGTAAGGCAGGTCCTTACCAGACATCAACAGCAACAATGTTGCCTATGGGCACAAACCCACCTCCGCTGGACCAGACAGGACTGGCAAAAAGTGCTCTTCACTGACGAGTCACGGTTTTGAATCACCATGAGTGATGCTTTGACTCGCATTTATCGTTGAAGAAATGAGTGTTACGCGAGGCCTTTACTCTTGAGTGGGATCCATTTGGAGGTGGAGGGTCCATCATGGTCTGGGGCAGTGTGACAGAATCATCGGACTGACCATGTTGTCATTGCAGGCAATGCTCTGCATTACAGGGAAGACATCCTCCTCCCTCATCAGGGTATCAACCCTTCCTGCAGGCTCATCCTGACATGACCCTCCAGCATGACAATGCCACCAGCCATACTGCTCATTCTGTGCGTGATTTCCTGCAAGACATGCAGTCCATGAGGAGGAGATGCACTGCAGTACTTAATGCAGCTGGTGGCCACACCAGATACTGACTGTTACTTTTGATGTTGACAGCCCCCCCCCATATATATAAATATATATATGTATGTATAAACACTGTATCATCACCAAGCTATTAGGAACAAAAATAATTTAACATCAACCTGAAGCCTATAAGTCTTGCTCTCTGCCTTTTCCAAAAACATCTTTTATCCTCCAATATTTTCTCTGCACATATCACTCTCGCTCTATTCCAATGATTTCTGATTGAAAGGTTCCACATGGTTTACCCCTACAGCCCTGCATGCATTTCTCCAACACCACCACCCCCCATTCCATCCACTCGGGGCAAAGGATGAACTGCACGCTCCATCACACAGCCACGTTCACTTCTGCATCCATAATGCTAACATACTCTATGTAGCACACTAACAGAGTTAGAGCACTGCTCCTCAGAACCATGTCTTCCCATTTAACGCAATTATACTCGATTCCACAGCTACATCCACCTATCAATGTCAATTGTGTTAGTCGCTCTCACCGCAGATGGCTCTTAGGGGTGCGGCCATGGTCTGGTAGCAGGCTGAATCTTGGTAGGGTGGGGAAGTGCTATCATAGCTAATATGATGTGCATGAAGCACTGAGAGCTTTTACTACATTTATTTGTCTTTGGTTAATTGCATCCAATCCCCTTAATATAAGAAAGCCTAAAAAACCCCAATTAAATCTCGGGTGGCTGCATTACCTCGGTGGAGAATGACGTGGCCTTGCAGCACGAACGCACATTCACATGAAATGTTATGAGTGTCCCAGGCCCAGCGCGCATAATGGGTAATGTGATTCGTGGCACGATGCCTCTGAAACGTCCTTAATTTAAAGCGAGCATGACTGTTGGCAGACAGCAGTTTCCCGGTTTTATTAAGGGAAGCACGCAATAAAGATACAGAGGGAATGCTGACGTCAAGTGAGAGCAGAAAGCTAATGCATAAGATAGACTCAGAGATGGAAAAAGAGGCTTGTTTGTTTCACAGTAGTGATTATCAGATGATCTCAATGTGCATGACTAAAAGCCAATCAGACCTGTTGACCTGTCATGCGTCATCAAATTTCGATTCCACGTGACTACCTGATCAAGTGTCCAGAAGATAACAGATAGATCAACCAATCTGGCAAGCAATCTTAAGAGATGAACAATCTGACAAACAGTGACATTTTTTAAAGATCATATGTATATCAGTGCTGTCAAGTGATTATTTTAATTTTTTTAAATCATGATTAATCACATGATTTTTTCATAGTTAATCAAGATAACTCACAGATTTTAAAAGTGCTGAAATTTGACTACTTATTTACTAGTCAAAATGCATCAAGTTCCTTCTCAGGAAAGAAAACAAAACAATATGCAACAATAAAGTTTATTAAAATGTTCCTTAAACAACAGTATACAGATAGAAATTCACAAAAATAGCACCAATATAAGCTAAATTAGAAGTTTCCTAAAGTGTAAGTTGAATTTGCTAAATTAAAATAACTAGTCCCCCGTATGTTGTGTATTTGTTGCAACAATGCACAATAAATCTCTTAAACACTAATCATCCACAATAGTAATCAGATGGAATGCTGTTGCATCCACTTTGCCACAACATTCGTGAAGCCGCATTCACATGATTCGCATCAAAAGATCAGCAGCAACTGGGTGAAAATTGTAATTGTTTGAACAGTGAGTGGTTCATCGGCAGACTTGCTTCCACTGAAGAATTATAATAAGCTAGCATGCTACAGTGCTACATCATCAGTGCCATGCAACGTGTGGTTGGCTATAGATTTAAGACTTTACATGCTTCTGTGGTAAATTTATTCTGTCTTACAAAGGATGCAAAGCACTATATTTTTGTAACCATCTTAGTTTGTCCTTTTGTAAGAGGTCCTTTCTCCATCACATAATCATTGTTGACAGTGTTGTGTGTTTGTGGTATGTACATCAGTGTAATTTCCCCGGACACACAGCAAAGATTCCTGCCTATTCCAACCACTGTTTAGAACTCACATGGAGGTGAATAAAATGTCATAATCTAATGTCAAATTGGTAAATGTGTTAACAGTGTAAAAACAGACAAACAATTAATTAAAAAAATGGGGCTGGGCGATATGGCCATAAATATTATCACAATAGTATTCTTCATATTGTTCGATATCGATATTTATAACAATACACATTCACATTTGCACATTGCACATTTTTTAAATTACCAAGTTGGCAGAAGATAAGAAAAAAAGAAAATCCTAAACCGTTAAAATAGTCTTTTCAAAACTGCATTGGGGGCCCAGAGACAGCCAAAGCAGGGGGGTCTGAGGGATCTTTTACCAAAATATTTAAATATTTAATAGAGTTCATCAATCGAGTGCAGTTGGATATGCATGTTAAAATATCATCTGTTTGTTTTGAAGCATGATGACATCAGTCCAGTATAAAATGAGATAATTTTAAGTTTCTTTACATTCAGATACCCAAGTATGGGCACATAGAAGCCCTTGTGACTGAGGAATGATACTGTATGGGGGTTCAGGGGTATCCCTGAGAGAAAATTTAGAACTAAGTTTTTAGCAGAATGTAACCAAAATCTGGGATAAAAGTGATTTTCAATTGTTCGGGAGTGAAAACATTACTGTTATTTTTTTATACTGGTAACCGGTTATAACTGGTTAATTTTGTTCAGATATTTTATTTATTTATTTATGCAAGTATTTATGAAACCAAAGGGTTTATCACAGTAATTTTTTGGAACTGCAATTCATGTTGTCGAAAAAATTAAATGTGCTTTGATTCGGAAGGAAACTGTTGCATCACATATTTCTTTGCCTAACTGACCGTTGTAGATGTAACATTCTCTGAATGATGACTTTTTTGAACAATGTAGTGTATTAAGTGCAGAAGAGCGAACTATTGCTATGCAATATGACTTGAATCTAGAAAACCCTACCTTTTAATCCTGGAATTCCTCAAAATCATAAATTAAAAGATTTAGCTTGACTAGTCACCAAGAAGTGTAGTTTTTGGATGATAAAATAGTCAAAGACTGAAACTGTATGATTTAAAATAAAAAAAGGCAATTGATCAGAGAGGCCCCTCAACCCATGGGACTGTGACATGGGGCAGACTCAGCATGACTTTCTGAATTTCCACACAGAGCTAAAGTAGGTTTTCTTGTAAAGACCCTCTTGTTTGCATAATTATAATACTAGGACATCTCATCTGAATCCAGGAATATTTCACACAAAGTGACAGTACGGAAGGCCTCGCTTCAAAGCCCCGGCTCATCATCCATCGACGCAACAGACATTCACGATCTAACAGAGGTCCAAAATATTGATGGAACATACTTTCTAAAAAGAACCAAGCAATGCAAGAAAACACAACAACATGCAAGTACATCTCCAGACTTTTGCTGAAAGTACAGATGTATTATTTAAATATTTTGGGTAATCCGAATGCAAATCGATTTAGACTCAAAGAAGGATAAATGGTTCTTAAGACATTGTCTACAGACTCCATAAAGTTTTCTCTGTACCGATCATTTCTTTCACATTCTGTCACTTTACTAAAAATCTGTTTCATGTTTGTATGTGTGGCACGGTGGAGGGCGGGACCGGCGTGTGATTACGCACGCCCGGTCCCGTATTAGGCTAATTAAGCCGTCAAGAGGGAAAAGGCCAACGCAGAGCGGTAGCGAGAGAGAGATTAAAGGAAAAAAAAACTTACTCGCCGGTTCTCTGATATGCCGTAGCTTGTTCCTCAGCCACTTCTCCACCCTCTACAGGACGACAGCCGCGCCTCTCCGGGCAGATCGGAGGCAGTCCTCAGCCCCTGGCGGACGGAATGCCCCGCCGCGTTCCCGGGGTGTCGAAGGGGCTTCCCCCCCGCCCCTGGCAGCGGTTCTCCCACTCCAGGCGATCGGCGGCAAGCCCCTCCCCGCACGCGATCGGCAGTCTCCAACCCCGCCGCGTTCCAGCGGCTAGTAGGGGACTCCCCCGCCCCTGGCAGCGGCCCTAACCACTCCAGGCGGTCGGTCAGGAGCCCCTCCTCCCCTCGCGGTCGGCGGCCGTTCCTCCGTGTCCAGGCGGCTGGGCTCCTCCGTCCCCCGGCAGATGGCCGCAGCTGCTCCACTGAGCAGTGGCGAGAACTCCGCTACGGCGCATCCCTCTTCCTTCCCGGGTTTCGGCACCAATGTAAAGAAGTTCAAGGTTACGGACAAGGAAGAGGCGAGAAACCGGCTTAACATATAAATGATAGTTTTAATGGTAAACTCAAAAGACAAACACATAAGATAACGGACATCCGTAATTGAGCTCTCTCTCTCGATCGCCGTCCGCGAGTGGCCTTTATCCCTCTTGATGGCTTAATTAGCCTAATATGGGACCGGGCGTGCGTAATCACATTCAAATTATTCAAAAATAATTATTCAAATTATTCAAAAATAATTTGACTGTGGTATATTTTGATAAATAATCTCATCAAATCAATTTAAAAGATCTTGCATTAATCATAATTCCCTTATTAAAGCTAATTTCTTACAATAGGAATTGCAAGCAGATACAAGGAGACTTTGTAGTACAAGTTTAATGGTGGAGAATTTTATTCAGACAAATAATCTAATTATTTGTCATTTATCTTTCTTATAATGGTGGTTGAACACGACTAATTCCATTATAAATTTCCCTACAACAACTATGTATAAACACTGCATATAGTATACATGCATGGTTAATCCAGAAACGAGAAAGAAGCAGATCTGTAATTAATATTATATTTAACTGTTAATTAACTGTATGCTTGTTATGATTTATATGCCAATAAATCCACAACATAGGAAAAAATAAAAATAGCTTATTTTCACTTATTTTGGTGAGGCAAGTGGCTAAGTTTTTCCAGACCATGTTGCTTGTTTCTCTTGTGATATCTGGCAACACTGCAATTGGTATTTCACCCACCCCTTAGCACAGAGTACTGTCAATTTTACATAGAATGTTATTTATTAATTTTTTTTTCTCCCCTTTTCTCACCAATTTGGAATGCCCAATTCCCATTGCGGTCTAAATCCTCATGGTGACGTAGTAACTCGCCTCAATCCGGGTGGGCAGAACACGAATCTCAGTTGCCTCCGCATCTGAGGCAGTCAATCTGCACATCTCATCACGTGGCTTTTTGTTGTTATGCTATTCTCCGCGGCATTCACGCACAACTCATCACGTGCCCCACTGAGAGCAAACCACATCATTGCAACCACAAGGAGGTTACCCCATGTGACTCTACCCTCCCTAGCAACTGGGCTAATTTGGTTGCTTAGAAGACCTAGCTGGAGTCAATCAGCACACCCTGAATTTGAACTCGCGACTCCAGGGGTGGTAGTCAGCGTCTTTATTTGCTGAGCTACCAAGGCCCCCTAAATAAAACGTTATTAACCGTTCTTAATTTTGTTCTAACTGGTAAACATTTATAAAGGAGGCTGCGGAACTTCTGAACTGGAACAAAAAAAAATGCAATTTTTGCTCAGAACAAAACGAAATGAAAAATATTTAGTTTGTATTCCCTAAATATAAGAGAAAGCGAAATTTGGAGAATTGTGTCATATGGTGGTCTTCTTGTCTCTTTCAGTCTTTCTCTGAAGAAAACTATACCAAAAAAAATGACTTTCCCTCTGTTTATAATGTGAATCACATGTCTCAACTTATATTATATATATATATATATATATAAATATATATATATATATATATAAAAAATAAATAAATTAGATTTTTTATTTATTTTTTATTATGTTGGATTATGCCTGTTAATTTTAAACAGCATGGCTATTTCCTATTCATTTTCATGGTGGTTTTACAAGAAATCTTCAGCCCTTATACAGGGGAGAACATGCACACACTCATAAACCCATTACAGATTATATTGAAATTTTTCATACTGATACTGACAGCAAAAGAAAAGCTGAATGACCAGGAGGTTACAAGGTAAGGAAAGAGACAGGGAGAGTCTGCACTGCAAGGTTGATTTTGGCCTGTTTGGATTCTCATAGTCAGGCCTTTAAAACCCCACTGACCCTGAGACTGAAACACACCCAGACAGACTCAAGATACAAACAACCCTAATATGAAATAGGTGAGAAAGCATTTGGCCTGAAGCAACAAATATAACAAAAATACAGAGGGAGAATGAGACACCTTCCAAACACATCCACACAAGCACATTCAACACACAACATTTTTTTCAAGCACACACAATATTCATAGATGGTGTAAAAGATTCTCACATATTTTAAGTAGATATGGGTGCATATTTCCTAAAAATTCATAGAGTGAAAAAGACAAGAAAATGACTGCTGATAAGAGGGTAGAAAATGACACATCTCCCATACAAACAAGACCCCCCTGACTCAAAATGCAACGTGAAAACCATTTTTACTCTCATCAGCACACAATAATGAAGCAGCACTGCAGACAGTATGGCCACAGAATGATTTATCATCATTCTGAGCCCTACTTCATTCCCCTGATTACTCCAGGCAGCAAACATGAGGAGTAAATTACTGAAAATGTTGGGGAATTATATCTCCACTTTGTTCATACCCTGCTAAATTATGTTGCATAGTGCTGCTAAATATATGTCCTTTGATAATGTACAAGAAACTATTTTGTTTTTAACCCACAAACATGCTTTTATGAGGAGGAGGGGAGGTACAGAAATCACATTCACTTTCACAATTCAAGTTCACATTCACCAATAAAGCCAGAAATTGGAGAACAGAAAAGAAATCTGCCTCTCCCTTGCATCCTTCCTTCCTTGCATTACTGTTGCAAGGCCGGGGGCAAGCAGGCAGGCAAGTGTCCTTGTAAAGGAAATTGGGAGATAAAAGGTCCATCCTTGAGAGTTTGCAGCTCTGTGTTCTCTCACTTTTCTCATTACTAGCTTTGGATGGTTTGGGATGTTACAGAGGATCCACTTAAGTCAACGATTCCTGTTATCCACACAGAATCCATCTTTAATTGAGGCACATGAGATTTTGGGACCTGGGCAAGAGATGCACTTGGAATCCAAAGAGGCAATACACCCCCTGTCTTCAATAATACTGGTAAAACTGGTTATTGCTGGTCTTGCACGTGGATAAGCAAAACTGAGCTGGGTAAAGTTGGTCATTCAGCATTGTCTTTCTGTTGAAGGTGGTAAATCAAGGTAGTCTTGCTTGTCAAACTGGAGAAGAAGCCTGGTGCTTGGACTGGCATTCAAAACATATTGCATTCTGTTGACCAGCAATGTAAGTCTTTGCAACAAGGCTACGATCTTCCCTGGAGATTTCTGAGCTCTAAAACAGTGTGGAGGGTGCTTTTTTGAGTTAATGTTTGTGTATCTGGAATGTGGCGGTATTTGAGGTGTGTACTTTGATTGAGCATCTCTCATTGGTAGAGCAAAACAAGCCAGGGGCATTAGGGGCTGACAGATGGAAGGGAGGGCACAAGTCGCCATGGGAAACAGCTAATGGATCACCCTGTACAGGCTGCTTAATAGGGCGTAAGTGCTTAATATGATTGGAGAGAAGCTCTTGATGAGAAAGTAGAAATTAGGACAGAGTGTTGCCTTAACTATAGGAATTCGGTTTATGCATAGCACAAGATCATCATTCAATCAAAGAATGACTGGTGAAAAAACATCATAGCTGGTCAGTAGCCTATGCAGTATTTTGGATATTGGTCTTCAAAAGGTTTCTTAGCTATCAAAACCAGAAAGAATGGTCAATAAGTTTTATCAACTTAGTTTTGCTGGTAAACAACATAGCAATGATGTTCCATGAGTTAGATCAGCGCCAAACCAGAATTAAACATCATTAGACTAGCATACATTTTAAAATCTAGTTAAAGTCCAACATATACATCTGTTTTCCGTGTGATGCAAATTTTTTATCAGCATTATTTATAATCACATAGTGTGCATACTGTGCATCTGTGCATGTGGCCTGCATGCACAACTGGCGTTGACTGCACTAAAGAGTATTGCAAAGTAGTTGTAGAGTATATGCAGCGAACACATCCATATGATCAAAAGTGTACACCTTAAAAAGGTTACAGCTATTGACTGTGCAATAGACATAATAACGTGGAAAAAACTAAGTGTACACTAGCCTTTGGCTGGACTTTTCAGTGTGGTCACTGACTTAACTGCCAATGTTGCAAAGACCAGCTTAGACCAGCATAAATGTCCATGCTGGAGCATTTTAATGTTCAATGTCTAATCTGACTTTAAGAAGGTCTCGCTGTCTGCTCCCTGCGAATGCGATTGTCAACTTCACCTGCACACTCAGACATAAAAATGGTTAGCTAGAACGTGAGAATTAAGATAAGCCAAGTTAGGGCTTCTGATTGTGCATGCATGCTTAAGAAACTTTGTGTCATACTGTGTGGAGGATTCTAAGTATGGCATTACAACAGTAGGTGTTGTCATTCAGAAGAAAAAAGAGGAGGAGGACCAACACACGACAGCATAAGTTGTTAACATTGCCTAATAATGTTGGAAAAAACTGACACAGAAAATTTAAGTGAGCAGCATGAACTATAAAGTACAGCATGAACAATAAAGACACTTTTAAAGTCCTAGGAAATGTAAAGCCCCACTCAACTTTTCAGTTGTCAAAAAAAGTAAAAAAAAAACTGAAATTAGTTCAGCTTTCCTGCAGACTATCAAGCTGTGTTCCTCTCATTCATCAGTAATGGATGCAATAGGTGCTAAACTTGCTTTCAAATATACCTGTTGTAGCCAATGACAATGAAAGAAGTCTCAATCTTCAGCAAACCTTGATGAGAAGAATGCAAGTCTACATTTCTGTAGAAAGGTTTATGAACTAGCCAGAGCAGTGCACAAGGAAGGAAGAGAATAGATGGTGAGAGAGAACAAAAACAACAAAGAAAGGCCTTTTTCTTGTGCATGCTGTGGGATATTTTCTCTGGTCATGTCCAGTGAGACAGTGTCTGGCACTTGCCAAATCGAGGCATCAAAGTATTTGTGCTGCTATGAGGACACTATACAGAGGCACCAGCAGACATTACTGTGCCATGTCACAACAGCTTATTAACTATTAACACAACAGCTTATTAACTATCCCCCTTTATTTTGGACACTTTCTCCTTTGGACACTTTTATCCCCCCTTTTTGAACATTCTATGTTTATTACTATTTCCAATAAACACCTCTCCGAGGCCTGATGCCAAACTCTTGCTGTCTCTTGCTCACTGCCCCACAGCACATAAATACTATATCATCTCTGATGTACTTAGTTGCAAATGATGGGCTACTGGAGGAGAATTAAAGGGATAGTTCACTCAAAAATATATATATATATATATATATATATATTATCCCTCATTTACGCATGCCATTTCAGATGTGTATGCTTTTCTTTCTTCTGCGGAACACAAACAACTATTTTTAAAAGAATATCTCAACTCTGTAGATACTCATAACGTAACTGAATGGTAACCAGATTTCAGAAGGTCCAAAAAAGGACATAAAGGCATCATACAAGTAATCCATATAACTCCAGAGGTTAAATCCATTTCTTCAGAAGTATTATAATAGGTGAGGGTATGAAAGTACTTATTTACAATAAATATCCACATATTTGACCAGCACCAACAAGTAGCTTCCACATCAGAATGTGGAAGTGAAAATGTAGATTTACAATAAAAAAAGTAGATTTGGTTAACCTGTCGATACGCACCCCCTTTTTGAGCAAAAATCATGAAAATAACATACCTGATCTTAAATGGTTGTATTTACTGGACCCTTTGGAGTATGGAAACAGTTGCAGTCTCTTTCGAAAGAAGACACTTGGGGCCTTATTTCCCAAGTTTCAGAATTACAATGTTAACAAAGCCACAAGTCTTAAAAAGTTATGTTTCAAATTTGAAGATGATCTACCAAAAAATTAGGTTCCTGCAAGCTTTTTTTCTCTGTAAAATCTCTGGAAGGGTAGAGAGTCAAATTAAGGCTCCGCCTTTCAAGATGACACAAAATCTGACTCCACTGCTTGGCTATTGAATAAAACTATGCCATTTTGGCTCATTTTATTTAAGAGACTCTAATATATAAGATAATACACAGTTTTACAACATGAATGCTGATCAGATTGCAAAGTTTGTTGAAGAACGATGACGAAGGGTAATTCTTTCAGGCGAGATCTAATGTAAACAATGGAGAATATATCAATATTTCTCAGATTTATCACTTTTATGGACAAAAAGTGCCATTGGATGTTTTTCAATGAACGCTTGACATGGACAATTGACCCAAGTGTGGCAAACTGGATTCATCTGGCGATCGCATTTTCATAACAAAGGTATGAAGTCCCATTTTGATATAGCATATTTTCATTTGTACTCCTGGCACAAATAACTAAATAGCTGTTTCTGGAGCATTGCTATCATGAAACAGAGATCGGATATCAATGTTGAACCCTTAAACCTTTGAAAAGATGTATAATTTGGTAACATTAATTACATTTATAGATGGTAAATTATATATTAAATGTAAGCAGAGTGACATCACCACTGCGTGCGGGGGAATTGCGTATCAACAGTTTAAATATTGATCTGTTTCTCACCCACACCTATCATATCACTTCAGAAGATATGGATTTAACCGCAAGGGACATTTCAACCATAAATGAAAGTTCTGACAGCACATACTGAGTGTTGTATCTCATCTGGATGTTTTTGGGGCAGTCATATTGCACGTCAGCTATGCAAAATTTTGGACACTGACAGAACTTTGTCAGACAATAAATCACCTGTAAGTGAACATGTCAAAGTAAGTGATCAATAACTGACGATTCTGTCATTTGTTAGGGGAATTCATTTATGTTCCGGAAGTTGTCTCAGATGGCAAAATCGTGTTCAAATTACTCATTGTGAACCCATCTTAAGATTCAGACAACCTACTGATCAATCCATCTCACTGTCTCCTTCTCTCTCTATTTGATGCACTCTTTTTCTAAAGTAATTCTCTGGTTTGCACAGGCTCCAACCCAAGCTCTCATATGTACCTGTGTTCCTGGTAGCAGTGCTGTTAGGCTGATGGAGTGTTTGGCAGCCCTGCCTCTTGATCAAACCTTTGCCCCCTGGAGGGCCGGAGTACACAGGCATCCATCTTCTTTAAATGCCCAGTGAACACGGAGTGCTGTGTCCCGCTAAATGCAAGATTAAGCTCAACTAACCAACTCCCTAAATCCTCTTTTATGCCCGGCAGGTCAAGCGAGTGAGGTGAAACACCACACCCACAAACCCCCGGACCACCTCAACCTCTTCCCACAAGTCTAAGCTCCCTTGACCCTGGTCAGCAATGCGATACTCCAACCAATCAATTGATAGATTGGCCTGTCCGGGCTGCCATACCTAAATCAGCCAATTCTGATGATTCAGCATTGGTCTGGGAGCTTGGGTGACTGTCACCAATCAACAATCACTACCGGCCAGGACAAGTATGGACAATCTACTGTCACTTAAACATAATTTATTGCACACTAGCACATTGATCAACCTCTCCCATTCCATGAGTCGTCCAGGGTTGGGCTTGAATGATTAAAGGTGGAGGTAAGGTGTCAAGAGTTGAAACGGAACTCAATGTAGTTTGATGCTACTTCTAGTTACAGGGTTTCATTGCTTTTCTCCTATGAGATTTCCATGACCATTCATGATGGAAATGCATGGGTAAAAAAAATAAAATAAATAAAAAAAATAATCATTCAAATTCATTGAAAACAACTGACTCAAAGAACAATTTACTCATAAATCGGACATCAAAAATCCCCCCAAAAATTCCTGATGTTTCTAGGTTCTCTATGACCACGGGAACCCTTTAGACACTTCACTGTACCCTAAATGTACCCATTATTCCCAGTAGTTTGATGTCAATAATTTTAATATGTAAATTTGAGGTAGCTTGCATTGCCTGAATAAATAATTTTATTCTGTGAATTTGCTATGATCATAAAATATGACATCTAAAAAAGTAAAATGGTCAGACCATTTTGTTCTTTTAAAGAGTTTTGACATAAAGAAGAGCAACGTTGTATAAAACAAAACAATAACTATGATGACAAATGAATATTTCATCTTGTTTTTCAAGTTCTCTTTCTCTTTATAATTTGTATTAGATTGCTAGAACATAATTCCAGGCCCCAAGCTATAGCTCACTAGCAGGAACTACCAAAATTAATGAAGCATCGTGAAGTGAGCTAAAAACTACAGCTATTCAACCTTAGGGAGAAGGGAGCGTATTATAACAGAAGAGCTGCAATCACAAACAGTATTATGATTTCGGCAGATTTCCAGGTGTGTTTTATTGTGATTTTTGAGTGCCGTCCCTCAAGTAAAATGTCCTTTACACTCTAAACAAAATGAGAAAGATCTCAAAAATGAAAGTCAACTCAACTTAAGATGAAAAAGTGTAGTTTTCTCTGTTGAATATTTTAGCATATATTTAATTATTATAGTTAGATTTTTGGGGGCAAAAGAAAATCATCTACCAGCTAACTGTTTTTTTTTTTTTTTTTTTTTTTTTTAGAAAGATAAAACCAAGCTAGTTTTTCCAAGCAAATATCCCAAAAGAAGAGTTTGTAGTGCTCAATTGTTATAAAACTTAGTGGAACATATTTAATCTGATACACCTGTAATTGATCTGTGCAAATATCAGGGGAATTGTCCCAAATAGTACATCACATGAAAATTTACTTGGGACCAGTAGTTTAAAAGTAATTGCGAAAATGATACTTTTCATACATTTTAAGTGGGTTAGGTGTCCATGTACATTTTGGGGCCACTGTAGGTGCTGTAGATGCCACTGTTCCAGAGTAGTGCAAGGTAAAACACCACATTATCTAACAAAATTGTGTGCACTTATAAAACACATTTGTATGAAAGAACACACAATACAAAGACACAAATACAACCATACAAAAAAAAAAAAAAAAAAAAAAAAAAAAAAAACACGCATACCAAAACAAATCTTAAGAGACTAAAACTCATATAAAACAAGCATCTCAGCCATGCAAACAGATTTGGAGCTCCAAGAACAGAAGCTTATAATTGGAGTGTTGATGTGATATTCGCTAATCAAATGAAAGGATGTATTTAATATCCCCTCAGTTCCTGTATGGTAAGCAAACTGACACTAGGAAACATATATGTCAGATTATAGCTGGGAAGAAGTCATTGATTACTGCAGAGTGTCAAAGGTTTAGTACACTGGCAGACAAAAGTTTGGAAAAATTTTTTGCTCTTATGGAATTTTTTTTAAACTTTTATTCACCAGTGGCATTCAGCTGATCACATTGTATAGTCAGGACATTAATAATGTGAAAAATTACAATTAAATTTGAAAAATAAAAAAAAAAGAACTTCTTAAACTACTTCAAAGAGTTCTCATCAAAAGATCCTCCATCTGCAGCAATGACAGCTTTGCAGATCCTTGGCATTCTAGCTGTTGGTTTGTCCAGATACAGACATTTCATGCCCACTCTAACTTTTTCTTTTTGTTTTTCTGTTTCAAAAGTGGCTTTTCTTTACAATTCTTCCCATAAGGCCTGCACCCCTGAGTCTTCTCTTTACTGTTGTACATGAAACTGGTGTTGAGTGGGTAGAATTCAATGAAGCTGTCAGCTGAGGACATGTGAGGCCTCTATTTCTCAAACTAGAGACTCTGATGTACTTATCCTCTTGTTTAGTTGTACATCTGGCCTTCCACATCTGTTTCTGTCCTTAATAAAGCCAGTTGTTCTTTGTTCTTCTTTGAAGACAAAGTGTACACCTTTGTATTAAATCTTCAGTTTTTTGTCAATTTCATGCATTGCATATCCTTCATTCCTCAAAACATTGATTGAATGGTGAGTTTCTAGAGAAAGATTTTTATTTTTTACCATTTTTGACCTAATATTGACCTTAGATGCCAGTCTATTGCATACAACAAGACATGATAAATGTTAAGCTTTATTTAATGAACCAAATTGCTTTCAGCAGTGTTTAATATAATGGCAAGTCAATGTTTAATAACAAATTAGCAATTTAGCATGATTATTCAAGGATAAGATGTTGGAGTGATGGCTGCTGGAAATTGGTCCTGTCTAGATTTGATTAAAAATATTTTTTTTCAAATAGTGATGGCGCTGTTTTTTAAACCAATAATGTCCTGACTATACATTGTGAACAGCTGAATGCCACTTTGGTGAATTAAAGTACCAATTTCCTTACGAAACAGCAAACTCTGTGCAATTTTCCAAACTTTTTTCCACCAATATATATATATATATACATACATTTCTAGGGAGGGAGTGTTGCCATGTCAGGATGGTCTCTGGGTCTGACCCGCACATGCCTGGCAGTGGGAAAAGGATGACGGAGAGTAGAGGGGAGGGGAGAATAGAGAGCAGAAGGCAGAAAGAGGAGAGAGAGAGAGAGAGAGAGAAGGGCTCACCGACCCCAGACACGCTTCTGTTTCTCAAACTGAGACTCTGAAGAACTTATCCTCTTGTCTAGTTGTACATCTGGACTTCCACAACTTTTCTGTCCTTGTTAGTCAATTGTCCTCTGTCTTTCAAGACACCCTTTTTTTTGACAATTTCAAGCATTTTATAGACTTCATCCTCAAAACATTGATTGACTGATGAGTTTCAAGAGAAAGCTGTTTATTTTTTGACATTTTTGAACTAATATTGACCTTAAGACATGCCAGTCTATTGCATACTGTGGCAACTCAAAAACAAACACAAAGGCAATGTTAAGCTTAATTTACTTCACCAAACAACTTTCAACTGTGTTTGATATAATGGCAAGTGATTTTCTAATACCAAACTAGCAATTTAACATGATTACTCAAAGATAATGTGTTGGTGTGATTTTTTTAATTTATTTTATTTATTGTGATTTTTGGGGTGAACTTCAACCTGGACATCTCTTGTCAAGTTTCCTGATTTTTTTCTCTGTGTACAAATAAATAAATAAATACAAGAAAAAACAGAAAATTAAAGTAAACACTTTAATCTTCAGACTGTAAAGCCTCTACATTGCTAAACTTAATTAACCTTATATAGCCTTAGACATAAGATGGCATTAAGGCTGTTTGTACAGAATTCTCTGTGTGTTCCATGTCAACACTAAGAAATAACCATTCTGTGAGGCAGATTGTAAGGAATGACAACTGTAGGCATAGTTGTTGATGAAAATGGTTGTTTTCTAGCCGTAAGTCCTAAGGGATGAATCACAAGCAATACAGGATGTGAAAGGAAAGGATAAAGTACCTTGATACAATTAGTCAGAAAAAGACTGATGAATTCCAGCACAAATGATTGCAGTCATGAATGTGTACATCTGAATGTGAAGAAAGAAGACATGTGGGAAAAAGTTAGACTCACATTGTTCATGTACTCGCTCAGCAGGTCTTGCAGGGCCTGTCGCACTGCGTTGCACTCGGCTACGATGCGTTCACGTCGGTCGTCGCGTGTGCAGGAGGAGTCTGCCATGAGGGCAGCACCACTGATGATGCTCTCCAGACGTTCCTCCAGCGATGGCCTGAAGCGAGCCTCACTGAATGTGAGCGGGTCCAGAATGATCTTATTCTGAAACAAACAGATCACCAGGGTTATGAATGAAGCTTTGCTCTGCCTAAAATACTTAAAGCGTTAGCACTTTATATATAAAGTGCCCGCCCCATACTTTTGCCTATCCCTGTAATGGCGTTTACAGACAACGATAAATGTGAGCGCAGCGTAGTTCTAGCGGGAAGACTAGCAGCTGTACATCATCACACTATTAGCTGGTTAATTCCTAGCCAATCGCAGGTAAGCCATTGCTTTATAAGTCTGCTCACAATCTATCACATTGCTGATTCAGTGCACTAACACGGCAACCTCCACCACCCCACCACCACCAGTTGAGCCCCGTCCCGCACAGGGGTAGGCTCCTCGCCCCTGCCTCCTATCTCCGGCAGGATATGATGGTTCCGAGTACAACTCCCTCGGACCGCCAGACGGGGCCTACGCCAAAGAGAGACATTACTTTTCTGTTCTACATTCATCAAATAAATGGCATCTTAAACCTCACTCAAGCCTGCGTGTCTTCCCAGATAGAAGTACCGTTATCAGAAAAGACACCATATTGAACTCGAATGAAAACAAGTTCAATTGGTTTTATTGCTGTATACCTTGGTGCATACTTTGAAATGCAGAAATATCAGCTGATGAAACATGGGAAAAAATGTCTTTACAAAAAAACTTTGAAACATGGGTCGTAATATTGATCAGACTGTATCTCCCTTACAGACCTATTTCATGTTCAATTAACCATGGCATCTACCTTTAAATAGGTCAAATTGTATGTTCATTTGCCAAAAAAAGTGTAAAAACTGTGGCTCTGTGGCACTTTCAAAAGAGTTTGGTTAGGGTTGGTGTTAAATATAAAACAAACAACCTCGTTCTTTGGAATACTGCACATGCCTTAGTTACACAAAATGCAAAACTGTTTTTTAAGTTGATGTTTCCCACCAGATCGCAGTGATTATCATTTAGCAGGAAGTTTAGCAAGTCCTATGAGATGTTTGGCATACTTTTCCATCTGTGGACAACTAAAGACAGTCAGAGAGTCTGTTGGAGCCTGTCTCCGGTGGCTGCTGTTAGGTGACCTTCAAGGCAAGCTGCAAGGCCTCCATTACAACCACATTGAGATTTAATGGGGCTTTTAAACATGGGATGCAGACTCAAGAACACCCTCCCTTTTTATTGTTAAAACTTGCAACCAAATACAGGCTTTATGATCTCTAGGGCTGGGATGGGAAAATTACCATATTGATAGTGGCGATATTATGTTTTACAGCTATACAGTATATTAATACAGCTTCAGAAGCAGACTTTGGCAGAGCAGATGAGGTGGAGGTGGCATTTAGAGGAACTGGAGGTGTTGAGAGTCTGTGCCCTTTGTTAACTTATATTCAGAGAGTCACTTGTGCACTTGTGAGTAGGAGTTATTAAAGTGATAGTTGATCTGAAAATGAATATTTTGTCATTGTTTACTTATCCCCTTGTAATCCCAAACCAATATGACTTTCATTCTGAACTATCCCTTTAATTATATCCCAGCATAGAGATGGGCGATTTTTTTGATAAATTTGAATTAAAATTTTTGGCACGATTTAATACAAAAATGTAAATCATGGAATCGAGGTTTTGCATAAAATATTCGCAGACGCTGCAGTTAGATACACTGTAAATCCACCAATGGCTGAATATAAAAGAGAAAAAACAAATGTGCACAGCACTTGACTTGATGCCACCCTCAATCTCATAAACTGAACATGTACGGGATACACACGTGTCGGCACGCTCCAATGTAACATAGGTTAACAACACGGAGTCTGATATAAAAGCCGGTAATATTACCAGTAGGCTACGATTGTACAGTGTGACCTTAGGTTGAATTTGTCCATCATGCATGTTTACACCAGCAGAACTATGTTCTGTGTAAGTTGTGTAAGCCATCAAGCACTAAGCTACATTGTCTGAGATGTCAACAGAAATGTATGTTTATAATAGTATTAGAACATACGTCATAGTTATGAGAGCTTTATCTAAAATCATACAATGGACAGACTACAAATGGGAGAATAATCCACATCTCCTTTTACCATGATGATTCAGATAGCTAATTATTGCTTTGTTCTGTGATGTGTTTCTAATGTAATGCATTTATAGCCAACATTTAGGAAGCAAAGCGATCATTTTGAAAAACTTACAATTTGCTGCTCTGCTCAGCGCATACCACTAGAGGGCGCCACATGCTTACAGCACTGACTGATGTAATTTTGCATTCTAAGGATTTATTTGAATCATGTCTGAGTTACTTTTTTGAAAAAAATAAATACAAATAAAATACCTTTAAATGTAAACTCATTTTGTAAAATTTTAAATAAATCTAGATTTTATTTTGTTGCCATATCGCCCAGCCCAATCCCAGCATGAACTTCCTGTTTCTTGTGTGCATCAACAGGCAGGATAATTTGTTTGTATCTCTGTCAGGTGCTGCTCCCATTTGCTAGTTAATAACAGTGTAATTAGAAAGGAAAAAAAAATGCATTTCCAATAATAGCATGTTGCTATGGAGATCAACACTTAACAGCAGCAGCAGTACTGTCTATCTCAATGATAAGAAAGTGGACATTTTTTGGGTTAGTTTTTGACCGAATAAAAATTCACCACAAAGGAATGCTCTGGCTCTGGTACACCCTCTTCTGTGAGCATGAATAAATGGCTAAATCAAAGACTGGTTTGAGATGTCTGATTGTACAACAAACTGAACAGATTTCTTAGATGCACCTGAGTGTGACTCATATGTTGACAACATATCCTGGCAACGACAACATGAAATGGCCATTGCAATGCTTTTAAATGACACTGAATATTCAGTGAGAAATAATAAGTATATATATATATATATATATATATATATATATATATATATAGAATAACAGGCAATATGGTACATTTCCTGGGATGATATGTTGAAATATATATACAGACCAAGCGCCGTTTACAAGAGAAAACAGTCCAAAACAGTTGTAAACAAAGATGCCGCTTTATTTTGATGTATGAGGAGAAGAGGAGATGGACTTTTCTGCTGGATGAAGCTATGTTATGCAATAGATGCATTGAATATGTCACAATGATAAGGATCATTCGCATTTAGACCAGACGCAACAATTTAGTTAAAACGTCTTAATTATAGATTAGTTTTTTACAGTCACTTAGAGTTTCACTTCAGAAGACATTGAGTGACTGGAGCCATGTGGATAACTTTTATGCTGCCTAAATGATACTTTTGGACTGTCAAAGTTGGGGTACCTGTGCGCTTGAATTTTATGGCTCAAAAGATCTGGGGCATCTTCCTAAAAATCTTAAAGTGTTCTGATGAAGAAAGAAAGTCATAAACATCAGTAAATCACAAGAGCATTTGAATTTTTGGGTGAACTATTTCTTTAAAGGAAACACATTTGCTGATAATATACTCATCAGGCCATCAAAGATGCGTATGACTTTCTTCATCAGAACTCAAATGGAGATTTTTAGAAGGAAAATAATCCATCCAAAGTGAATGGTCACCAATTTTTGGAGGTTCAAAAAGCATATTTATATTATTTATAAACATTATTTATATTGATGTAAACATAGTAGAAGGTGAAATATTTTCAATATATCTGATAACATTTTAATGATATCTGCTTTGGTGGTAACATAGTGATTTATGTCTGTGGTCTTCTGAGGTAAATTTTGACAATAACTGATCATAAAAGGAAAATAAATATGGTTCTATATTGTCATTAAGTGATTAAAAGGACACTTGCTGTGTCTGACAAATGTTGTATTATATTGTTTCATAAGTATATGCTATTTTTGGTAATTGGA
This sequence comes from Moxostoma hubbsi, assembly GCA_032164185.1. NCBI lineage: Eukaryota > Metazoa > Chordata > Actinopteri > Cypriniformes > Catostomidae > Moxostoma > Moxostoma hubbsi. The sequence goes on along the minus strand of JAVLUX010000012.1, from coordinate 13,368,359 downwards.
TGTTGTGCATGTCTATTTTCAAAGAGGAATTGTGGGCACTAACCCAGAAACTGGATCAAAAGCGGGTGCTGGAAAGCGAGACAAGAAAATGCATGGAATAAACCCACATGTATGCACTCTGATTTGAAAGCTGTTACTGTTTGTCTGAATTACTGTTAATTGTGGCGTTATTGTACAATAAATACATTTGGTTACATTATGATAAACTGTGGGCATTATTATGTAATTTTGATGTAAGTTTTATTGTTCACATGACACATTAAATTGACAAAAATTACAGCAAAATTAGGTTTATACAAATGTACTATTACACCACAAAAATCTGACCTGTGGTAATTTTAGTGAAGTAAACTGAATTTCACAGGAAATGCTCTAATTTACTGTAAAATATACAAGAGTACACACAATGTCACAGTTGCTCTTGTAATCTCAGTCACATATTTATAGTGAACATATAACATGTAACGACATGGGGTAATTTTACAGTACATATACAGCAGTATGCTGTGTTTTACAGTACAATTGTAGATAATGATTTACAGTACTCGTTTATTTACAAATAAAATTGTCAGTAAGTTACTGTATATTTTACAGTATTTTTTTTTTACGGTGTATGTCATATTTTAACCAAGGTTATAATACATTTTCATGCCTACTTATTTATAGTTATATTTTTTGAGTTTTATGTATTATGTATGAAATATTGATTTTACTTTGGATTGTTTTCATGTATTTGATATGCTAATTTAATCAGGTAATTTCTGATCAGGTTATAAACAATACTTGTTGTCTCACATGTTAGCTAACAGGGCTGAAATACAACACATACTGTATAATATTTAGTTTGACCTCAGGACAAACAGCATTTCCTGAACTTGGTGAATAAATAAATAAATACATTTGTACAGGGACAATACAACAAATGTGTGTAATAGTGTGTGTATTGTGAAAGATGTATTGTAACAGTATTAGGTAAAATCAAAATTTTCACACAGACCTGCCCAAGAAGGCATTGCTTTTAAGACGTGTAGAAGTTTAAAAAAATGACCCTATACAAACATTAACAAATAAATAATGAATTTGAATATGACTTAAACTTTTACTACTTTTTACCCAGTTCATGGAAAATATTTTAAATATGTATGAAAAGATAGCACGCAATGAAATGCAATGTGCATTATACAACAATATGAATGGCCTTTTTAATACATTAAACATACGCCTTTTTTTTGTCCCCAATTCAGAATGCCTAATTCCCACTACCTAGTAGGTCCTTGTGGTGGCGCGGTTACTCACCTCAATCTAGGTGGCAGAGGACATTTTTCAGTTGCCTCCACTTTTGAGACAGTCAATCCGCGCATCTTATTACATGGCTCACTGTGCATGATCTGCGGAGACTCACAGCATGTGGAGAATCATGCTACTCTCCGCGATCCACACACAAATTACCATGTGCCCCATTGAGAGCAAAAACCACTAATGATGACCAAGAGGAGGTTACACCATGTGACTCCTAAAGGCCAATTTGGTTGAGGAGTCACTTAGCACGCCCTGGATTCGAACTGGTGACTCCAGGGGTGGTAGCCAGCGTCAATACACGCTGAGCAACCCAGGCCCCCATACAAACTGACAATGGCATTAATCCACAGACGTTATTGATGCTTGCATGCATGATAGATTAAAGCCACGCGAGGAAAAAGGAAGAACTTGCGTGCACAAACCCTCACGTGCATTATTGACACTTGCGCACAGTACTTAATTGCCGCACAAGGAAAAGGGAAGATCCCACACACGCATGACATCTCCTGAGCACGCAATATATCATGCCTGATAGCACGCGCAAAACAATTCCCCAAAGTCTCCCGCTCTATCTAATCTCATCTGCTGCTTTTGCTCGCTCAAACCCTTTTATTTCTGGCAGTCGTGGGGTGGGCTTTGCTCTTTTGATTGTAAACTAAAATGCCATTGGTTACTTAAGCTTTTCTGGAAGTCTGTTTTTTTATTATTATTTATTTTAACAGAAATGCAGTCATTCTTGAAAGATTTACAAAGACTGAGATTACAATTCAATTTATACATCACATTCTCCACAACATACCAAAAAATACATTACAAAAAATAAGTAAATAAGTAAAATAAACAAAAAATAAAAATAAAGTAAGGGAGTAGGAGATTTTTACATTACAAAACCAATCCATCAACAAAGAATATATATATATATATATATATATATATATATATATAACATATTTTGCTTAGGGACTTTTCCTCCCACTCAATGTCTCAATATATATTGAAAATTCCTCTTTAAAAGCAAGTAATCGGGAGGAATTTTAAAAAATGTACATTTGTGTATGTAAAATTTCAACAAAAGCAATATTATTAATAACATGATACATTTTTATCCTTAATTAATTAAATTAAAAGAAATTGAAAATAAATTGGTTCTATTTTCACTCACTTCTTGATAATGAAAAATGTAAGATCTCTTTACAGGACCAGTAAAACATTGTTGTAGTAAACCATCTCTCAAAAATCTGTTAGAGCATTTTTTATCTGCAAAGTTTTCATTTTCTATCATGGGATCATGCAATTTAGGTTCAACCACTGAATATTTTAATTGTTCCTTAACTAATATAGTCATCGACAATGGGATATTTTTAATAATTTCATCTTACACTTTAGGTGAGCAACTTAAATGTATTATATATTAAAAATAATGTATTTAACACAAACATGATTGAGACGCATTATATTCCCAAAGTTATCAATAACGTGTCACTGACCATATGCCTTTTGCCACCACTCATCAATTAACAAAGATTTTCTTCTCACTGTTATACATCTGTTGGTCCAGACTGACATGTTATGTGGGCTAAAATTATGTTTGAAAATCAATTTAAAATTTCAATATAATTGTACTTGTTGGTGAAAAGAAGAAAGTTTTATAGGGAGTTTAGACATTTCAAAGTCACACTGTAACAGAAAACTTATGGCACCACATTTTTTAAATACAGCTGAAGGAATCGCAAAACATAATGAGGACTCATTATTAAAAAACGATTGTAACCATTTAAGCTTGACAGCCCCATTCATAATGTCAAAGTCAATCGTCTTATGACCTCTGCCTAAAAAAATCTATTTATTTATTGATTTTATCTTTTTAGCAGAAGCTGCTAGTGAGAAACACAGATAAATTAATCTAGAAAGTCTCTCTACTTTCATCAATAGAGTTCTTCCGAATATCGTTATGTCTCTCTGCAGACATTGATTAATAATAATCAATAATTAATTTACATTTCTCTACATGTTTATCAAAAATGCATTTTTTTCTTAATTATCCACTGACTTAGATATCAGATACATAATATTTAACTTTGGTTTTAACTGGAAATAAATTAAGCTTTTGAGAAAATCTTAATAAACTGAAGTGCTAGGGGTATTTGCTGTTCATTTTTTGTGTCATTAGCAAACTGACTGACAATAAATTGATTCCCTTCTAAATTAACACCAGGTATGTTGCCCATTTCCGGAAGTCTGATGTGATTGGATGCCTGATACAAGAGAATTCATAACAAGCTCAACTTCACCTTTAGACATGGCTTCACCAACGGACCTGCTGCATGTGAGTCACTGTTTTGAGTGAGCAAAAGCAGCAGATGAGATTAGATAGAGCGGGAGACTTTGGGGAATTGTCTTGCGTGTGCTATCAGGCATGATATATTGCGTGCTCAGGAGATGTCATGCGTGCGCGGGATCTTCACTTTTCCTTGTGCTGCAATTAAGTACTGTGCGCAAGTGTCAATAATGCACATGAGGGTTTAAAATGTGCACGCAAGTTCTTCCTTTTCCTCGCATGGCTTTAATCTATCGCGCATGCAAGCATCAATAACGTGTGTGGATTAATGCCATTGTCAGTTTGTATGTATAACACGTGTGTATTAATGGCTTTGAAATGCCTTAATAATGCCTTACTAAACTGTCTTTGGAGATAAGGCTACACTATGCACTAACATAAAATATGCCCTTACAGTCATATAATATATACGTATAGAAGGACAAATGAAATAACTGTGAAAAGCCACTGGAAGGTGTCATCAATTTGTCAACACTAACATAATTAGTTCTAATTGATTATTGAAGAGTATACAAACTCGTCTGTAAAAATGGATGATAGGCAAAAGGTAATCAGAGCTACAGTATGTAGTGTTTGCGTGTGTGTGTGTGTGTGTGTGTGTGTGTGTGTGTATGTGTGTGTGAAGAGGGTGGAATTGCCACTTACTCCTCTCACAGATTGTGACAGGCTGTTTGTCAAGCACGGTATAATGAGGAAGCATGCAAGAGAGCAGTGTATTCAACAAAATCTTTCAAAGAGCGACTAAAGTGCTTTGGACAGAGAAGATGCAAAAGAGAAGAAAAGAAGAAAATAAAAAAAGATGGGGGAGAGGAGGAAATAGAGTGAAAAGGACAGAATATGAAAAAAACAAAGCTGGCTAGTCTGTGCAGGTTAAAGTTGAGTAAACCGATGGCCAATATTCACAGGATATATGTCGTTGACATATTTGTGCATACAACTTGTATATAAAATCATACAAACTATCATTCAAGTTAACGCTTGCATATTTCTAAAAGACAATATTTAGAATGAACTCAAAACCACAAACATGCAAATATCACAAACTAATGGTGGCCTTAGAAACATGGAATGTTAAAATGATAATGATGATGATATTTTGTATTTCTTTTTTTTAATTATTATTATTATTATTAGATTATTTATTTATATTGCAATAATTACTATGATCAAACTAATATAAGTTTTGGTAACTGGTAGAGAATGGATGCTAGCAATGGCAAGATCATGGATTCGATTCCCAGGGATCACAATCACTATGGATAAAAGTATCTGCTCAATCAGTGGTTCCCAAACTGGGTGCCGCCAGGACTGGCTAGGGGTCCCGCAAAATTAGTGATCAGTTTAATATTTTAATAGCCACCAGTTAAAAGTACCGGCAGTACGGAGTACAGACTCAATTCCATACCAGTGTGCTGTTTGTCTACATTCGGAAGATTTTTAAATGCTCACATGCTTATGTTTGCATGCTCTCTATAGAGCGTGTGTTCCTCGTGGTGAATGAGGTTCATTTAAATTTGCTTCTTGACATGATATGAATGTAAACACAGCATTGAAGTATTATGGGAGTGTTAACAGATCGGACATTAACGTATTGCGTGATGTAGACAAGACAAAAATCTAAAAATATCTGATCTTTGCTATGTGTAAATGCAGCCTAAAAGATGTGATGCAGATGTTCCAAGCCTATCATTAATATTAATCAAACAACAATATTGACAAGAACAAGAGAAAAGCACTCACCGTCCTTGGATGGACAACGTCAGAAGCTTTAAGCCCAATACATTTCAATAACACGTCTGCTTTTCAGTCAAACTCTGACTGTCTTCAGAGCTGGCCCTGCCTAATAAGCGACATATGCGGCTGCATAGGGCCCCTGCTGCAGGGGACTTGTCAGGGTTGAAGGAAAGCTGAACACAGCAAAATGCAGCGATATCCTTAAAGAAAACCTGTTCCAGAGTGCTCAGGACCTCAGACTGGGCTGAAGGTTCACCTTCTAAGAGGAAAATGGCCCAAAGCATAGAGCCAAGAGAATGCAAGTGTGGCTTAGGGACACCTCTGTGAATGTCCTTGTGTGGCCCAGCCAGAGCCGGGACTTGGACCCATTCAAACATCTCTGGAGAGAACTGAAAATGGCAGTCCACTGATGGTCCCCATCAAACCTGACAGAGCTTGAGAGGATCTGCAGTGAAGAATAGCATAAAATCCCCAAATCCAGGTGTGCAAAGCTTTTCACATCCTATCCAAAAAGACTTGAAGCTGGAATCACTGCCTCAAGGTGCTTCAACTAAGTACTGATTTAAGGGTCTGAATACCTATTACAATGTGATATTCAGTTTTTTCTTTTTAATACATTTGCAAAGTCATGACTGCCATGTTGCTCGGAACTGCACACAAGACGTTCACCCACTGCTGCACTTGTGCAACTGGTCATGTGACAATAAAGTGATTTGATTTGATTTGAAAATCTTAATTTTCAATAATTTTTTTGCTTTGTCATTATGGGGTAGGGAGTGTAGATTGATGTGAAAATATAATTTAAAGCATTTTAGCACAAGGCTGCAACATAACAAAATGTATGTATATATATATATATATATATATATATATATATATATATATATATATCTGCTTTGGGTGTCTGTTGGCTTTATATATGGTACACACAAAGATTTTGTTGTTGTTATTCAATCATAGTGTGTTAAACTTAGCATAATGAATGGATTTTAGCCAATCAGGAGTTTCTTGTGTCTCAATTGGTTTTAATAGCAGCACTTGCGTTTACATGGATATGCTGTGCTTGCTCTCAGATGATAATGCATCTTTAGAGAGCATATGGATATGTTTGCAGAGGGTTACAAATGGCTGACCAAATGAGGTTGAGTAGAATGGATAGCCCTTATATGAAGCATCATTGGGCAAATTACTAACCACATGCACACACTCACTCATTTAGAATAATCTGGATTCCCCAACGTCAGGACAAGAGTAAGAATAAATTAATGTGCACACATTTACTGTGTGTGTGTGTGTGTGTGTGTGTGTGTGTGTGTGCGCGCGTGCGCGCAGGCACAGACATGGCTAGTGTTAAGGTTAAGAGGGTCGGTGCTCTCAGTACACAGCCATGTGATTGAGTCATACAAATACCGCCTACTCCATTGCAGTGATATAACACAACCTCAAGACTTCGCTCTTTGATACAGTATACTAAGTAATTCCTGTAAAGCTACAGTAGACCGCCCACATTAGAAGACTCCTGTGTCTTCTGTCCACCACAATGGTTTATTATATTTGCACCCATATTCATGTGTTCGCTTGCATTCAGGTAACAGAGATCTTATAGAAATAGTCAGAATAAACTAATTTCACTGACACCTCCTGAGGTGAAGATTTGTTATTTCTATAGTAACACCATTGGTTTGTGCTTACACCAAGTGGCTTATGTTGAATTACACAGTACAAAAGTACAAAAACAAAACAAAAAAAACTATTCGTACAAGTGAAAAGTGGCATTTTATTCTTGTAAAAAAAAGCATCCTAACCTAACCCATGTCACAGTTTGTCTCCACTGTGTTCCAAGGACTCAATCCACTGCCCTAATTACTCCATCGTGTGTCATTCCCTCATTAAGTTTCCTAGTGTACATATACCCTCTAGTTTTAAGTTTTTGTCAGTCCTTGAATTGTGATGTTTGAATGGTTATGTTTGTTAAAGCATTTGTTTCCACTCCAGCGTTAGTTTCCTCTCCAAGGAATGTCCTACTTTTGTGTTTTTAATTAAAAGATTCAAAGACTCTACTCCTGCGTCTCCTCTTCCAATCCTTGGGCACCAAACATTACAATCCTTACCCTAAACATTCATTTAAAATTATTAAAACTTACTCTTGACATCTCCCCATATAGTTCCATGCAAAGTGTGCTGGGAACTGGAAAACATGAAATTATGCATTGTGTTGAAGCAAGATGTTTACTTAAAACATGTTAAATTAAAACAACAATAATTTAATTTGAATCAAACAAACTAGTTTACATTACAACAACAACAACACAAAAAAAGTTAATGTATTGTGTCAAATCAAGTATATCTTTTCTAGTGACTCATAGTACCAGAATTTCAAAGTTTCTTTAAAGCAATTAAATGGACCCACATTATATTAGGTGGACGTAACCACTATGTACTTAACCATTTCATACATGTTGTTGCATTGTAATTACATTTAAAGTACTTGCATTTAATTACATTTGTAGTTGCACTATTAACTTTACCCCTAACCCTAACCCAACCCTTCCCTCAACATCAGTAGCAGCAAATGTGGGAATTTTGCAGAACAATATGTAGTTACACAGTAAATACATGTTTTTAAAGTTAGTACATAGTAGTTAAGGCCACCTAATATAAAGTTTGACCATTAAATAATTCTGAGATGCTATTCTTCTCACCACAATGATACAGAGCTTATTTCAGAGTTACCGTAGACTCTGTTAGTTAGAACCACTGACATCAAAATGTTTCCCCATTTTGATGGTTGATGTGAACATTAACTGAAGCTCCTGGCACGTATCTGCATGACTTTATGCATTGCCACCAAATGATTGGCTGATTAGACAATTGCATTAATGATTGCTGGTGCCAGTCAGGCTGGTTTTAGTATTTCTGTAACTTCTGATCTCCTGGGATTTTCACACACAACATTCTCTAGAATTTCTCCGAATGGTGCCAAAAAAAAAAAAAAAAAAATATCCAGTGAGCAGCAATTCTGCGAAAGGAAACACCTTGTTGATGAGAAAGGTCAACAGAGAATGGCCAGACTGGTTCGAACTAACAAAGTCTACGGTAACTCAGATAAACGCTATGTAAAATTGTGGTGAGAAGAATATCAACTCAGAATGCTATTCTAATATGCGGGTTAGCGCAACACAATAAGGTAGATGGTTTTAATGTTGTGGCTGATTGGAGTGTGTGTGTGTGTGTGTGTGTGTGTGTGTGTGTGTGTGTGTGTGTGTATATATATATATATATATATATATATATATATATATATATATATATATATATATATATATATATACAGTGGCAGCCAGAAGTTTGGAATAATGTGAAGAATTTTCTCTTATGGAAAGAAATTGGTACTTTTATTCACCAAAGTGGCATTCAACTGATCACAATGTATAGTCAGGACATTAATAATGTGAAAAATTACTATTGCAATTAAAAAAAATACAAATAATCAGAACTTCCTAATATAATTAGAGTTAGAGTAGAAGAGTTCCCATCAAAAAATCCTCTACATGCAGCAATGACAGATTTGCAGATCCTTGGCAGTCTAGCTGTCAGTTTGTCCAGATACTCAGGTGACATTTCATGCTACGCTTGGTCTTGTCAGGCACTTCTCAAGCACCTTACAGTCTAGCTGATTCCACAAAAGCTCAATGGGGTTAAGATCCATAACACTCTTTTCCAATTATCTGTTGTCCAATGTCTGTGTTCATTTGTCCACTCTAACGTTTTCTTTTTGTTTTTCTGTGTCATAAGTTGCTTTTTCTTTACAATTCTTCCCATAAGGCCTGCGCCCCCCTGAGTCTTCTCTTTACTGTTGTACATGAAACTGGTGTTGAGCATGTAGAATTCAATGAAGCTGTCAGCTGAGGACATGTGAGGCGTATATTTCTCAAACTAGGGACTCTGATGTACTTATCCTCTTGTTTAGTTGTACATCTGGCCTTCCAGATCTCTTTCTGTCCTTGTTAGAACCAGTTGTCCATTGTCTTTGAAGACAGTAGTTTATAGCTTTGTATGAAATCTTCAGTTTTTTCAAGCATTGTATATCCTTCATTCCTCAAAACAATGATTGACTGATGAGTTTCTAGAGATAGCTGTTTCTTTTTTTGCCATTATTTTACCTAATATTGAGCTGTAGACATGCCAGTCTATTGCATAATGTGGCAACTCAAAAACAAACACAAAGACAATGTTAAGCTTAATTTAATGAACCAAATAGCTTTCAGCAGTGTTTAATATAATGGCAAGTGATTTTCTAGTCAATTTAGCATGATTACTCAAGGTGTTGGAGTAATGGCTTCTGGAAATGGGGCCTGTCTAGGGGCCTGTCTATTTTCACCAAAATTAACATGTCAGTACGGCCTTTATTCTGTGACTAAGCATTTATTCAATCGAGGGAGAGCCTTTCCCCCATTTGACCAGTGTAGGATTATCCATGAACAGGCCATTCAATGAACACAACACCGCATTCCACAGTTCGGAACGATTCCCCATTGCACCATTAGTAAGTCATAAAACGCATTCATGGTGCCAAGATGGCTAAAGGAGATGTCACCCCCCCTTTCCCTTTCTGTGCCTGTCTAATCTCACACCAGCAATGCCAGGACATCACGAAAAGATTTCTCTTTGTTCCCCAAACTTAAGAGCAAATGGCCAAGAAACCCTGTGGTGACCCCAATGCATAAATCCATACCCTTATCAGGAAACGAAGGGTGCTAAGGCATTCCCATGGCCCGAATCACCACAAACCTTAAACCAGGGACACCTCCTTTCTGCAGCTGTAAATTCCAGAGGCTTTTGTCTCCAAGACCAATAGACTGAAATAAACTCACTCATGGTTTCTAACCAACAACGGTCTCAAAATTGCTTCCAATAAGCTGAAGTGATCGCCAGTATTTACCTCACATACATCTTATGTATCATGTATGTTTTATATAACCTGTGAAGTTCTTCTTGTGTGTTTAACAGTTATTACAGCCTACTCTTAGGTTTTTCTACCTCAGTTATAAGAACTAATCACCAGAAGTTGCCTCATATGTGTATATCCTCTGGTTTATGTATGCTTTATATCACCTACGCTTATTCTGTGTCTTAAACATTTATCATAGCTAAATCCTTATAAACTCCTACCTCAACTGTGGGAAATATATGTTATTTGGTACCTACTTGATAGGTAAACGATTTCTAGAATTTTGATATGAAGTAGAATTACGTAGGATGCACCATATTTAAACTATGAAAGTTGGCTTATTAAAGTGTTTATCTAAACTCTTAGATATTTGAGCACGCACAATCATGTGAACATTATGCTAATGACATGCAAGAACCGGAGAACGGGGTGTAGGTCCCGCCCAAGACAATATCTGATTGGCTGACACACTCGGAAGGACAGGTCGGATGGACACGTTTATAACCCAATGACAAGCAGCTCTGCGTTGCTTTTTGCCTTGCTTTTGCAGTGACCTTTGCTCTTGCTCTGAGTGTTGTGCGGACCTTTTCATCGTCCAGTAGCCTACGCTTACATGCTCTTCACACCACCAAGAGCTCACTCAGAACTCATCAACTCTTCCATAAGAGCCTTCGTTGAACTTCGTCAAAAAAACCCTCTCAGAGTCGCTCCAGCAGCTTCTCCAGACTCAGAGGAACTCCGTTGCATAGCAAACCGCAATCCAGGAAACTGGCACACGAAGCGCCACCCGGCAAAGCCAACCAACTATTCACCATCGAGTGCTGTCCCTCAGAACGCATCATCGACCAACTGCCCGCCAATCAGCGCCGAAGAGGTTCCCTCCAGCAACTTCATCACCGAAGGGAATGCACGCGCTCGCAGGAGCATCCAAACGCAAGTACACAATCTCCTAATTCTTGCTGAACTGGTGCAAGTCCTATTAAGCAAACGAACGAAGGTTGAAATACTAGTATTGATTCTCTCAGGTTGCGGTCAAGAAATAGTGTCTAACGCTAGACATTTGGGACTCCATTCATACTCCGTTAATAACATTACCTTTCCTGTCACTGTTTGAATGAATGTTTGTGTGTTTTCGTTAGATTAGTTTGTGTGTATTAGAGTAGTTTAATAAAGTCTTGGTTGATTTTACATACAAGTGTCTTGTGCTGTGTGCTTACAAGTTACTGCCTTAAACTGTAGATTTCGTTACCTTGCTCATAATCAGTGATCATAATTTTATGATATTATTCCCGTAGGCCACGGGATAATATTATATCCAGAATTAATAAAAGACCCTAATCTCAATTTATCGGTGGACGAATAGTTGATAAAGTGTTAAATATTAATTCTGAATAATTTGCAAATAAATTAGGTTCTTATTCACTGTAATTCAATCACCCTTTTAAGTTATATTGATCCTAAACAAGCCTATTCCTACACCAGGAAATTGATTGCACCATCCGGCATACATCTCATATTTGTCGACATGGGAAGCATATTAATGCGGAGAGAGACAATGAAAATGATCAAGCCCACCTAATCTGATAACTTGCTTTACAGCTGAATATAGATTTATTAACCATTCACAATCACTACTTTTGTTAGTCTGGATTATTTACACTGTTGTCAGCTTTATATAGCATCATTTTATAACCAAATCTTGTATGCCTGTTAATATACTGTACGTATTGGGAAGAAACAGTGTGCCGACTTTGTTCAGCTTTCAGTTGAACAGCTGTTGTAATTTGATTGTGTACCATTGGGACATATAGCTAACAACGACTGTCTCTGGGTGAGTACTTTTAGTGGATTTTGTAAACTGCTTGCATGCTTTCAATCTTTAATTTTTTGGAAAATACAGTTCCACACATTTAATTGTGGGAAGGTGTTTGCTCTGTAAAGATGCTACCCAATCAGTACAGTGGGTGTGTATTAAAGCTTAAACAGGTTAAACAGAGTGTTTCAGACAGTGGGCTAATCACAGGGTAGAATACATCCCCCCACAAGCCGACACAGACCGGGCACTTAGGGAACTGTATGGGAGTATAAGTGAGCAGGAAACCGCGCACCCTGAGGCCGCGTTCATTGTTACCGGGGACTTCAACAAAGCCAATTTTAAAACAATAGCACCAAAATTCCACCAACACATCAACTTCAACACACGAGGGGACCGGGTTTTGGATCATTGCTATTCTCCTTTCCGGGATGGCTACAAATCCCTCCCCCGCCCACCATTTGGCAAATCGGACCACTCTTCCGTTCTGCTTCTGCCCGCTTACAGGCAGAAACTGAAACGGGAATCACCCGCCCTCAGAATGATCCAGTGCTGGTCGGACCAATCAGACTCTGCGCTACAGGACTGTTTTGATCACGCGGACTGGGAGATGTTCCGGTCTGCCTCCGATGACGACATCGAGGTTTACGCTGATAGCGTAACGTGTTTCATCAGGAAGTGTGCAGAGGATGTTGTTCCAACCAAAACAATACGGATCTTCCCCAACCAGAAACCCTGGGTTAACGGCGATGTTCGCGCGGCACTTACTGCGCGGACCACCGCTTTTAATTCCGGGAACGCGGAGGAGCGTAAACAAGCCAGTTATGCCCTCCGTAAATCCATCAGCACAGCCAAACGCCAGTACAGGCACAAAATTGAAGGTCAGTTCAACACCACTGACTCCAGAAGTATGTGGAAGGGAATTAACATCATTACGGACTATAAACAGAATAAAAACTCCGCCATGATCACCGTTGCCTCTCTCCCGGACGAGCTTAATACATTTTATGCTCGTTTCGAGGACAACAACAACACCGCCCTCACGGAGAGAGCACTCGCGGCCGATACTACAGATGATGGTTCACTCTCCGTCTCTGTTGCGGATGTAACCCGATCCTTTCGACGGGTGAACATTCGCAAAGCCGCGGGTCCAGACGGCATTCCGGGCCGCGTCATCAGAGCAAGAGCGAACCAACTGGCTGGTGTTTTTACAGACATTTTCAACCTGTCCCTCTCCCTGTCTGTAGTCCCCACATGCTTCAAAACATCAACCATTGTGCCTGTACCGAAGCAAGCCAAAATCACCTGCTTAAATGACTGGCGTCCTGTTGCTCTGACCCCCATCATCAGCAAATGCTTTGAGAGGTTGATCAGAGATCACATCTGCTCTGTTCTGCCCACCTCTTTGGACCCATTGCAGTTTGCCTACCGCAACAACCGCTCCACTGATGATGCCATTGCATCTACAATACACACTGCTCTATCCCACCTGGAAAAAAGGAACACATATGTGAGAATGCTGTTTGTAGACTACAGCTCAGCATTCAACACCATAGTGCCCTCCAAGCTTGATGAGAAACTCCGGGCTCTGGGCTTAAACAGCTCGCTGTGCAGCTGGATCCTGGATTTCCTGTCAGGCAGACGTCAGGTGGTTAGAATGGGCAGCAACATCTCCTCATCACTGACCCTCAACACTGGAGCCCCGCAGGGCTGTGTTCTCAGCCCACTCCTGTATTCCCTTTACACACATGACTGTGTGGCGACACATAGCTCCAATGCCATCATTAAGTTTGCTGACGATACGACGGTAGTAGGTCTGATCACTGACAATGATGAAACAGCCTACAGAGAGGAGGTGCACACTCTGACACGCTGGTGTCAGGAGCACAACCTCTCCCTCAACGTCAGTAAAACCAAGGAGCTTGTGGTGGACTTCAGGAAGAAAGACAGAGAACACAGCCCCATCACCATTAATGGAGCACCGGTGGAGAGAGTCAGCAGCTTCAAGTTCCTCGGTGTCCACATTACTGAGGAACTCACATGGTCCGTCCACACTGAGGCCGTTGTGAAGAAGGCTCACCAGCGCCTCTTCTTCCTGAGACGGCTGAGGAAGTTTGGAATGAACCAACACATCCTCACACGGTTCTACACCAGTACAGTAGAGAGCATCCTGACTGGCTGCATCACCGCCTGGTACGGCAATAGCACTGCCCACAACCGCAAAGACCTGCAAAGGGTGGTGCGAACGGCCAGAAACATCATCGGAGGTGAGCTTCCCTCCCTCCAGGATATATATAACAGACGGTGTGTGAATAAAGCTCGGAGGATTATCAAAGACTCCAGCCACCCGAGTCATGGGCTGCTCTCACTGCTTCCATCAGGCAGGCGGTATCGCAGCATCAGGACCCGCACCACCCGACTACATGACAGCTTCTTCCCACAAGCAATAAGACTTTTGAACACATGATCCCTCATGATCAACAATCAGCACTGCACTTTATTAATCCTCATTCTGTCAATATATTCTCCCATTCAATTAGTGTTTATATATATTTATACCTGTATCTAGTGTATGTGTATTCTACATTGTGTGTATTGTGTACATTTGTTATGTAAATTGTTGTGTAGGTATGTGTGCATTTGTTATGTAAATTGTTTTGTGTAAATATGTTGTTATTGTCACTGTCATTACTGCATTGTTGCACAGAACTGCACACAAGAATTTCACCTGCTGTTGCACTCGTGTACACAGTAGTGTGACAATAAAGTGATTTGATTTGATTTGATTTGATTGAGAAAAAGGTCATGAAATACTACATTATTGGAGATTCTATGAACTATGTCTCCACATAGTTAGCACGGAAGGACGTAACAAGAACTCTGTATTCATAATACATTTCATTAACTTTAACTTCAAATGGCAAGCTGATTGTAATCAACATGTGTGTCTTGAGAGGGGAGCAGAAAGACAAAAAAGAAAAAAAACATAAGTCAAACAATGCATCCTCCAATCACAGAAACAGAGACAAAAGCAGACTTGAAAAATGTTTAAAAGGGCACAAAGCCTCATGTGAGCCTCTGGGAAATGGCTCGTTTGAATAAGAGAGGGATGGCGCAGAGGAGAGAGAGAGCACCTGGAGAATATCCCTTATTGTTATTTCATTTGGTGCTTATTGCAAGCACAATGACTGACTGACAATCTTGTAGGACAGAGAGAGAAAGAGGGGGAGAGAGAGAGAGAGGGGTTTAACAAGACTTTATTATTTACATAATAAAAACATTATTCACAACATCATCAAATACTCATTAATCAAAATAAAATAAATAAAAAATTCAGAACCAACTGACCCTCATCAATTACACACAAAACATTTTTAAAACACCAAATATCATCAAAACACCCCTAATTTTTTCTAAGATTATAATATACGAACTCTATATTTAACCTTCCAGCTACAAGGTTCTTGAACATTAATTCAGCATCAGTACTAAGAAGATTCAGCCCTTCATTCTTTCTCGTCTTCCAAATTGCTAATTTTGCAGTTCCGAACAAGTAGTTTAACAAACACACTTTCCTTCTGATTAAGAATCTGTACATCACACCCCCAATAAACACTTCTTCTAAGAATCTCTCATCAAATGCTTGAAACCATCTATCAAGAAGATTAAAAAGACCTTTCAACCTATTACATCTTAAAAACAAATGTTCCAAATCTTCTACCATTCCACAAAACCTACACTGCTCACCCACTGCTGAATTCAAGTGCGCCACGTGTCTGTCCGTAGCTATCGCCCTGTGAATAAGCCTCCACTGCAGATCAGCAGTACGCTTCTCTATGGGAGGCTTATACAGGGCTCTCCACCTGTCCCTCACCAGGAAGTCTGGCTTCAACAAACCTGGCCACCTGGAGGTTTTTTTGTCCTTTAAGAGAGTCCTGGTGTAAAACTTTGACTGTGGAGTAATATATTGCTTTTTTTGATGCAGACTCAAAAAATTCTAGCTGTGGGGTTTTAAAAGATAGAATTGACCCCACATCTTCATCTTCATTTTCCGTCTTTATAAGATGAGATATTTTAATTCCTGGGAGTTCCTGTTCATTCGTCATGCCCATCAAAGTTCCTCTCCCAATGTACTTTCTGTAACTACTTGGTAAGGTATTGACAGTCTCCTCCATCAACTTTTCTGTCAAACGTGAAGATCTTAAGCCAGTCATTTCTTTAAGTTCCTCCAATGACTTCCATCCATCTCCATTCATGAGATGTCCCATCTTGACAATTCCATTTCTCTGTAAGCATACACTTACACTTACGGAAGACAAAAGTCTTTTTTGAGTCATTGGATTAAAAAACAATGGTTCCTCTAGAACCCAGTTCCCAGGTTCATCAACCTCTCTTTAAACTTTAAAAACAGTTCTCCACGAATACAACATTGTCCGGTAAAAATGTGAAATCTCAGACATGATTATCTTCTCCAGGATCATTAAAAATAAATGTCTATCCAATCCAAGACCCCCACTTTTTTGAAGGATTGCCTTTGCAGTCTGAGACAAACCAAGTCCTTATGGTAGAGAAGTCTCTGTGCCGCTTGGATTCTGAAAGCACAAATTCTGCTCCTCACGTCCACCAGACCTTGGCCTCCTTCTTGAACTGGAAGATACAGTGCTGCTGCGCGAATCCAGTGTTCTCCACTCCAGAAGAAATTCACAAAAGTCCTTTGTATCCTGCAGATCAACTCATCAGGTGGCTCCAGTACCACAAGTCTATGCTACATGATAGAGGCAGCCAGGTTATTTACCACCAGAACTCTTCCTCTGTACGACAATTGTGGTAATAGACATTTTCATTTAGACAATCGAGCATTCACCTTTTCCAGCATTCCTTCCCAATTTTTTCCTTTAAAAGTTGTATTTCCTAAAAAAAAACACCTACAATTTTTAACCCTTCTCTTACCCACAGCAATCCACTCGGTAAAATTGGAGGTCCTAACCCTCCCCACTGACCAATAATAAGCCCTTCACTTTTCCCCCAGTTCATTTTTGCTGAAGATGCCTTCTCATATTTTCTAATAATTTCAGTTAAAATGTCAACATCATTTGACTTGTGATAAAGACTGTGATATTGTCCGTATAAGCAGATAATGACACCCTACTACTAATATTTATACCAGGAAGTAAAATTCCATTCAGATCTCTCCTTATCCTACACAACAAAGGCTCAATGGCGAGACTATACAATTGTCCAGAAAGTGGGCAACCTTGCCTAATACCCCTTGATACCGGTATTGGTGGACTTAATCCCCCACCAGCTTTAACCATCACAAAAACATTTGAATATAACAACTTAATATAAGATATAAAATTCTCTCCAAATCCAAATTGTTTTAAAACCTTAAGAAGATACACATGATCAACCCGATCGAATGCTTTCTCTTGATCCAAACAAAGTATACCCAGGTTTAAATGATTAAATTGGTTAAAATCAATTACATCCCTTAATAAAAAGAGATTATCCATGATTGAACTTTTGGGAATGCAATATGTCTGGTCATTTTGAACCAATAACTCTAAATAACACTTTAACCTGTTTGCTAAACACTTTGACAGTATTTAGTCCAAACACAATAGAGAAACTGGTCTCCAATTCTTTAGAAGACCTAGATTTCTTTTTTTTTGGAAGCAAAGACAGTACAGCTCTTCGGCAGCTTATAGGAAGTGTTCCACTTTTGATGCTTTGAATGAGTACTTCATACAGATCTTATCCTAATACATTCCAAAAAGCTTGGTAAAACTCAACTGGCAGTCCATCAATTCCCGGAGAACGTCCTCTTGATAACTGTTTCATTGCTTCTGTAATCTCCTGAAAAGTTATTTGACTGTCTAGTGATTTTCTCCCCTCCTCTTTCACCTGAGGTAAATCACTCAGCAAATCAGAAGCACTCTCAACTTCACTGTTCTCAGCGTCATACAGTTTTTTGTAAAAGTTAACTGCCAGCTTCTTTATTTCCATCGGGTCTGACGTTATCGTCCCATCAGGCCTTTGAAGAAGATATATTTGTTTTTGTTGGGAGCTTTTCATTTCAAGGTTGAAAAAGAATGATGTAGGAACGTCCACGTCTTTAATGGAACACATTCTAGCCCTTACAATTGCTCCTTTCACTTGCTCCTGTAATAACGAGCCAAGTTCTTTCTTTTTCTTATTCAACAGCTCACTCTGCCCAGATCCTTTATTAGTAAAAATAGTACTTTCCATTCTTTGAATGTCTTTCTCCAAGCTTTTTACAGCAAACTTCACCCTTGATGTATTATGTGAACTATAATTTTGACAAAATATTCTTATATTTACTTTGCCAACATCCCACCACTGACACATGTTTTCAAAAGAATCTTTCTGCATTTTCCATTTATTCCAGAATAGTTTAAACCTATCACAAAATAAAGCATCTTGTAATATTTTAACATTAAAATGCCAAAAATAATTTGGCTTTGTAATTACCTTCATGTTTAAATCAAATAAAACCAAGTGGTGATCTGAAAACCCAACAGGTAAAATAGCAGCATTCATCACCTTATTATTCCATGTTTTATCAATATAAAATCTGTCTAGTCTTGCCCCACTAACCCTATTATCAGATGCTTTAACCCATGTATATTGTCTAATTCCTATATTTCTTTTCCTCCAAATATCAATCAAATTAAGCTCTTTTATAATTTTTGATAATACCACACTTGACTCATTATGAGGTTCCTCCCCATTCCTATCAATTATAAAATCAACAGTACAATTCCAGTCACCTCCGATAATAACACACACCTGATCTCCAATTTTTTGAACAGCATTTTTTTAGTTTCATAAAAACCTCCACCCGCTCAGGCCCAATATTTGGTGCATAAACATTTATAAGCACAAACACAGTTCCCTTAATTTCTATATGCATTAATAATACTTTTCCCTTTACAACTTCTTCTACAACTAAAATATTTACATTTATATTTTTTGAGAATAATATTGCTACACCAGAACTCAAATTTGTCCCATGGCTTAGCACACATTTTCCTTCCCACCATCTATCCCATTCCGACTCATTTTCTGTATTAGAATGTGTTTCTTGTAAATTCTAAATAATTCTGACACCACTGCCAACTTATTTCCATCCCTACCCCCATTTATATTTAAGGAGCCCGCTCTCAAAGACTCCATAAAAAGGGAAAAAAATAAAACGGACAAAAATAGAGTGAAAAGACAAAGAATAGCCGACATCCTGTGTGATTTAATCATTTTGTGAAGCATTTGCCTTACTCTTTCTTAACTTCGTTAAGATCTTCCTCAACCGAAATCTTTTCTGCTTGTTAAGAGCCTCATGACTAATGTTTCTTTGTAACAAAGTCACCGACACTATAAATTTTCCTATATCTGGGAAAAAAAATCTTTGACTTCCACAAAAATAGATATAATGTATCTAGAAAACTATTTATTTCTTGCAGTGTATATGTGTCCTCTATGATTTGTGAACCAATATCTGAAATTTCAGAGAAATTATCATCATCTCCCATTTCAGAATCAGTACACATTTCAATACTGTTAAATACTTCAGAATCGTCAGTTTGGTTGATCATCAGTCATCACACTACTTTCCCCCATTTTAGAGAAATCTTGTTTTCATCAACATCATCTTTCTGATCATTACTGTCAATCAAATCAGCATTAACAACATTAATTTCCTCCGTAATCTGAGTTGGTACTTTCTCATAATTTATTCCATCAGTATTAATCTGGACATCTTAATTTTTTTCCTGAACATCCTCAGCAGCAGCACTATGTTCAGCTACCTCTTCCTGCCTATCCTGGGCCTTATGTGGGCACGCCATCCTCTTATGCCCAATATCCCCACACTCAAAGCATTTCATGCTACCAGTATTAGCGCAAACCACATACGTTTTTCCCTCGTGGCCAACTCTAAACGATACATCCAGCTCTGGCTGATTCAAAAACATAAACACTTGCCTCCTGAAGGACATAACGTGCTTCAAGAATAGAAAAGTTCTAATCCCACTTGCAAACTTTCCATATCTCGCTAACGCTCTTTCAATTTCATCATTTTGAATGAAAGGGGGAACATTAGACACGGTTATACGGGTCGTCGGCGTTACCAGCGGTGAAATAGTAAGAAAATCTCCACCTACCACAATTCCTTCGCTTATCAACCGATTTCCCAGTTCTTCCTCCTTTACAAACACCACTACCGCCTTATTCATCTTCAACGCCGAAGAAATGTTTTCATATCCGATTAGTTCTCCAACCACCAGTAACACATCCTCCACCGTCACGCCTTGTGCAGGCACACACCTGATGCTGTGACGGAGCGACACAGGTGACACCACCACCTCCGCAACCGCGGGGTGAGACGCCATCTCGGTGCCGCCACAAAAGTTTCCAAATAAACAAATTCTCTATAATAAAATCTCAAAATAAAATCTCACACAGCAGCTACACGCTCACTCCAAACACACGCTCTCCACAGTCACACCGCACATGCGCACGAGACAGACAGAGAGAGAGAGAGAGAGAGAGAGAGAGAGAGAGAGAAAGAGAGCACAAGTTGGCTTTTGTTGATGAGTAGCCGATTCTTTAGGCCAGCTTTTGTGATTGAGACATTTTACTCAAACCCCAAAAATGGGTCACAGGTCTGATCATATAGGGTCACGAAAAGCAGGGAAAACAATGCTAAATGCAAATAATAAAAAAAAAAACAAATTACTATTTAATCATATATGATTGGGATATCAATATAAATAGGCTTTTTAACTTTTACAAGGGAGAAATAAATACTCCCGATATATTTTGAAGTCAACGTCAAAGGCTGTGCGTTCAGTTGATCTCTGCCACAAATTCCTCTGTCACTTGGTAGAAGCTAGCCAGTTAGGCAGATGTCAGAGTAGATACCTATAGGTTGTGTGACACTCCATAAAAAAAACATAAAAAATCTTTGCAAGGTAAAATATGACCCAAACCATAACAAATATGGATTCACTTGCAATGAGGAAGAATTGTTATTAAATATGCAAATTATTAGCGCCCAAGAGCATGCAACTTTCAAAATTAAACAGAAGTATGTAAATTATTTGACATTAGCACCACCAAATAGAATTACCAAGATAAACAATGTTTTCAACATAGCTTTCTGAATATGCCCCTCGTCTTCCATTGGTCAAACAAAGTGATAGTTCTGCCCCCCCCCCCGATATTATTTGGGGTGGGAATTTAAATGGCTCTCTCAAAACAAACACAGGAATCTTTATAGTGCCAAAGAGACACAGGGGCAGATTCACTAAGAATGAACTGTGACTGGAAAAAGCACAGTTTTTTTTGCATGCACTCGCTGCACTGGTTTAGCGCCCGATTCACTAATGAAATTATGCAGATCAGGCAGCGCCGCAAATGAGCCTACAAAATCACAACATGAACGCAATTTGCACGCACAATTCAGTATGGTGTGGGGTCCATACATATTTTTTGTCCCAAGTCCTGTGGATTCAAGCAACAACTCTGCTCACCAGTGAAGGAGCATAGGAGAGCATCAAGGGCACACAGTATATATATATATATATATATATATATATATATATATATATAAAAATATTGACACACCCAACAGTCTCGTGGATATGTGTGAGCAGATGTCATGAGCCCATGCAATTTGGGACAAGGTAAAAGGAGAAGCTAGCATCTGTTGGAAAACTTAAAACATTCCACAACTTCATTATATTTGAAAAACTGTAACGAATTTTAAAAAAGGTATTTTTTTGTAGTTGATGTTTTGCAGAAGACCATTAAGCGTTTCACAAATTCTCTTGTTGTTTCTGTTGTTTTGAAGAGGAGATACTGTACGTGACTCTTCTTATCTCTGTCAAAGATGTGGGGAGCTATGATCTTGGTGGGTATACTACAACATAGGAACACAATTTAAGCAGGCAATTCTGAGAGGTCAAAGCAGCTGGACAAAAGCACCCAAAATGTTTCAATAATTAAAAGTTCTTTAAGGACAAATATGGCATTAAAGTCAAATTCTTGAGGAGGTTGGTGGGTTTTTCCTGTAATTATGTGGAATGAAAGCGATTTGCATTGCAGAGTTTTCGGTAACGCTAGCGTATAACTCAGTTCTTGAGAGTGGTATCCTTAAAGGTCATCCACTCGAGTCCTTTTAAAGTCTGTCTTGGGCTGCATTGATAGAAGATACAATAGAGGCCTTAAGGGCTTTTTCTTGTACATGAAAGAGTGCTACGCCTATACTGTTCCCATAGCCTGTCTTCCACTCACATTAAGATTCAGTGAACTAGTTGCATCTTGGAAACCAGGCAGATGTATGTTTAGGTTGTGCCTGACTATAGCAGGAATGAAGCATGGTGTGATGCAGGAATGAAGCATGGTGTGATGGCTGACAGCAAGATTTAGCATCACAAAGATACTAACTGAAGAGAGCTGATCTAGATCTTAGTTTAAAAGGATCACTGTTGCCCCCAAAGTACATGGTTTCTGAGACAGATGGTGGTGAATGTAATGACATAAGGCACCATTGCCCAATTCTATAAAAGTTAAGATGCAGAGACAGTCCATGATTGATCAGAGTTAATTCTGCTCCAAGACAATGAGGGGACCAGATGGAGACGAGATGGCCATCTTTGTTGCTTGATCTACTGATCCCAGTGGCTTATGTTTCTACCTCAGAGAAACTAACTTTAAACCCATGGGAAATGGACAAAAATGGACAAAAACTGTGAAAAACGTCTAAGTACTTAATAATGGCACAATAGCACAGCAGTAGGCAATATGCATTTCAGTGTTTGTAACTGACCAGTTGGTGAAAAGGAGTAGCAATACACTCAGTTAAAGGGGTCATGACATGCTTGGTTTTAGGCTCTCTGGCCCTTTAAAACTTCAATGTAAATGCCCACTGTTATGATTGGCTAACATCTTGCAGCCCCTCTAATACAGCTATATTTGAAACTCAATCATAAGAAAATTAACAAGCTCTACAACATTCTAAAACTAAATTTCAGGGTTTACACATAACGTACACCTTCATTCATGTCATTTTAAATATGTTTTAATAAAACTGTACTTTTTACTTACGATTTTGTGCTGGAGTTGTAAACTGCCCCACTTTAATAATGCCTATTCAATAAATGTTCCTTTGCAAAGCTTGAATCATGCATTTACTGGTTCACAAGCAATCCATGCTGATATCAGCCGAAAACACATACTGTTAATGTTCTGAATACGCAAACGTAATATATCCGTGGTGATGTTGGGTGCTTCAACTGGCTTCAACGGGCCAAAGCAGAGACGCTGGTCTTAACATCTCACATCTTCCGTGTTTCTTTACACACAGAACAGCATGTGCTTCTCACTGCATTGAAACGATCAAAGATGTCCATCTAGTGCATGTTTACATGTTTAAAAGACTAACAATAAAAAATAGCACAGATGGGTGCAAATTTGGTCCATGATCCCTTCAAAACAGCAAGAAACAGTGCAGTTGCTCTAACTAGACATCGCATCTTTTAAAACCTGCACGAGATGCATGAATGGTCAAAGCCATTCGTCTAGTGCATGTTTTTTTGTAGAAAAACATTTAAAGGGGACCTATTATGCAAAATTCACTTTTACATGGTGTTTGTACTTAATTGCGAGTCGGCAGTGTGTACACAACCACCCAACAATGTTAAAAGTCCACCCACTCCTCTTTCTTACAATCCTATTAATCAAAAACAGTGTGTCAAAAAAGAACGGTTTTAATTTCTGCTCTAAAGTGATGATCTACACACAGTCCGCCATTTTTTTCCGTGCTGGAGCAGATACAGTGAGAAGAATAATGTCTCAGCTTCGTAAGCGTCGTAAGTGTTCTGTTGTTGGCTGTAAAAGTGAACATAAGAGTCTTCATGTACTCCCGACATTAGAGCCACTGAAGATGCAGTGGACAAGCTGGACTGGAAATCTGGCATACCGGGCATTTTCCTGGTGGGCCAATGCCCTTTGAGGCACTGGGATGGACTGGTCATCAGGAGAACCAAGTGGGCCAGTGGGTTGGCCGTGAAACGGGCCAAATGGACCGCAATAAGCTAAAATAAGCCGCTCCGTTATGCAGAACGAACCACAAAACAGTGCCGCGATATCCAGAAAAGGACAGCAGACTTCAAACCATTACTAGAACATCTCATGCACTTGATTAGTAATCTTTACTGTACTGTTATGTGATTTACTGTTTAAATTATGTAGTTAACAGAATGCTATTATATAATATTCAGATACATGTTTACTTCTGAGCTGTTATAAAATGCATACACTTTATTTGTGTGACTCCATTATTGATTTCCATTTTATTCCTTTCAAAAACCATACCATTGTCCACTGTAACCCTTTGATGAACAACCATTAATGGTTCAACATCACTTCCATTACTAATGAAACCCAAATGGGCCATTCACACAGCGGCACAAATAGAGCATAAATCTGTTTTTTATTATTTAATTTTTACTTGACATGCCATATCCTGTGTGATATGCTAAAGAAACAGCAATATACAGCAAAAAATTAAAATGTGTCCATCTAGTGCATGTTTACAAAGAAAAACAGCATAGATTGATGCAAAAAAACATGCTTCATATGAATGGACTCTAAGATGCCTAATGGCATCTTATTTTTATGGCATGTCATAATACAATATTTTCAACATTGATTAACAAATAGAGACGGCCATATGACTACACATATAAATGATCCAATCATTATTATTGGCTTTATTTATTTATTTGGAATGAAGAAAAAACAACTGCAGCCTTAAAGCCAAAGATACAGTTCTCAATGTTTTCAATTTGGTATCTGTTGCTCCTCTGTGATAGATTGAAGGAAGCACAGTCTTCCATCTCACTGCTTCCTCAATCAATGTTCCGCTGTTAGCCTTACCTGTAATCCTTCTGCCTGCAAAAACTGTCCAATGAACAATCCACACTTTCTATGTCTGTCCCTTTCTTTCCCAGGGCAGTAACAGTGACTGATTGAGATCTAGTGAACAACACAGATTTGTCTCTACATTTGAACTGTATTTGCTATATGCAATAGTGATGTCTGATTAAAGAACATATCATCCTTTTGAGCCATTAATTAGCTCACTGACTCAATTATCCAGTCGTAGTGGTTCTTCAGGTAACAACACAGTCAATGGGTTTTCATGTTCCACTGAAACGAGCCAAGACCCAAGAGTGATATAATCTTCATTCAGAAAACGTTAAAGAAGTAGCACAAATGACGGTACTGTTATAGCAGAAAGTAGCATATGTACAGAAAACATATTGAAGACTAGTTTGTCTGGGAACAACCCAGGATTTGAGTAATTTTTCAATGAAAACAAAACCAATGAAAAAAAATGAACCCGTTGCTGAGGCAAACTGTTCACAGAAATGGGTTGAACTTATCAACTCTAACATAGAATAAGTAAAACCAATACACACACTAATTTACAATTTGCATTGGCTTCTACATCAACATTAAAATAACAGCCAAACCTAGTTAAATATTACCTACTAAGGTAAAAGACACCAAATATTTTCCCAAAGCCACAAAGCTGCAGCTGGTTTCTGGTAATCTCCAGTGTGCAGAACTGAGATTGTGAATACCCAAGATCTAAAGCACATGTGCGCACACACTAAGTGTTACATTTATCAATCCAACCGACCCCAGAGTGCTGCGGGAGCCGAGAAACACTAAAACTTGAATTATGCACTGCCCTCAAATGACTGTTTCTCCACCTGAGTGGAAATCTGGATTTATATTTTCCACTATATTTAACAGAAATCAACTGTTGTGTAATATTGATTTACATTGTGGAGATGTTTAAAGAACATTTACATACAGCAGGGGTCAGCAACTTATGGCATACGTGCCAGCATTGGCATGCAGAGGGGTAATCACTGGCACAACAGCAACGACGAGAGAGGAGTACACATTTTATTTAAATAAATTCCACACCTGCATTCCAATCTACATCTTGATGAAATCCTTCATCATGATCACACCGCGTGTTTTCATCAGCTGAATGTGAGGCTTAACAAAAAGTTCAAATTTGATGAGACTGGAATATACAGTATACCCAACAGACTTGTGCAGCATGTGCGAGCCATTCGCAGATCACGAGCCGGCAGCACTTCATGTTCGGTTAATCGCGGCCACTTTGCTTCGGACAGGCTGCACGGATGACAGCCTAAATTCCATGTTTCATTTGATTCTTTTTGCTTTCAGATCAACATGGAATGTAATAAGTAAACACCACTATAAATCCGTGAGATTTCCAACCCAGCATACTGGAATTGTGATATAGTCAATTAAAAGTGAAACAATCTGTCTGCTAACAATTGATGGAAAAATTACTTCTGTCATGCACAAAGTAGATGTCCTAAACGACTTGCCAAAACTATAGTTTGCTATTATGAAATCTGTGGAGTGGTTAATAAAATTAGTTTGAATGACTTCAACCTAAGTGTATGTAAACATAAGATATGTCAGAATATGTAATCAAATCACTACGGGACGTGATTTGTCCCATATTTTAAGCTAGTCAGATGGCGTCACAGCGAAATTAGTCAAGACTGTTAATTGAACCTTGACATTTGCTGTAAATGTTGCCTAATGCCTTGCCATTATAAATGCCACTGTTTATCAATGGTAGAATAATGGTAAACGTTCATAGGCAAATACAATTTGAAGGGGTTGAAACTTCCTTGAATGATGGAAAAATTATTGATAAATTTTCCTCCTGTTCTATCCTACACCCATTCTAACTGGTGTTTGCTTTGGATACTTTCTAGGTTACTTAAACCATTTGGCTTGTGACCTGCTGAACTCACATAATTCTTGTTTGAATAAAATGTCCAAACAAATGCTTTAAGGTACAGTCTCCATTTACTTTTATCACTCTTTGCGAGATGGGTAAATTTTGTCTAGTGAAAATGCTGAGTGGCTAGTGACCTTGGGAAAACTACTAGCCACAGAGGCCAGTGAGCCAAAAAGTTCATTTCAAACCCTGTATATATACATACACCCTCACCAGCCACACCTGCACATCTACTTATTAATGCGATAATATAATCAGCCAATCGTGTGGCAGCAGTGTAGTGTATTATGCAAATACATAATGTAATATAATGTAAAATCATGCAGATATGGGTAAGGAGCTTCAGTTAATATTCACATCAACCATCAGAATGTGGAAAAATGTGATCTCAGTGATTTAGACTGGTATGATTGTTGGTGCCAGACGTGCTGGTCTCAGTATTTCAGTAACCGCCGATCTCCTGGGATTTGTGCACACAACTGTCTCTAGAATGTAAAGAGAATGCGAAAAACAAACTCCTCCAGGTACTACAATTGTAAGATATGTAATGTAAAAAAAGGGTCCTGAAGCAAAAAAAAAAACAAAAAAAACAAAACAAATTAAAGCAGTCGACCATACTAAGCAACTACCTGCAGAATAGACCAGCTTAACCAGCATGTGGTTCTCATGCTGTTCTAGAGTGGCTTATGCTGGTTAGTGTTGGTTGGTGGCCAAGCTGTAGGATGAGCATAGCCATGTTTTTCAGCAGCAAAACAGAACTGGTGGAGCTGGTCGACCAGTATATTTTTTTAGCAGGGTACCAGTTGACCCTCCTGATCCATCCCTAGTGGCATGGAACATCTTTACTCTTTGTCTAGTTTCAAAGATCAAAAAAACAATGCCAAAGTCATGTGCTCTTAGTGTGGGCATCACAAATGTCTTGTCATCATTTCATCTAAAACACCCAATGTAATGACCCATAGGCTAAACTCAACAGAGAAAAGACCCAGTTCTGATCCGACTAGATAGCGGCCGGGTTGAGACCAGCTGAGAGAGCAGATAAATTGAATTATTAGATAGGCATGATCAGACAATGAGCAGAAGATGGAGCTGAGACCGGAGGCTTGATTTGATGTAACATCTGGTCATGAGTGAAAACAACGAGGAAGTCAGGCATGCCTGATAATTTTCATAATAAGCACAAAGGGCAAGGCCTTGGGTACAGCATCCGGTCATGTATGTGTAAGTTTGTCCGAAAGGCACGCTTGCTATTGTGGTTCTCCTGTCTGGATTCACATAGACAGGAAGTGGGTTTACTCACTGTTGTTCAATCATAACAAATTAAGTCTCTGATAAACAGACGTTGAGTCAGTGCTCGTGGCAGAGTTTCAGGCCTCTGCTTTACATCGCAGCATCCCGTGTCGTCATCTTCTCCAATAAGGCTATTGCTGTACTGGCACACTTATGGGTTGAGAGGCTCCTACGGTGACCTATAAAACTGACTAACAGTGCCTTAGAGCATTCACAATGACCGCAAGTACAGTATGACTCTGTATATTGTAAAAACGGCAGCCATATATATATTTATAAATCTGATTGTATTTGCAATTTCAGTCTCAAATCCATTTAGTTGTCTGCCGCCAGTGCAGCAAAAAAAAAAAAAAAAAAAAGAATGACCACATCCATAGAGTGGCCCTAAAAGTCACTTTCGTCACTTAAGTCATACTTAAAAATGTCTGAATATCATTGCACTGGATGAAAAATGTATGAAAAAGTGGCATCTGCAAGAATTTGATGAAATTTTAGTGACTGTTTTATATATATATATATATATATATATATATATATATATATATATATATAATCAGTCAATTGTGTGGCAGCAGTGCAGTGCATAAAATCGCTCAGATACGGGTCAGGAGCTTCAATTAATGTTCACATCAACCATTAGAATGGGGAAAAAATGTATCTCAGTTATTTGGAGGGTGGCATGATTGTTGGTGCCAGACGGGCATGTTTCAGTATTTCTGAAAATGGGGGTTGGCACTGTTTTGGTGGCACATGGGGGACCTACATTAGGCATGTGGTTTTAATGTTGTAGCTGATCGGTGTGTATATATACTACAACAAATCAGATATACCAGTTATTGACTGAACAAACAGATCTGATATCCTCACTCACAAAATGGCATTGGATAGTCAGTCTTATTTTTTGGTCTAAAAAAACAAACTGGATGTGCAGTGTGCACAAAGTTAATGTCTCCTGTAAATGTTGGTGACCAGATAACGTCATCACAAGTCGTCTTATATGCCAAATATAGCTAATAAGTTACACATGTACCTGTATATGCACTGACATTTCTGTAACTATGGACCAGTAACTATCAAGTGCAAGGGGTTAAAATCACAAATGTGGAGAGAGAAGGAATGTATTACAGGCGAGGTCCCACAAAAGAGCAAATTATTTCTTGGCTGTCATTTTTCATTAGGCAGCACAACAGAGAGTGAACTGGAGTGTTGCATCAAATTTAAAGGTAATTCCAGGCCACCTCTGTGCTGAATAAATATTTCAAAGGCGGTAACCCCAGGTCCAGTGAGCCAAATGCTGTGGGCACTGCTATATACTTAATTGGTGAGGAGGAAGAAGAAAGTGTCATGAGAGGGAACATAAAATGTTCTGGCCCCACACTGAGGTCAATGCCAAGACCAAGCTAAATTTGAGCATTTATTTATTTGTTTGTTTATTTATTTATTTAAATCGTTTTTTGAAGAAGATGATGTTGATGAATAAGCTAATAAGGTCTCTTACTTTGATAATGCCTAATGTGCCTCGTCAGTTCTTCACCGTGATCTGTTCATCACATAAAGGAGTCATATCCTTTCAGAAGTCCAGGAATATTGTGCTTGAGTCATAAGAAGGCCCAGACAGAATCTGCCGACTTTTTTTCACATATACTGAACAGAATTTAGGGAAATTCTATAGAATTCTGTGGAAGGGATTTAAAAATAGCAAAATGTATTAAAGAGACCAGAGAGTACGGTATTCTATTGGCAGCTAAAAGCATCATGAAATTAAAATATTTTATAAACAAACATGCAAGGGATGAGGCACGTTTAGAAATTTTATGAATTTTCTGTGCAGTTCTGCGCACGTATATTTCATCTGGGCCTGGTCATGTGGACTACTTTTATAGTATTTGTATGGTGTGTTTTGGACCTTTGAATGAAGTAGTCACTAAAAAAATTATAATATAAATAATATTAAATGTAAAATAATATATACATATTAAATAATAATAATAATAATTATTATTATTATTATTATTATTATTATTATTATTATTATTATTATCTCCCTACAATGAGCACACATACAGACACATAAAAGTACATGTAATTAAATTATACGCTTTACTATATTTTTATTATTATTTTTTTATAATGTTTTGTCTATCTGTGCTTTATCCTTATTGTTTCAAAGAATAAGCCATGTGAAGGGTCCTTACATTGAAGGTTGGGCACTGTGTATAAGAATCCAAAAGAATTGACTCTTTTTTGCTTCTCACAGAGAACCCAGGCTTCATCAGTCAAATAAAAACCACTGGCTGAGTGGGAAAGAACAACTGCAGAAGTTTAATTAATAGAAAAACTGTATTCAAATAAAATAACAAACTCATGTTGATTATGCTAATAAGCAGAGACACTTTGAAATGTTGGTACAAAGATAGAGGCTGACTGCGAACAAGCATTCAGTAAACATTCAGAATCAATCCTTCAGAGATATTCTGGGTGTATTTGTGAGGGGGTTTGGGTTTTGGAGATGTAGACAGAGGCTAGTCTCAGCTTCAGATGGCACACCCATGGGCCGCCCATAATCTGTTTAATGAATATGATGTATTTTGTATGAAAAAAAAATAAATAAACATGTCAACCATTTGCCAAAATCACAAGATATTATTGGTTGGCTTTACATAACTCCTAAATATCTGAGAATGCACAAATACTTTTGGTAGACCCTATCAGGGTTTCAAACCAACAATAACTCCCATTAAAAAAAAAAAAAAATGTTTTACATGAATTTCATTTCCATTAATGGTTCTCAAACGTGCAATCTTCTGCTAATTTGGATGCAACACCATCCTAAAATTCTCAGACACTGTTTCCTGGTACCACTCAATAGCACTGCAACACCTCTATTGAATCAGCAATTCCAAATTTACATCGTGACAAGTGTAGCCCGATTCCTGAATGTATGACTCTTTTGAGCAGGTTCTTTTAAATGTAAAATGTGAAACATAAAGTGTGATCAGTGAAGCGTGATTCCTGAATGAATTACTCTAATGGGAAGGTTATCTACAGCGGACACGAGCAATGTCACATCACACCACAACATCTTGAGGCTGTCTACACTGGATGCATCGAAACATGCATTCTAAACCATTTCTTTGTATTGTTGGCAGGAGTAGCACCAGTGCGTGCAGAGCAAAATGGCCGTTTACTGTCATTGCGGCATGACGCGATTTACGCATCCAGTGTAGACCGTCTCGTTGATTATAATGGAAGTGATTGGCTTTTGTTGTATCATGCCACTCGCTTCTGGTGTAGACAGGGTGTTATGAGCATTTATTTTTTTTATTTTGATCTACACCGCAAAACATACTGTGCCTTTTTCCGCACTAATGACTCTTATGAGCTGGTATTTTAATTACAGTGAAAAGTATACACTGAGACCAGTGTAACTTGACTTCTGTAAGAAAGAATTTTATGAGCTGGTCCTTTTGAATCCACAGTGCAAAACATACAGTGTGATCAGTGTAGTCCGATTCCTAAACGAATGACTTATATGAGGTTGTTCTTTTAAATCTACAGTTCGAAACATACAGTGCGGTCAGCGTAGACCGATTGCCTAATGAAAGACTCTCATGTTCTTTGGAATCCACACCCAAAAACATACAGAGCTACAGAATGAATGAGTTATTATTGAACCACAAGTCATTAATTTTGTCATGTCCAAATTGAAATTAAACTAGAATTCGGAGCAATTACTGGAGGAATGTTGATTGTTGACACTGTGTTAAGACACACGTGAGTTTTGCTGTCATAAGTGTTTATATATATATAAATAAGACCAGAAAGCAACACAAAAAATGTGTAACTTCAGAATGAGAGATGTTTACCATGATGGCTGTGTGTTCTTATTGGTCATACATCAGACTCGCCAGCGTACAGAGAATAATTGTGGATAAAATATATTTAAATATCAGCAAAAGTCTAATTTGGCTATATTTCTGATCCGTATGAACTTTTCCTGGGAATTGGCATGGATCAAAAGTTATTGTTTATGTTTTTCTTGATATTGTTTCACAGTTGTTTTTCCAATCATCTCCATTGTTTACTGATGGTCACAAATATGGCATAAATATATATATATATATATATATATATATATATATATATATATATATATATATATATATATATATATGAATGACTGAATAAAATCTTAACTAAAACATCTGTGTAAACACCACTTCCAATAACTTCTGTTAAAATATAGGAATGACTATGAATGAAATGTAACAGACTGCTGAGGGCAGAAAATCCAAAAAGAATTGCATTTCTTTCTTTAAAAAATGTCTTCCTCAAAAGTAGTAAAATAATTAGTAATGGAACTGTTAAGAAACCATATTCATTAAGTGGAATTGTGATTCCGTTCCATAGACCCTATGACTGAACACAAAGAAGTGCTTACAAAGTGCCGTGCTGTTACAATGAACACTTGAATATAATCTCATCAAATATGTGTGTGTGTGTGTGTGTGTGTGTGTGTGTGTGTGCGTGTGTGTGTGTGTGTGCGCGTGTGTGCGTGAATATATGTGAGGAACTTGATGCAAAGAAAATAAGATATTCGCCAGACTGACAGACAGACTGAAAGACAGACTGAAAGACAGACTGAAAGACTGCCTGACTGATTAATGAACACAACAAAAGAACTGTCCATAAATCCAATAATATTCCATTTGAAATGATTAATGATCCATTACATGTAGCCACATGTTCCATCTATCATACAGGTCATTTTTAAATGACCTTCTCTCCCCAACAATGTTGAAAGCACTTGCAAAGTGGGAATTTCCCATCAAGATAAATCTCTTTAAATCTCTTTTAAAACCCTCTCCATGCTGTTGGAATGTAGTCTTATTTTACCTGATTTGCTTACATAACTGATTATTTCCAGAAGCTATCAGCTCCGTCGCTACCCCTAGAGTGTTCCAGTACTTTCATGTCCCTTATGGCCCCTCCTCTGTTTCCTAATACATCTTCTGATTTCTAACACTGGAATACAATCACATAGTCTCCCTCAGTGAACACACAAATCATCAAAAAGCCTATTCATCTCGCATCTTATCAAAACTATTCTCGCTTGACAAATGGCAGTATGGAATATATTATGAAAGCATAACCCTCATAAAATATACAGTACTGTAGCTTACACAAAATAATAAAGGAATAAAGCATCTCTCAGTGGTGGAAAATATGCTAATTAGACAAACAAAACATTTGTCAAGAACTGTCCTCATTGAAATCAAATCTGGGTGGTACGAGCATTTGGTTAGTGACAGACTGTATCTCAATGACCTGTTCTTGGCGGTGTTTGAAAATCGATGAGGCGTTGATCCCATATCCATGCTTGGCCTAATGAACATATGGCGAAATGTTTTTGTTCTTGTAAGGTTGGTGGAAGAGCTTCATTAATCATTGCAGCTTCTAATGGGCCAGCAGAGAGCATTTGTGGTTTCTTATGGATGCTGGAGCACGGCCTGATCTCTCTCTGGCACTGGCCTGTTTGGATGTCTTTTCTGCAGCCCAAAGTTAAGGGAATGGACCCTGCAACCTCCTGGTGTCAGGAGAGCCTGTTCAGAGTGGCACCCATTGGCCGTGGAGGCAGATGGGCACTGCAAGGAATTCCGAGAGGTGTAGCAGCAAATCTGTCCATATACTACAAACATGGTGGTTAATTAATGTGTAAGAAAGGGAAGTCAGGGCATTCCACCCACAACATGGCTCACACTGGGTTTAGATCAGAATATGGAACATATGGATGAGCCATAATTGGCTTGACATTGAAGAAAACCGTGTACTTCTGTAAGATGTGATGGAGGTGCTGTATCTTAAGGGCATGTTTAATGATATGTAAGGTCAAGTGTGTGATTTCTGTACCATTAGTATGACCAAACAGAATTGCAAAAATAGTAACCTTTTTCAAACGGGCTTACCAACCATTACTCCTGTCTTCCATTGTTGGAAAAGCAGATAATGTTACCTTAAATTTACACAACAGGTTGAGCAAATGAGCACACTACATGCACGTTCTTACACTGATTTTGAGTAATAAACCAACACGGTGTAAGATCATGTAAAAGCCTTAAATGGTTTCTCAGTGAGCCCTTATTTCTCATGAATGAATAACTTTGAGATTCTGTTGAAAATGTGTTTTCATTCTAGCATCTCCACAGAAAAATAGTAAGAGGGCATCTCACCTCTGTGTCCCTGCACATCATTAACACCAAGACCATTTGCCACTGCACGATCGTTAAATTAGTGAAACCATAGCGCTTTGTGTTCACTATAAAAATCCTTGCTTATAATTTGGCGGGAGTTTGGCGTGAATCTCCACAGATGGTGCATGCACCAGAGGTCTTATCATCAAGCACTTTTCAAGGAGCTGCTCTGGGTGCAGTCCACATTGGTGATCACCCTCCTAATGAACTCTATACAGTCAGTGTTCATATGGAGTGCTCGCATGCTCATGCAGTGGAAAATGTTCATTGTTGGTTAATTCCCGCAGTGTTAATGATGCACAGTGACAGTGGATTTGATAGAATGAAAACACATTTTCAACAGAATCTCAAAAATATTACTTCATGAAAAATTAGGGCTCATGAGTTTAATCGGAAATCTTTATACTGGAAAATGAGACACATAAATGCAATGTTCATGGCATATTCACTTAAAATTACCTTATTTAAAAAGTACAATGTGATTGGAAATTGAGATGCACAATAATCAAATAACTGTGATGCGACGATATATATATATATATAATTTGCTCTTATGGAAAGAAGTGTGGCATTCAACTGATCACAATGTGTAGTCAGGACATTAATAATGTGAAAAAATACTATTACAATTTGAAAAAAAACTATTTCAAAGAGTTCTCATAAAAAATATGCCATGTGCAGTAATGGCAGCTTTGCAGATTCTTGGCATTCTAGCTGTCAGTTTGTCCAGACACTCAGGTGACATTTCACCCCACGCTTCCTGTAGCACTTGCCATATATGTGGCTGTCTTGTCGGCACTTCTCATGCACCTTACAGTCTAGCTGATCCCATAAAAGCTCAACAGGGTTAAGATCCATAACACTCTTTTCCAATTATCCGTTGTCCATTGTCTTTGTTTCTATGCCCACTCTAACCTTTTCTTTTTGTTTTTCTGTTTCAAAAGTGGCTTTTTCTTTACAATTCTTCCCATAAGGCCTGCACCCCTGAGTCTTCTCTTTACTGTTGTACATGAAACTGGTGTTGAGCGGGAAGAATTCAATGAAGCTGTCAGCTGAGGACATGTGAGGCATCTATTTCTCAAACTAGAGACTCTGATGTACTTATCCTCTTGTTTAGTTGTACATCTGGCCTTTCACATCTCTTTCTGTCCTTGTTAGAGCCAGTTGTCTTTTGTCTTTGAAGACTGTAGCGTACACCTTTGTATCAAATCTTCAATTTTTTTTGGCAACTTCAAGCATTGTATAGCCTTCATTCCTCAAAACAATGATTGATTGACAAGTTTCTAGAGAAAGCTGTTTCTTTTTTGCCATTTTTGACCTAATATTGACCTTAAGACATGCCAGTCTATTGCATACTGTGGCAACTCAAAAACAAACACAAAGACAATGTAAAGCTTAATTTAATGAACCAAATGGCTGTCAGCAGGGTTTTCTATAATGGCAAGTGATTTTCTAATACCAAATTATCACTTTAGTGTGATTATTCAAGGATAAGTTGTTGGAGTGATTGCTGCTGGAAAATGGGGCCTGTCTAGATTTGGCAGTTGCCATCCTGTACTGCATGTGTGATATTCGGATGTACTGATCCTGTGCAGGTGTTGTTTCACATTGTCTGCCACTGCGAGGATGATCGGTTGTCCTTCCTGTCTTCCTGTCGTGCTGTCTTAGGCGTCTCACAGTATGGACATTGCAATTTATTGCCCTGGCCACATCTGTAGTCCTCATGCCTCCATGCAGCATCCCTAAGGCAGATGAGTAGGGACCCTGGGCATCTTTATTTTTGAGTCAGTAGAAAGGTCTCTTTAGTGTCCTAAGTTATTATAACGGTGACCTTAATTGCCTACCTTCTGTAAGTAACTCAAATTAATTTATTTTTTTCAGGACAAGCCTAATGCCCATTTACTTTTTGTTGTCAAGAGCAGAGAATAATTTGATGATTTTAAGTCTCATGCAAACACACATTTTTGTGTTGTCAGATTTTTGGATAACATTGATCTTTCATTTTCTTTTTACATTTTTTGGTAACTATCAGCATATGTGCATGTTACCACACTCAAACTTGCTGTGTTAGATAAATGTAGCACGCACAGACACACACAAAAAAACAAAAAAAACAAATGGTTAACATCTCCCAGGGATGTTAAAAAGAGAGAAAGCAATAATGAGATATTTTGTTCGTTGTTGGGATTAAACAGACAGTCAATACTTTTGTATTGGGCTTTATTGGTATTATAGCCATCCTCCTTGAAGTTTAATAAGAGAGTATAACCAGTGAATTATAAAGCTTGTCAAACATAGATATCTGGGACTCCTTCAACATTAGGACTCCTTCCATTATTTACAAGAATCACTCACCAGCTCGCTATCAAGAGGGACAAATTGCAAGTCTAATTTAAAGACTCCTAGGGGGAATAATACATTCATGTAAAGACAATTGGCCATTTACCTGGATAATTTAAAATATAGTTGCATATCTTTTTCTTAAGGAGAACGAAAAAAAAAAACTGCTTAATATTTTCAATGGTTTTGATAAGAATGCCAAATAAAATCCATTGATTTTTAGGAAGATAATTATGTATTCTCAGACAACCCATGATAGAAGCTCCTAGAGCATTCAGCAGTGTCTAAGTCTGCTTCGGCTATCTGAATGAGCTTTATTGTTATGACGCTAAAGTGTGAGTAATACAGAGCTGCAACAAGTGGAGCACCTATTCTACAGTCTCAATAGACTGCTCATGGTTTGTAATTTGTTTTGTTGTACAGGCCCTTTTTTTAAAGGGTGAGTGGATTTTTCATGTCTCAAACTAGGACACAAGGAGTATGTCCCTAAAAACGTCTTCAAAGAGGTGCCCCTCCCTTTGTCTGAAATAATGAATAAAGAATAAATAAAGAATAATAAAGAATACTAGTTCAAAAATATTTAATCGAAATAGAGAAAATGTCTTACAAGTGTAGTTGGTGCATTATCACATTAGCGTTAATCTTTAAGTCCTTGTGCTGGGTGCCTTCCTCCATGTTTCAATGGGTTTTAAAATGTTCATGTACATATTCATGGGGCATTTCTCCAGCTTCTTTGCTGATATCAAAATACCCACCCAAAATCCAAAACAATGAACCATGAATCACAGCACTGTTTTATTCTGTTTTTTTTTTTTGTTTGTTTGTTTTTTACACAAGAGTAAACAAACCTTTTGATACATACAACAATTTAAAACCTATATATACTGTATATATATATACACACACACACACACACACAGCTTGTTTGAAATGTAGTGTAATTGTACTGGAATTTTGAATGAAATATGTTAAAAGTTTTATTCCAAGAGTAACATAAAATGTTCACGTCTAGGACTTAAACTAAATTGTATCTTTATGTTGGACATACATCATCTAAAACATGAGATATCATTCAAGAATCCATATATTGCTACAACATGTGACTATACTTCCCATTATATATTGTACATCATATTTCAGTATTTAAATACTTCAATAAAGTAAACAAGAAGTGTCAAATGCTGTCAGCTTGTTGATAGTGAAGAAAAGGGAGAAGCTTGTTGATTGTGAAGAAAAGGGAGAAGCTTTAGACAGGTTATTATCAGGCTGCTATGTTGGGATAGTGGTCTTCTGTTGCCTATAAAGCTGGCTTTAAGGAGGCATAAATCTCTTCATAGCTGTAGGTTCTCTCTCTAGCGACCAGGACTGCATGTCTTTATATCGTGCGTTCAGACCAGAGACTGCAAGAGCGTCAAAATTCCCTCTGGCTGCCCTGCCAACAACGCTATGGAAGATTCTTGGACACTCTGACATAGTTGAAATAGGTGGCAAAGTTCGTTCAGAATGCTTGGTTTTGTGATCTATATTTAAAGGGGCCGTAAAACATCCAGATATGTTGGTATCTTTTTGCCGGCATATCACAAGTAGCGCATATCCTCATGAAATCTTTTAATATATTATTATAAAATATTATATAAACCATAATATCCACTTCATCAACTCACCTGGCACACCAACAATTGCAGACACCTTTGACCACGTATCGTTTTTTTGTTTATTACATATATATATATCCATGTAAGCAAACAGGGACAGATCATATATTATGGGAAAACCCGCCACAGCAATAATCAGTTTCTCCACCATTTTGTCACACCACCCAAGACACGCAATGCCGCTTCTTGCCACCGAGAGACGCTGGCTGCCATAGAAAATGAATGACTTCTGGTCGATTTGATACTCTCGACGCCTCTGGTCTGAACGCACCATAAAGGGCATGAGAAGACTAGGCCATGTCCATATAAATACAAAATTAGTGTTGTCAATCAACTAATAAAAAGACCAAACTGATTAGTTACATGCTGATTTATTAACCCTCTTATGTATGAATGGGAGGAAGTGGGAAAACACCTTAAAGAAATATTCTGGGTTCAATACAAGTTAAGCTCAATCAACAGTGTTTGCAAATTAATTTCCATAGAGGCCAATACGTAAACATTGAAATATTTACGGTTTCACAAAATAGCCAAAAGACATAAACAACATGTGTGTTAACATAATTTGTTGCCATGATGATGCAACATTGTTGTAAACCATAAAGCAACTGTGTAAATTATTATTATTTTAATTACTCACAGCTCACAGTTTTATGATAAAACTATAAAAGTGCATTTATAAAATTATAAGCTTGGCATTTCTGCCTTTAAAGCCTCCAAAAAAATTGGCTCCATTCAGTTCCATTGTAAGTGCTTCAATGTAACCTCCATAATTTTTTTTTTTTTTTTTTTTATTTATTCATTCATTTTTTTTTACCGAATAGGAGAAATCAGGTCCATTATTTTTATTTATTTATTTATTTATTTTTTGGTAATCAATATTATACCACAAATTTTGTCAATTGAGCTAAACTTGTATTGAACTGGGAAAATAATGTTTTAACTTCAAAGCAAGACCATAATTGCTTATAACAAATTAGCACGCTCAATTTGTAGCCCTATATAAAACAAACAGTCACAGCCTGAAGTATCAAAAACTAAAAGAGGGCCAGGTCATCCCTGTTTCACAAAAAAAAAAAATAAACTGCCATTTTCACAGGAAGCTTATCTTCTGGCTAACCTCTACGTGGCTATTAAACAGAACCTCTGAAAAACAATCACCTCTCCTATAGTGAGGCTCTGGCGAACACAGCCTTATTTTTGAGAGCTGTTCAGTGGACTGCATGCTTTTGTCTGTGAGTTGGAGATAAGGTCAAGTGGGTGCTATAGTGCCAGCTGAATAGCACATGCCCAACTCTTAGCGCCCTGGTATTAAGTGGAATTACACAGCCATGGGGCAAAGCATGAGAAAAAGACAGATGAAGAGGACCTGGCAGATCTGTGCAATCATGCTCAGTTCCAGTGCAATAAGTGGGACATTAGGCTGTCATTTTAGCTCATGCGGTGTGACCATTTTGGCTGGTTCAAGCACATCTGGAGTGCGAAGGGCTATCATGCATGAGCAGAAGAGCTAATGGAGCCATATCCTCTACAGTTCATCCACACAGAAAGCCAAATGCATCTCTGGGCTCAAGCATGAGGACCTTGCAGGTGTCGACATAGACCAGCTGGAGTGCCGCTCACCTGGGAGGCTGCTGCAACAGCTGGGGAATGAGGCTGTTGGAGCACTCTCACCCTTCAACACTTCACATACATTAGCGTGTGTGTTTTTGTGTGTTTATTTTCAGTAGTAACTTACTCACCTGCTGGGGGTTGGTGTAATTACCAGGCCAGCTCACCCTAGTCATTACAATTTATTTATTATCCATCAGAAGAGGGGGAATATAATTAGAAATCACAGGGATACAAACATGTAATTACCATTCAAAAACATGTCTCCTCGGCAGAGGCCAGAGATGGCTTATTAATTATTCAAAACAGCTTCCTCCATATGCCCAGCTGTATGTCAACTGACAAACTGTGTCCTACCTGCTCCTAATGAGGATTAAGAGCACTAAAACACTACCATCCAGACTAGGATGTGTCTCTCATTACAAGGCTTGACAAGTGAAGCGTGCCAGGACCATACCACAAATGTGTATGTTAAAAGTGACATAAGTTTTATAGCTGTTTTGCAAATTTTCGCCATTTTGCTTCAACCACCAATCAAATAAACCAATTAAAAACACCTTCTGTCAAAGATATGGCAGCATAATATTAGTGATATCTGTCAGGTAGTAGTGATATTTGCTGCATTGTATAAAACAAAAAGAGAGGAGACGTTAAGTGGTGTGAATGGGAATGTTGAAATTTGCAAAAGAGAGATAGACAGAGAGACATTTGCGAAGATAAGAAAACAAAAAATGGGCAATAGTGCATCTCATCAGGCTTCAGACGAGGACAAATACAATTATATGCAAAATACGTCATTGCCAGCCCAGGTACAATACAGCAAGATTACAGAGGCCGGTTTGTGATTGTAATGTGACACCCTTAATAGACCAGAATTTATTATTTTTTATTATTTATTTTAGTATTTTCATTTTTTTTTCAATTATGGCTCATCCAATTAAATTCCAGCTTTCCTGAATTGCTGTAGTAATAGTAGTAATCCCACAACTCATAACTTTAAATACATAACACCAAATCTTAAAAACAACCACTGTTGTTAGCATGCCATTTTGAGCACCAACCTTTGGACATTCAGCTAAATTACATAAATAATGTGGAATGCACAAAAACGCACACACAACAAACTTCTTGATACTATGCTCAATAAAGACATTCTTGAATTATGATGAGATAATGGACACATAGCAATAATTGAAAACCCAGAGTATGCAGGGAGACGGATATCATCTGAATATGAATTAGCTGCTTATTCAATTCTCTGGGTTTTCTTAGGTGGCGATAACGCTACTCATCTCCTCCTCAATACCGACCACTGCTGCTTCTGCTGTGTATAAGGCTAAAGTGAACAACAATAGCTATGAATACACATCTTTCTAAAGCTCTAACTCTCAACAGATGTCAGTACTGACTGCATTGCTTCACAATAAATGCACAAATAAACACCCATACAAGCAGTATTGCAACTTTCATGCCTATTGCTCATTGACTGGACGAAACTGAACGTTGTGGAATGTTGTCTGTTCTGAAAAATCTTCACTAGTTAGCTATAACACTTGTATTGTTCAGTAGTTGCTCACATAAAACCCAGAAATAGGTCATATCAGAAAAAAAAAATGTTTTGTTTTATTTTTTTGTATTTTTTTTTTCCATATAAAAGTGTTCAATGTACTATTTCACATTTTCTCAGAACAGGAAACTTTCTCCGTGTTTCAACATTTTGAATGATCTTGAAGATTGGTTGGTGTTAGCTCACTCAGACAGTTTGGCTACCCAACATCAAGACGTTGTTCTTAGTCACTTAGTTAACATAGACAAGAGCATCTTGTTGCCGAGGCAACAGACTCTGTTTCTAGAGGTGGAGCTAGATTCTCAGACAAAGCAGGCACGCTTGCCTCCGGCTTGCGTTCAGCCATTAAGCATGTGCCTAGCGATTTTCAAAGTGGGACACGTTCTCCCCGTGAGAACGTTTGACAGGCTTTTGGGGCTCATGATCCACTTTCATTCCCCTAGAGCATGTGAGACCTTTTCAGTGTTGGGTGAGCTTTATCATGAAAACGGAAATACTTTCTGCGGATAGGTGTTCTGTTGGGACAGGTGAGTTGCCGCAAAGTGATGCGACAGATTGCCTCTGTGGGATGGCACCCTGCTCAAGGAGTATGGCTGGGTCAGTGACTGAATTGGCACATAAATTGTCTGGAGATGATAGCGGTGCTGTTGTTAGCTTTGAGGTTTATCCGTCAGGGTTTTCGGGGCAGTCATGTCCTCATCCAGTTGGACAACAGGAGGGTGGCGGCTTACATCAAATGTCAGGGAGGGGTGCACTCTAATGCCATGCTCAGGCTAGCACGTCCCATTCTTCTGTGGGCACAGGACAATGTGCTGTCTCTACAAGCAGTACACGTTCCAGGCCAGTTGAATTTAGGGGCGGATCTCCTGTCCAGACAGATTCTGATGCCTGGAGAATGGACATTACACCTGCAGATTGTGGAACAATCTGGAGAGTTTCGGCAGAGCGGAAGTGGACCTGTTTGCATCAAGCGAGACGACACACTGCCCCCTCTGGTATTCTCTATCACCCCAGACACCACTGGGCATCGATGTGCTGGTGCATCAGTGGCCAGCTGCACGTCTTTATGCATTTCCACCAATCAACCAGCTGCCCTCGGTTCTGCAGAGGGTTCGGGAGAATTGTGTACAGCTTCTGTTAGTGGCGCCGTATTGGCCATCTCAATGGTTTTCGACACTGTTCTCTCTCCTGGAGAGAATGCCTTTGGAGATTCTAATCAGAATGTATGCATCCTTGGCCCTAGTTATGGAAATTGTGGGCTTTGCCCCTCAACGGGTCCACTTATTGAATAATGGTTTATATCCTGCGGTGGTTGATACCATCTTAAATGCTAGAACTCCATCAAAGAGAAGGTCAAAGATGTATACATGGTGTATTTTCACCTCTTGGTGTGCAGAGAGGAGTGAGGATCCAGTCCACTGCCTAGTTGGTTCAGTGCTGGATTATTTTGCAAGAGCGTTTTGGGGCCGGGGTCACCCCAGCAACTTGCACGTGGTGCACATGGTCTCTATAGTGGCTGAACATGCACAGGTAAATGGAGTTTCTGTTGGAACACTTTCTCTTGTCTCTTGTTTTATTTGCAGAGCACACAGGGTTAGAACTTTTCGCCTCAGTGGAGCTGAGCGCCATCTGGGCAGAGCGAGGCCGGGAAGATAAATGGTGAATGACTTTCACCTACGTGCCACACCGGTCTTGTGTTCCAGCGAGGGCCGACGGGAGTACTTAAGGAGAAGAGACAGCCTCAGATGGGAGTAAGAGACACGTGAAGCTGCCTGTATTGGTCTGTGTGTCAGAAGTGCAGGTATGTTGAAAAAAAGTGCATATGTTGAATGTACGGCTGAAAGTTCTTATTGTGGAACACTGAAAAGTATTCGACAATAAATATCTGTGTTTGTCAACCCGGTCCCAGCTTTCTCCTTTGCTTAATTGTTACAGCATCCCTTTATGGGATTTATCTGTGGTGTCAGAGTCGCTCTCATCTGCTCCGTTCAAGTCTTTAATATCAGTATCTGATACATTTCTGACTCTTAAAATGGCCCTGTTATTAGCACTAGCATCGTTTAAGAGGGCTGATGATCTGCATGCCCTGTTGATTAATCTTTTGTGTATGAAATTTGCTCCATGTTTATCTAAGGTCATACTGAGACCTCGACTGGGCTATTTGCCTAAAGTCATCTCTATATCCTTTCACTCACAGATTGTTAATTTTCAGTCCTTTTCTCCTCTGCTTTTTGAGTCAGAAGAGCAAAGAAGGCTACATCGATTATGCCCAGTGCAGGCTCTGCGGTTTCTCGAGTGTTATGAGGTGTGTGGTTTCCTTCGCCTCTGGGTATTTGAGCCCATTCTATGATGAGCATGGCATCCTCATGGGCATTAGCTAGAGGTGTGTCCTTGGAAGACATTTGTATGGCG
Organism: Moxostoma hubbsi; assembly: GCA_032164185.1. Lineage (NCBI taxonomy): Eukaryota > Metazoa > Chordata > Actinopteri > Cypriniformes > Catostomidae > Moxostoma > Moxostoma hubbsi. The sequence goes on along the minus strand of JAVLUX010000012.1, from coordinate 13,324,214 downwards.
GCAGGATGTTCCTCTCCACATAATTTTGTTATATTTTATCATTTGTGCAAGAGTTTTTCTCCAGTTTCCCAAGTTCTCTCCGTTGGATCAGGAGTAACTTTTTGAGATTTATATTTCTTTAGTTTGCTTGTGTTCTGCTCTAAGCTTTCCACATGGACTTAGAGAGTTGGCAGCTACTGTTCGAATGGTGTGATGGTATCTCGTCCCAATTATGTCATTACGCAACGACAATGTTTCCTTGAAAGGGAACTTCTCGGTTACAAAGGAAACTTTGGTTCCCTGATGTTGCGTTGCTGGCCATACTAGTTGCTGAATGGCTGCTGTCTGTTACGGAAAATCTGACGAAATGGCATCAAAGCTGCTGCTTATATGGGTTCTGTGTCCCGGCTCCCTATGGGCATATGGGCATCATTAAAGTGCCATCAGCCAATGAATTGCCGTGATTGATACAGGCTTCAGACCAAGTGACTCACTGTAGTAGTCCCAATTGTGTTGTGGCAAGGAGGAGGGCAGGTCCGGGCCGTGATGACGAACGCCCAAGCCCTAATCAGGCTAATCATGCCAATGAGAGGGATAAAGGTGGCAGGAGGTGGCAGTTCGGGAGAGAGAGAGAGAGCTACAGCTAGCTGCCCTGTATATGTTTATGTGTTTTTGTTTAAGTTTATTATTAAACTATTTATATTGTCAAGCCGGTTCTCGCCGCCTCCTTTCCCTTTTACCCCGTTACATGCTTCATTACGCTACATCTTGTTCCCTCTCAGAGAACCGATGATGTTTCGGAAACAGACATGTTTGACATGTCCATGTGTTAAACTCGTCCATATAAGCTCATGGTCAAAAGAGTACACTGTGAAATTTGAGTTATATACCCTAGCCTTAAGGGTCAGAGCAAGGGTGGACATGGTCATGGAAACTCATAAAATTACAACTAAATTACATGTTTGGTGCAAAAAACCTTGACCGACATTACAATTGGAAAAAAATATAATGCCACAAATGTATGATAAAACCCCATTAATATCCACACAAAAGATGTGAAACATTACATACTGTATGTGCATGTGCACACATGCTTGACTTATGGAAAACAAGTTACACAAAACAGAACTGTATTCTAGTGTATTCACTGCATCAGTTTAATTTTTGTCCCCTTGGGCACATAGAATCTATAACTAGAGAACTCTTTAGGTGTTCACCAGTGGTGCACAACTGAGACCTGTAGTCCTGGTTTGAGATCAAGGATGCTACAATCAGAAGGTTTTGAGCCACATTAGCCTCTTCCCTGTTAAATATTGTCTTTGATCCTGCAGCACAAGGCCTGGGGGAAATTCAGAGTAAGCCAGTCAAACACAGTGAATCTTTAGATCACGCACCTACACTCATCTGTTGGCAGCCTGGTGATAGATGCAGTTCCTAGTAATGTAACATCTATAAAAACACAGCACCTGGACTTATGCCATATACTGAAAGCCCCTGCTGGGGGTTTGAGAGGGTATTGGAAAAAGAGATTTCTGCAATAAAGCCACTAGCTTTCATAAAAATCACATATGTGGCTAAGTGCAAGTCTAGTATGTGAGCGAATTTAAAATATCAAAGCCTCTAAGGTCAGGAGAACGCTCTGTCCTTAAAATAAATTGAAGAAGTCATCCACTCTGGAAAGTTCAACACCCGAACTTTGAGACATGTGTAAGCCAAAAGAGCAAGATCTCTTTAAACAACGCTTTCATGCCAAGCCTCAAGTTCACCTCTGTGTTCAGACAAACATGCCTGAAGACGAATAACGATGCAAAAGACTGCCAATCGTCTTGGCAGCCACCTCGAGAATTTCCATAAGTTCTAATTGAACTGTTGAGGCAACAACAGTGTGCAAGACACTTAGATACAGGGCCAAGGAGCATTTAGTCAATGTAGCCTATGGCCGAGACCCTGAGTGTGAGAAAAGACGGTAACAAGAAAATGCTAAGGCCCACTGCAAATATTTAATAGGCTTGATTAGATAATACACCAGTCCACTGAGGGATTAGCTAAGTGCCATGAATACTATTATGCAAATACATTGCTAAATGCTCAACACCACCTGAATGGAATATGATGCCGATGTGTCAACCCCATTACCCCCCCCCCCCCCCCCCCCCCCCCAACCATACAATAAGTGATTTGTGACTGAGATTAACATCTACCTATCATCTTCTTTTGTGAAAAGATTCTGATTAGGAATCTGAAGTCACTACTGCTTGAAGCACCTAAAAGTAGAGCAATATCCAATGTGAGCAATCCAGAGGGATTGAGGTGAGTTTGACAGCAATGAGGAAAAGAAGAATGTGTTGTTTGTGAACCTGAGACAAGTGTTGTTTGGGGACTGACAACTCCATGATGTGGTCTTGCTCACTGACATGGCGAAGGCAAAGCAATAAAGCTAGTGTTGGCCCAAGACAAAGCCCACATTCAGACACACTCTCTCAACTTACATTTTATGTGTCACCCAGACACAAAAAGATAAATAGGCTGACAGATTTAGACACAGATATAGTCCCAAGAAGATATTGGTCTCACACCTTCACAGACCTTCTAAAAAGTGATGTTTAAGTGTTGGAATGTTCAGTCCCATAACTCTTCCAGAGAACATCTTCATCCAGGGCTAGAACTCAATGTAGATTTTAACTTATATTAAACCTACAGGCAGTGGGGATGTGTCAACAAAATCAATAGCAATCAATTCGCTGAGCATACCTCAATAAATGTGAATAATATTTTGTCAGAAAAGAGATATATGGAAGGCCAAGGATGTCCGATATATATGACTGAAATAATTCACAAGGAGATGAGGTAATTTCATGTTGCACTACACAATGGTATGACACATCATATATATCACATGAGAAGTGTAGTCAATGAAATATACATACTGCCTATTCGTACAGAATCCAATAATATGCTCTGACTGTTACCATAAAGGCATCCAACCTCCCTTTAGTTGGAATAAACAGATTTTATACAACGTGGAACACGTTTCCTCCAATATCTTTCAGGTACATATTCCACAACATGCACAAGTGCTTTGAGGAGCAACAAAAACCCTAAAAGGAGGTTGTTAGATTTCCATATATAGCATGCAGGGTGCATTATAATTTGCATTACTGTAGTGTAGAGGGAAAAGACCTTAGCAAAATGGAGATAAAATTGGGCTGTGGTGCAGGTAATCATTATCACCAGTTTTGTCTAGCATCCCAGGGGGGCTCCATACTTATCCCGAACAAAGTTTCTTTACATGAGTTGGTGAATAGACATGTGAAATTTTCAAAAAGAAGCTTTGGCTATGTAGCCAAGAAAGGAAGATGAATTTGCATTTGGCAGAAGCAATGCAGTCAGTTCGATATGCCTTTCCAATCTCTCTCTCTCTCCATCCAGAAAGGTTTAGTGTTCGCCTAGGTTTCGTGCTCCTACTGGTCCCATCTCAATGGATCCATGCTTCCAGAATAATGTGAGTGGGTGCATTCGCTTTGTGTAATCCTTGATGAATGACCTTGACTTCAAGGCAAGGCAGCATGACGGGGAAGATGTGAACAAGTCCCAGAAAGGAAAGCTGGCCATAATAGCATCACTTGAAGGCATTGAGAACATAATGGTACCACATATATCCAGTGAATGCTAATGAGAGCACCACCAAGAACAGTGTCACACACTCAAGTTTACAATGTCCACTCAGAAAATAATTACATACAGAACAATTTTACCCAAGCGCCACTGCAAGGACAGCCAAAATTCATCTCACATGGGAGAAAAAGCAGGGCCGATTCTAGGGATTCCAATCCCAGCTAAAAGAAACAACTATCAATATGCCACTCATAACCTGATTTATTTGAAAACTGTGAACACTGTATCTTTGGCACTATAAAATTACACTGTTTGAGTGGCCCATTCAGCCCAATGCAGCGACATTTGCTCTCAAAATTGGTTTATATATCAAAAACCATATTGTAATGCCCATTTTTTAATAATCCAGTGCTGGAAATTAAGAGAAATTCTATAATTATATGAGGAATTAAATTTAAATGAAAACTACCCCCTCTTAAATAATTTTCTCTTTATTTGTAACTTGACAAATATGGAGTAAAAAATAAATCAACTTGTTTTTAAATCAACCTTACCACAATGCAAAATGTCACATTATACCACATTTCAGTGTGATGTTGTTGATTATTATTATAAACTTTCCTCAAGAAACTTGACATATTCTGAAAGCAATGCAACAAAGGTAATAATCCATACGTAAATTTTATATATATATATATAAAATTTACGTATGGATTATTACCTTTGTTGCATTGCTTTCAGAATATGTCATATATATATATATATATATATATATATATATATATATATATATTAGCGCTGTCAATCGATTAAAATTATGAATCTAATTAATTACAAGGTGTCCCGATTAATTAATCGTGAATAATCGCATATACAAATATTTGCTGAGAAAGCCCCTCATATAACAATAATTCAATATATAATAATACATAGTTATCTTTAAATGTAATATATATATATTCAGATAATTAAAATGCATTACATTCTTGTGGCAGAAGAGTTAATCATTGATAAGACAATACAAAATGCGGCTTTAGAATTCAATGTATTGTTTACTACCATATTATTGATCAAAAGTCAATCATTGGCATACAGTTCACAACAATCCATTTCACAAGTGAATTTGTCAATCAGTTGGAGATTTATTATGAGGGCTTGTTTAAGAGCCCGTCAATTTACACCTGCAACAGACATGTTTGTGTAGTGTTTCGGGTGCATTGTGTCATAACCTTAAAATGTTTAGGTCACTGTGTCAAGTTAAATATAGTTTAATACTCAATCTTTAAACACATCTTGAGATCCATTAGTACGCATTTGCGCACTTTCAGGTGTTTTGAACGCAAGAGCGTAATGCATGTCTGTGTTGTGTGTCCGCTGAATGTTGTTTTCTTCACTGTATAAACTGCACATTGCTCATACAGCTGACATTTCACTTACTGCCCTCTGGAGTAAACAGTTGGTACTACAAGCTTGTATTTCTTAGGAATCTTCCCTATTATGGTTCGGGGGCAGTGCGATTAATTGCATTAATTATTTTAACGCGTTATTTCTTGTCAAATTAATCGCACTGAATTAATGCGTTAAATTGACAGCCCTAATATATATATTTAGAGACTATTTGAATATCTGACAGCAAAGCCGGTTTGTTACCTATTTTTTTATAGGTTATTAAGGGTGATGAGGTTTAGTTAAAATCTGCATGACAGGTGACATAATTGTTTGTGCATGGCCATATCGCCCACCCCTACTGGGTGTACACAGCTATAAGCAATGTTTTCAGTAAACAAGGAGAGATAATTCATACTTTTAAGGAGGCTGCAGTGCTCATAGATTTGGGAGCTGACGAATAATAACAGATTTTGCAGGGGGGCTGAAATGAAACTACCTAGAATAGAAGTAAAGCAATCAGCATGGTAGAATGGAAAGTCAAAAGCAAGTTTTGAAGAGACATCTATAGACACAAAGACCAAACTTCTCTTATAAAAATACAACATAAGAAGTGTGCTTGCTTACATTTTATACAATAGATGGCAGTACATTTGAAATATCATTAAGTATGTTCCAGCATCAAATGTCTTTGTGTGAAGTAGCATCATCGCATTGCATAGTGGCTGGAGAGCCGGATTCAGACAGGAATACTTTAAAGGACACTCTCAGCCATACTGTGTACACACAGCATGAGACCAGACAGCCTTAATAGATAACTGTTGGGGGAGTCACAATGCAAACCTCTTATTAACAACAAGTCACTGTCAAGTCTCTTGAGCCAAAATAACTTCCTCCTCAGGAAAGCTTTTGTGCATTTGAAGGACAATGTGCAACGGAAATGCTCAAATATATATTTCTTGCTGAACATTAAACCCCAGTTGCAGCAGATTCATTTTCTCAGAGTTGTCAGTTTTAGAGTATTCATGGCAGGTTTTATTAACTGGGAGAACAGTTCAGTAAATAATTATTTAATTAACATTTTGTTAATGCGCCATTAGTATTGCATAGCCAGACCTTTGTAAGTCTGGTCCACTTTACAACTTACTTTTCCTAAGAACCACCCAATTATGGAAATACATAGTCTGATCATTAAGTCAATTGAATGCCTTATTGATGTTTAATGGCAGTAAACTAGAAATCGTTGATTTCTGATGGTTCCTTCCTATACAAGTCTACTCTGTTGACACCGTTGCCATGTATTAAATGCATGGTGTGTGTGGCACGGTGGAGGGCGGGACCGGCGCGTGATTACGCACGCCCGGTCCCGTATCAGGCTAATTGAGCCGTCAAGAGGGATAAAGGCCACTCGCAGACGGCGATTGGGAGAGAGAGCTTAATCAGCAGACATGTCTGTTGTCCTATGTGTTTGTTTTAAGTTCTTCATTAAATTATTATTTATATTGACAAGCCGGTTTCTCGCCTCTTCCTTGCCCATGAATTTGATCTTCTTTACATTGGTGCCGAAAGCCCGGGAAGGAAGAGGGATACGCTGTAGCGGAGTTCTCGCCACTTCTCAATGGAGCAGCCGCGGCCATCTGCCGGGAGACGGAGGAACCCAGCCACCTGGACGCGGAGGAACGGCCGCCGACCGCGAGGGGAGGAGGGGCTCCTGGCCGACCGCCTGGAGCGGTTAGGGCCGCTGCCAGGGGCGGGGGAGTCCCCTAGTAGCCGCTGGAACGCGGCGGGGTTGGAGACTGCCGACCGTGTGCGGGGAGGGGCTCGCCACCGACCGCCTGGAGCGGGAGAACCGCTGCCAGGGGCGGGGGAAGGCCCCTTCGACACCCCGGGAACGCGGCGGGACTGCCTCCGATCTGCCCGGAGAGGCGCGGCTGTTGTCCTGTAGAGGGTGGAGAAGTGGCTGAGGAACGAGCTATGGCGTATCAGAGAACCGGCGAGTACGTTTTTTTTTCTTTCTTTCCTTTAATCTCTCTCTCCTCTCTCTCTCGATACCGCTCTGCGTTGGCCTTTTCCCTCTTTTTTAAATTATGGTGTTTGTGGGAGGGGAGGTACTGCCCAGTGCAGGAAACCCTATTTTTAATTGTTGTTTCCCTCCCCTTGCCCCCTCCCTCGTCAAGGCTGATGGGGATGACCCGCCGGCAGACCGCGCGGAAGGCGCCCCCCCCCAGGGGATGTACGTCAGGCCGGGGGTCCCCAGCCTGAGAGAACGGGGGAGGAATGTGGCACGGTGGAGGGCGGGACCGGCGCGTGATTATGCACGCCCGGTCCCGTATCAGGCTAATTGAGCCGTCAAGAGGGATAAAGGCCACTCGCAGACGGCGATTGGGAGAGAGAGCTTAATCAGCAGACATGTCTGTTGTCCTATGTGTTTGTTTTAAGTTCTTCATTAAATTATTATTTATATTGACAAGCCGGTTTCTCGCCTCTTCCTTGCCCATGAATTTGATCTTCTTTACAGTGTGTTCAACGATAACTTCATTTTTCACTGTTGCTATTTAATTTCTACATAATTTGCAATGTGATTTCTTGTCATTTGGACTTTGTGTCTCGCATATACTGAGATACTGCAGTAAGATACTCCAGACCTAAATCAATTAATTTTATAAGCCACTTGACAAAGTTGGATTTGTCAAAAATAAAGTTGGGATTTTGAGAGGTTAAAGGCATAATATTAATAAAGTCAATAATGAAAAACAGTCAAAATGCAGAGATTTAATACAAAATAAATTGATCAATTGTCACACATTATACATACATTTCTGCATATACAGTGAAATTATTTATTTTTCACATATCCCAGCTAAGCTGGGGTCAGAGTGCAGGGTCAGCCATGATTCGGCACCTCTGGAGCAGATAAGATCAAGGGCCTTGCTCAAGGGTCACACAGTGGTGTCTTGGTGGTGCTGGGGCTTGAACCCCTGACCTTTTGGTCAGTAACCCAGAGCCTTAACCGCTGAGCCACCACTGCCCTCGACTTGTGTAGGTATGGAGGAATGTACAGCCACAATAAAATTAAATGTGAACGATGTGTGGGCTGACAAGAGGGCTACACCAATTCTTAATTCTAACAACAATGTCTCGTGTGCATGAAGTTTCAACTAAGACAATAACATTTTAACCAGAGTGTACAATTTCTAGTGCCCATGGTTCAGAGAACCATAATGTTTGTAGAAGAGATGAAGAGCTATTGCTCTTTGGCCTACAAATAACTAAATATTTTCATACACACAGACAGAGAGAGACAGGTATTGATTTTGGGTAACCTCTGTGAAGGGGCTTGGCTCCTTTGCAGTAATAAGAGGGCAAAAAGCCAAGGCATGCACTGGGAAACCCACTGGTGTTTCTATCTATTTAATCCACTCTAATCCTAAACTCACCTAAATTTACACACTCAGCCCTAAAACAGGCATACATTTGGCATACAACTTTCACAGATAAAAAAATAAATAAATCCAGTTTCCAGTATACTTTTTTTTTTTTTTTTTGCTGTCAAGTAAACATATCTAAGCATCCTTAAAATAAGCTATATTTACTTGAGAAGAAAAATACATATTAAGCATTGTTTTTAAGGTAAATCTAACTTTTTTTTTATCGATTCCAATTCTCATATTTATTTATTTTTCTGTTTAAGCATAAACCATACAAACTTTTGTTAGATTTCTCTGAAAACAAGAGTTAGGACAATGTAAAAGAGTGGGATTCTCATTTGAAGCACAGGTCTTGGTGGGTGATTGTATGTATGTCTCTTGCCCATCCATTTCTGACTCTAGACGCCTGAAATATTCACTGAAGCCATGTTCAAGGCAGCAATCATAAAACAATAATAATAAAAAAAAAAAATAATAATAATATATATATATATATATATAAACACTCCCTGGAAATACTAATTCATTGTAAGCCTCCCATGAAGATACAGAGAGAGAAAGAGAAATAAAGAAGTGGAAAATCAGAGGCTGGGTGAGATAACGAGAGGGTGTGTGAGCAAAGACAGCCAGAATAGATTGATATAGCAATTATCCCAAATCTTATTCAAAAGCAATGAATACATCTCCATATATTAGCCTCCCCTGCTCCCAGTACACTTCTATATGTATGTGTGCCTCATGACACAGGTGTTTACACCTGCATGGGCATGTATAAGCATGTTAACATGGTGAAATTACAACATCCACCTGAACAATTATATTCGCTATTTTAAAAAATTTTTTGCACACAAACAAACATATACAATACTTGTATTATGCATGTGCGTAGCAATCAATGCAAAATGATGGGGATAGAATGGGGATGGAGAGGGGGATAAAATACTTCGTGCTAGATGACATATATAAGATATATATTTGTTTTACATTAATTAAGTCCAGAATCAACTTTATGCTGCTTTAGTAACCGATGTTCTGTAAAATGAAAAGGAAACATTTGGAATGTGCAGATTTCATTTAACACAAAGCTTTAGATTTCATTCAGCCTACTTTGTAAAAGGGGTCACATTTACATTGAGGATCTACAGTTTTTCTACCTCATCTAACCTTTAAAAAAATGTATTTTGTTTGTATAACTTAATGTAATCTGGTTCTTGATTTCCCTGACAACCAAAGCCATTCATCCATGCACAATGTCAGGTCGCTTTAAAAGTAGACTATACCAGCCATATACGGTTGCCAGATTTCCATCTTTATGAAACCATGAGTGAAAGCTAATTCTAACAGCCAATATACAGTGTTCTGACAGCCAGTGTTGGATGAAAAGCGCAAATAGATTTGCTTGTAAGTGCGAGTGCCGAATGCGTGCGTTATTAAAAGAAAGGTTCTTCCACTTTCAGATGCGAGATATAATACCATAATGACTTCAACAGATGCCACATGGCAACTTGCATCGCACTTGATATCTTGACAGTACAAACACGAGTGAAGATTATTTTGCCACGTTGTGTTCGTGATCAATGACCGGTTGCTAAGATTCAGCTCAGGTGAGTGACATGGTCACCTTGGAAACAACACTACAAGCTCACGTAGTACATGGCTGAGCAGCTGTCTTCTTGAGATTGCCCAGTGTATTTTACCGTTTCTATTTCCACATATACACATTTGCTGTATTAAACACACATGAGATTTTATTGAAAGTGAGGTGGACATTTCTCCTCCATCCCTTGTATTTTCTACACCCCTGGTATAAAGGGTCCAAATTATATTTTTTGCCACATTTGCCAATTGTGGGTGAATTGACTTCTTTGGTAATCTTGTGACCAAACACCATGATCCTTTTCATCATGAGGTTTGATGTTATTGATATGTTGCTATATTTTATTTAGGCTCTGAATACAGGAGTTGATGAAACTGATTGTTTCATTTGATTTGTTTTGAGAGAATCGACAACATCCTTTAAAATGCTTCAGTTAGAGTTCAGCAGGAGAGAGAATTTCATATAGGTTCAGAATGAAATGAGGGTGAGTAAATAATCACAGCTGCCATTGAATTGAGAAGATGGACTGATGTATTCATTATAAAATCTTATTTTTGTATTCTGTATACTGTAAGAAAAATTATAATAATTTTAATGTTGCTATTACTAACACAATGTCGAGAACTAGCAACTAGCTTTATTATTAATTAAATTAAGGCAATTTTAATTACAACACCCAAAACATTCCACGTACAAACACCTTTATAATTTTTTAATTTATGTATTCATAATTTTTTCTACTGGCACAATCCTTCTACATGACAGAGATTTAAATGAAAACTTGGAAGTATATTCATCTAATCTTGTCAATCACAATGCAGAGGTACATAAATGTCTGCTTACCTCACTCCTGACAATCCTTCATTCTTCCACCACACCAGCTCCACATTAAACTTTCATTAATTAATTTATTTATTCCATGTCACTGTGTTGACATAAGATGATTTAAGGATTACAACAAGCTCATCTAACATGCTTCATTAGGGGTTTGTCAGGTATAAACGCCAATTTGACAAGTGCTTCTGTACCACAGATTAATTTATGGCAGGGGGTCAGTGCCATTTTGGGTTCTCATTGTCATTTGGACTCATGAAGTGGCATAACTGGGAATGTGACAGGGTCAGAATACAAAGGGTCTCTTACAAGGGGACTGGCAGCCCTGAGCTACAATATCCACTTACTGCATATGAGAGTGAGAAGAGGTCATGAACTGACAAAACACATATACATACACACACACACACACACACACACACACACACATATATATATATATATATATATATATATATATATATATATAAACAAGAGCAAATTCACACACACACAACTGTGTTAAATACAACTGTGAAGATCCAGGCAGACACAAAAGCCACACAAATGAAAGCTGACAACTTCAGAATGCTCAAACCCTTAATGTGTTTCTTAAAACACTTGGGCAAGAAGGAAGGAGAAGGAGGAAAGGGAAAGAAAGGAATAAGAAAGAAAGAAAGAAAGAAATATTACAATGAACTAAACAAAGGAGTGCTGGCATTGCTAATACTGATACAGTAACAATGACGTAGTGAAACTTTGACTGCATCGGAAGAAGTCTGCTCTGTTACTGTGGAACAAAATAAGCCAAAATGAAAGCAACAGTGTGAAGCATGCTCCTTTTCAGATAGAGATAGGATCCTGCATGCTGCAACACTGCCCTCTGCTGGTTACTGAGTATAGTACAGAGTTTGACCAGTGGTAAGAACTGTGTCAAGCCAAAAGATGCTCTATGAAAGCAGGACTGAAACGTTTATAATAATAACTACATTACATCACAAAATGCATTTGATCGGGGACATTTATGAATTTGCAAATATTTTACCAAACCAATATGACTTGCTTTCTTCCATGAAACACAAAAGGAGATGTTAGGCAGAATATTAGCCTCAGCCACCATTCACTATAATTGTATCTACCTTTCAATGAATGTGAATGGTGACAGTGGCAGCCAAATCCTAACTTATATGTTTCACGGAAAGAAAGCAAGATAAACAGTTTTGAAATATCACAAGGGTGAATAAATGACATAATTTGCATTTTTGGGTAAACTATCCCTTTAAGGAAAAACAACTTTTAACGTCAACAGCAATAATATCAGTGGCAGCAGAGGCAATCAAAACTGCAGTTTATCTTCTCTCCATCTCCACTAATGAGAAAACAAAACAGGTACTTTACAGCAGAGAAGCCTACAGTGCGTGCCTAAGAAATCGATTTGTTTTTAAAAAGCATACTGAAGCACACTGAATACACAAATGTCTGAATTGGGATTTTTTTTATAGATTTTATCTTATTTCTTTAAAGCACTGCAAAATTTGCTCAGAGACTGCAACTTGAGGATCAAAACTAGAAAAGTATTCTCTGTGGACAGCAACACGTGTGTGTTGGTAGCAGTGGTGGCTTGTGCATTTTAGGTCTAGACCTTCAGTGCGATTCATGCCATTAAGAAAACACAGTTTCACAATGAAATAAGAGACCGTATGCACCGTATCATACATTACGTGGCAGTCAACTAATAATACAAAATGTACATTTTCATAAAACGTCCAAGAAAGCCAAAATCAAGGAGGTATAATATGAAGAAAAAGTTCTCTAATAATATTAGTGATTTAAATGTTGCTTGCAGTAAATTTTGTTTCGTCAGGGTACATGATTACTTTTCAAAACTTGAACCGACATTGAATGCTCCAGCAGACTAATTTACACTTCGAAAAGTCCTGCTGTTTCCATAACAATGGAAAAAGCACTTTTTGCTTGAAGTAAAAATCAGCCCTCCTTTCCTGTTTAATTAATCTATCGTACGATCATGCAGAACATCTCAGGTTTTTAAACCCATATGGATCTCTTCCTCAACGGCAAAACCAGCAGTGATGTCTCGTCAGCAAGATCTCACACGCTCTACGCTTTCAAATAATTATGTACATCTCTTTAGCGTGATTGCGTCACTCAATGCCAGCTAGAAGGCCTGGACTGGACATATCCTAAAGACCACACCCACCAAGAACAAATAAATGAATCTGATTGGTTGATGAATCTGACAGTCTGACTTTAGATGCCCATTCATTTGCACTGTTGAGTGATTCTGACAGGGTGGAGCTCAGACTCAAGAGCTGCTCTGGCTAAGGAGCATACGATTTGTGAAACAGTTGTCACACTTAGCTTATAACCATCGAGGAATGAATTCTGATTGGATAAACTTTTAGTTTTTTGCTATTCGTTTGAAGATGAATTAGGAGCGGAAAGCGATTGAAAATACATAGGCAAAAAGGTGGATGAGAATGAAAAAAATATTTAATTATTAGGCATGTTACACCAGCAGAAAAGGCTTTGCTGGCATTGAGAAATCACCTCTGGTTGGTAGCATATTATCAGTGCATACTCCGCTGATCTAATACGCCACGTTTCTCCATGATTTGGATCTACAGACTTAATATTTAATAAGGCAGACCCTGCAATGTTTGTGCCTACGTTTACAAGTATACTATATGTTTGCTTGTGTGTGCGATATGTGTGTGTGCACGTGTGTGTGTGTGTGTGTGTGTGTGTGTGTGTGTGTGCACTCTGCAGGGGTCAAAGTGACATTTTTAAATAAACAATTTCAGACTATGTCATCAGCTCCTCAATAATAAACCGTCCTAAACAAACATCAAGTGCTTATCCAGTGCTGTTGCCCTTTTACTGACATTACTCTGCAGCCTCATTTACACCTTGCATTTACATGTATTATATCCAGATAGTATTTGGATATTCTATATCTGGATTGCAGTCAAATGCATCTCCACTGTGATTGGATTGAGAGGTAATTATTCTTGGTCACTCCATACATTTTTGCCCATCGTATTGCTATGAAATGGATGCAAATTGTAGGAGAGACTGACATTTTTTTTTCATTATTATTATTTATTTCATGGAAATCGCTGACAAAATATCTTACCTACGACAAGTTCAGAGGGAAAAATACACAGCATGTATACAGGCACACACACACTGTTCAAAGTCACTTGAAATCAAATAATACATCTTTTAAATTTGCTGCCCAGAATTAACATAATCATGGAATTGCATATAGCACTTGCATATATCATGGGAATTGAAGATTTATATCCATTTGGTGGAGACACATCTATGTGGCCAAGTGTAGGCTAAATGGAATGTGCTTATTCAATCAGACAGCAATCTGATAATTAAAAATGCATGAAGTGATCATGTGTCTTGTTCGGTTCGATCCGGACTGCAAGACATCATCTCACCGCTTCTACACTTTAGGTTAGCAGTGCAAAAATGCAATGCAGCTGTGTACACCGCAAGCATTAATATTTTGTCTCTAGCACAGAACAAGCTTTATTAATGCCCTTTCGCTCTCCACACACTTGTCTCTATCTCTAAGCCGACTCACAGAGCTGAAGATTTGGTTATTTTAACGACAGTAGACCGTCAGAAGATGAGAAATACAGTGAGCAGCAATATAGATGGATACCAGCATATTTTACTAAAATAAACTGCAGAAACAAAACTGAAGCAAAGTGAAACAATCTTCATGTGTCTGATATAACTCTGACAGTTCAGCTAAGCAATGTTTGTGGCAGGACAATTTATGGTGGTTCCAGAGAGTCTTTAGACTAAAAAACTGTATTAATCAGTATGTTTCCAGCCTACTGACAATAAAGATTAAGATAATAGAGATTATATGAAAATGAATCAGTCAAGAGATAACATCATTGCTGGCATGGTTGACAAGAAAGACAACCAAAACATTGAAATGACAAGTTCTCTGCTTATGATGAAAAACATTGCCATTATTTGATAGTCAGCCCATTTATACTTAAATGTAGCAAACAGTTTTGAAACGGCACTATTTAGATTTACGTTGTTTGTTTGTTTATTGTTTTTTTGTAGATTTGCATTTTACATTACCTACATTTTCTCTCAGGGTTTACCCCTGATCCCCTTTAGATTTTTTCACACTAGTGCCATCTTTTAATGAAATGGAAATGAAAATCGAGGCAGTGAGGGATAGACTTACCATCTCTTCAATGGCACGAACAGTATAAAGCTGTAAAATCTCCTAGATCACATTTGATTTTCCACAACTCGTGCTGTCTGGAGCTCTTTGCATACTTGGACAGATATTTGATCAATGTTTTGGCCATGGATCAATCCAAAAACCCTTTAAACTGCAGTACAGCCCATTAAAGAGACACAGCCTTGCTGTCATTCCCATTAGATGGCGCTAGCGTGAATAAGGTACAGCATATTTTCTATGTATATGTGAATGGTAGAAGATCCCCCATAGTCCACTACTTTGGTTGTCTTTGGGCCACAACAAATTTTTGTCCAGTTATTAAAATACTAAAGTACTAAACAAGTAAAGTAGTTGCTGTCAACTTGGAAATGTAAAATAACTATTCCCCAAAAAAATTGCATTTCACACATTGTCATTAGTCAGAATGGCTATGAAATGATACAAGTTATTATTGTCCAGACTTTTGGTGGGATGGAAATGTCGAGACCGGACCTCTTGGAAATTTAATTGAACAACCCTGCTGTAAATAATTCTGTCTAAACTGTAAAATTGGTTTACTTCCTCTCATGTGTGTTCAGAGTTTTGGGATCACTCTGTTTAGAAACCCAAATAAGAGTAAGATGTTTTCAGCTCAGGATACAGAAACAGGGATTAATCCTTCCTCCCCTTTCATTTATCCAACCACTTTGTCTTCTCGTAGAGATCTTAAAAGGATGTTCTAGGTTTAATACAAGTTAAGCTCTATCAACAACATCTGTGATATGCTGTCGATTACTACAGCAATTAGACTCATTTGGCTGAAAACAATTGGCCAAAAACATTTGGATTCTCTGTTAAGCCATGAATATCTATCCACATATTCACTAATAAACAGATGTGTGAAAGCTAGTGGTTAGCCGTGTCTCTAAGCTTTATGAGAAATGCAGGAGGTATGGGAGAATGAGACTCATTAGAGTGATTTCTCCACACTTTACAACTGTCTCGCACCCCCGCTGTAATTCCTACACCACTAATCATATGCATAACTGATACAAAATCTAATGCTATCTTATGCAGTAGCTGCAGGAATATCTCAGTGTATACTGACCATCGAGAATGAGTCACCTTATATAAGAGGCGATGTGATTGACTGACAATTTACTGATATGTTCTATATTTTATAATGCATAAATTATATGAATTCAAAGTCATGCAATTATCAAAATAATTAATCATTATCATTAATCGATTTTCAAAATAATCATTGATTGCAGCACTAATGCAAAGTACTGTATATACAGGACAAATGTAAATGTAAAGTATAATTCATTTATCAAGTTGCCAATTAACTAATCAAATTAATTGTATATATTTGAATATCACATTTATAAATGTGTGCCGAGAAAGCCCCACAAATAGCTATATTTCAGTTAAACTGTACAGCTGTGCATTACCTATACATCTGGAGTTGTCCCCTGCTTAAAACAGGTTTTACTTCAAGCTTGAATTTGTTGGTAGGAATATTCCTTTTAAAGGTCCTGGGACAGGATTAATTGGGTTTAATTCCAATCCACATCTCAGAATAGCATTCTGAGACAATATTCTTCTCACCACAATTGTACAGAGCTGTTATCTGAGTTACTGTAGACTTTGTCAGTTCGAACCAGTCTGGCCATTCTCTGTTGACCTCACTCATCAACAAGGTGTTTCCATCTGCAGAATTGCCGCTCATTCAATGTTTTTTTTTTTTTTGGCACCATTCAGAGTAAATTCTAGAGACTGTTCAGCAGTTACAGAAACACTCAAACCAGCCCATCTGGCAACAGTAATGTCCTCCACCATTTTAAACAGCACCCATAGTGTAATTAATCAGTCTGTTGTGTCTCTCAACTGTGATGAGCCGTAATGCTGAAGTTGTTAGTTTAAAGCCGTTTAAAGCTATTTCCTAACTTTAGTAGTAGTATAAAGTTCCTAACTTTAGTTTAGTAATATAAGGGATCACGATGAGCTGTTGTATGTAAACGGCTGATGCGTATTCACTTCACGTCACCTAACTGGCTCATATTACACACAAAAATTATCTTTTGCCACCACCTGCTGGTTAACATACGTAATGTAAAAAATAAATGACAAACAGAAGCTCTTAACACATATGCACCACTCTTACACTTTAGTTTAGAATGGCACAAACACAAGCTGATTGATTTACACACGGTGAAGCATTGTAGTGATGATGGTGTCAGACCATCAGTGCTCATGGTACGTTTTTCATCCAATCAGATTTGAGGACCGGAACTAACTGTTGTGTGTGTGTGTGTGTATGTATGTATATATATATATACATATATATATATATATATATATATATATATATATATATATATATATATATATATATATATATATATATACAAACATTTGGCAGTGCAGTGAAGACAAAATATACTTATATTCAAGATCTATTCTCTAAAAGCAAGTCTAAATATCTTATTTGCTGCTTCTGCATCTTTTGAATGCATCTTTTTTTAAAGGATTTTTAGATATTTTAAAATATTAGCATTTTTAATATTATATTCAACATTCTCAGAAAAAGAAATGTCTTCTGCATTATAGCTGCAAGAGAAAATGTACATTGTTTTAAAGTTGTTTTAGATATTTATATTGGAAAACAAGCCAAAACAAAATCAAATCAAAAACGTATTTTGTTGCAGTATATTATGGGGTGAAGACTACCCTCTCTCACCATCCTGTTCACTTCAAACCCTCTTTAACTAACTAAAAAACAAACTCCCTATTATTAATAAAGCTGAAATTTCTCACAAGTTCAGAGGTACGCAAGGCTCTCAAGAAAGACCCCTTGTGTCACTACATTCGACAGACCGTCTCGTTCCCTCCATCAGGGAACGGAGGTTACAACAGTAACCATGACGTTTTGGCAAATGTTGTTTAGTACTTCTTTGTGCATGACACAAGTCATTTTTTCCAACAATTGTTTACAGTCAGATTGTTTCACTTTTAATTGACTATATCACAATTCGAGTTGGTCAGATGTTTACATATACCAAGTAAACTGTGTCTTTAAGCAGCTTGGAAAATTACAGAAAATTATGCCTTTAGGCAATTAGCCAATTAGCTTCTGATATGAGGTGTACTGAATTGGAGGTGTACCTGTGGATGCATTTTAAAACACCTTCAAACTCAGTGACTCTTTGTTTGACACCATGGGAAAATCTAAATAAATCAGCCTAGACCTCAGAAAAAAATGTTTTAACCACCTTGGTATGGTTCATCCTTGGGAGCCATTTCCAAATGCCTGAAAGTACTACGTTCATCTGTACAAACAATAGAACACAAGTATAAACACCATGTGACCACGCAGCCATCATAATGCTCAGGAAGGAGACAAATGATGTCTCCTAGAGATGAACATATTTTGGTGAAAAAAATCAGTCCCAGAACAACAGCAAAGTACCTTGTGAAGATGCTGGAGGAAACAGGTAGACAAATATGTATATCCACAGTAACATTTGTCCTATATTGACATAACCTGAAAGGCTGCTCAGCAAGGAAGAAGGCACTGTCCCAAAACTGCCATAACAAAGCCAGACTACAGTTTGCAAGTGCACATCGAGACAAAGATCTTTTTGGAGAAATTTCCTCTTGTCTGATGAAACAAAAATGTAACTCTTTGGCCATAATGACCATGTTTGTATGAAAAAGAGTGAGGCTTGCAAGCTGAAGAACACCATC
This sequence comes from Moxostoma hubbsi, assembly GCA_032164185.1. NCBI lineage: Eukaryota > Metazoa > Chordata > Actinopteri > Cypriniformes > Catostomidae > Moxostoma > Moxostoma hubbsi. The sequence goes on along the minus strand of JAVLUX010000012.1, from coordinate 13,305,424 downwards.
CCAACCATGAAGCATGGGGGTGGCAGCATCATGTTGTTGGGGTGCTTTGATACAGGAGGGACTGGTGCACTTCACAAAATAAATGGCATCGTGAAGAAGAAAAATGATGTGGATATATTGAAGCAACATCTCAACACATCAGCCAGGAAGTTAAAGCTCGGTTGCAAATGGGTCTTCCAAATGGAAAATGACCCCAAGCATACCTCCAAAGTTGTGGAAAAAAGGACAACAATGTCAAGGTATTGGAGTGTCCATTACAAATGTTTCCCATACAGTTGAAATTTCAATTACTGCCTTCTGGAGTAAACAGGTGGTACTACAATCTTGCATTTCTCAGGAATCTTCCTTATTACAATCCGGGGGCATTGCGATTAATTGCGTTAATTTTCGACAGCCCTAAAATATATATATATATACTGTATATATATATATATAAGCGATTAAATTCGATTAATCGCAATTAATTAAAGGGACACCATGTAATTAATTTGATAAAAAAAAAAATTATCTATTGACAGCCCTAATATATATATATATATATATATATATATATATATATATATATATATATATATATATCAATGACAAAATCAATAAGGGCAGATAGTACATGGTCTTATGTGCCCTTCAAGTGGACTTGGAAATATGATGAGTTCCGATCACATGAGTGACCCAGCAAAGTTGGAAGTTCAATTGGGAAACTCAGAATTCTAGATGATACCCGAGATGCCAAAATGGGAGGAGTCATAATCTTTCAACATGCAGGAGGAGAGTACGGATTCTGTAGTGAATGACAAGTTTTATATATATATATATATATATATATATATATATATATATATATATATATATATGCTTTTAATTGTTAACACTTGCAGTTTCAGTCATATTTATGTATGTGTATCTGCAACCATTTGATGGATTTTCAAAATTTTTAGACTGTGAAAATTGCTTATATTTGACAACAATTCCATTATTGTCAGCAGGCTAACAGAGTAATGTATTATGCTATAAAATTAAAAGTTCCTACAAAAATATGTATGACTGAACCTGGCAATGCCCATGTTTCTGTTCTTCTGTTCAACAAAACACTTGAACATGACATACTCATAATTACCACTTCAGAAGTGGGAAGTAGGATTATTCTGAAAGCACATGAAGGCAGCAGTACTCTTCCACAACCACTAGATAGCAGCCTCACATTATTTTCCAAATAGACTCTCAAAGGAAGTTCAACACTTCTGTTATGATTACCATTAAAATGTTGCCTTGCTTAGAATGATTACTTGTTTTTAAGTAAGAAAAAATAGAGCATACAACAGAGAAAAGGATGGGTAGGTCACTTTCCTGCTGTTGTATATATGTGTGCTTTGTAAATGTCACTTAAACAGTTATGATGCCTGATTTAATTTGCTCTTGACTGAAATATAGTTGCATATTGTAGCTTAAAAAACCCTGACTTTGCACTGTGACAATGACCAGGAACTGATGCATTTCTGAATGGTCAAATCAGATTACCGGGTGAAATCTCCTGGTAAAACGCCAATTAAAACATACTGTACATGCCCATACCAACTCACTTATTCATATCAGACATTTGTATACGGACAGTATGACCCTTCTCTAACCCTTCAAGTGATAATACAGTTAAGATAATTACATCTAGGTTGTGTAGACTGGTGTGCATGTACATTAAATGAGTGGCATCAGTAATTTAGTGGAAATTGTGTAAAAGTTTTAAATTATTTCAGATATTCAAAAATATTTCAGAAATGCGAGTGTGAGATGGCCATAAACCTACAGTTGCATGGCAGCTGCTTAAAGGGATAGTTCTCTCGTCATTTACTCACCCTCATGCCATCCCAGATGTGCATGACTTTCTTTCATCTAATTAACTCAAATGAAGATTTGTTTCTCACCAACACCTTGCATATGTGAACACATGGATTTAATCACTGGAGTAATATGGATTACTTTTATTCTCGCTTTATGTGGATTTTGGGGCTTCAAAATTTTGGCTCCCATTCACGTCCATTGTATGGCCCTACAGAGATTTAAAAAATCTTAATTTGTGTTCTTCAGAGGACAGAAATTCAAACACATCTGGGATGCCAGGAGGTAAATAAATCATGAGAAAATGTATTTGGGGGTGAACTATCCCTTTAAGAACTGTAATATGTCTTGATAATTATGGTGCTACATCAATAGGCAGTATGAAAAAATAAATGTAAGGCAAGTCATTCCTTTCAAAGTAATTAGTTACCAAATAGTGCAAGATCAAAATAAATGGGATAATGTACATTCAGCCAGTCTGACATGAAGTGGATGGATTTGCATCCAAATTATTATATTGATATGTACTATTGATTTGAATATAAATGAAACATGAAACTAACATAGCTATGTTGGAAATTGATTGCCTGGGACAACGTTCAATTGGTGAACAGATAATCCCACCCCAAACTCACATCATTAGTTGAGCCAGAAGTTAATGTGTCAGATGGCTCAAACAAACACAGGAATGTTTTGATAGCAACAGAGAGCCAATATGTTTAAACAACAAATGACAAAATCATCATACTAATGGCTTAATTTGAGTTGTCTCTGCATATTAAACAGGGATAGATAAAAATATTCTAACATATAGTGTGCATTGCATAGCAGTTAGTGATTGTATCCCAAATCACCAAATCTGGTGACTGGACACTAAAGGAGTTACACAGAAAACAATATGAAACTCATTGTACTCACATCAAAGTCATTGAGAGCGGCGGCCAGCTCGCCAATGCCAGCGTGCCCGTGCTTCTCTTCGGTAGGTGAGGTGGCCTGGGCAGCACTGGAGATGCCACCGATGGCCTCTTGAACCTGTTTGAAGACATAGTCACGGTTGGCACGTGTGGCGGCAACATCAGGATGGCGCAGGAAGGCCTGTGAGGCCGTGTAAAGCATTGTGGCATTCTTCTTTAAAGCTCCGCGAGCAGCCGCCATCTCGTCCCTGGACTGAGGGTCCTTCAGTTCCTGCCACACACACACAAATTGTGTTAGAAGGTGAATGCAGAAGTGTCATTCACGTAAAATAATGGATACATCATTTATTTTTGTTAAAGTTAAATTTTATTTTCATGCCAGATATGATATGATATATTCTGTTTATAATCTGGAATATCTGTAAATATAATTGGAAAAATATGCTTTCCAATGTTGATTCTATGATCCTGCTTGACTAAATTTACATGTGCAACAGAACCAGTTTTGAAGTGGGGGGGCCCTCTAACAGTCTGGTTGTGACATCATCACTACAACATTAAGAAATCAGTATGCAAAATGTGTTGTACACCCAATTTATTCCAGACGAGCTTCCAAGATTTAAAAAATCATGGTGATTTATAGTTATTTATCTATATAAATATTAGTCAATAACTGTCCCCTTACACAGTTCAAATGTTGACGCAATCAAACTAAAAAGATTTAAATCTGCTTACACAGAGAGAGACTATGTGCTTGTCATTATTTTCAGTTCACACAAACCCCTGCTCAAACAAAACCAGTTTGGAGGTAATTCACAACATTACAAACTTTGATATGAAAATCAGACAAAAAGACAAAGGTAAAAAAGTCTGTGTACTTAAGGTCTTTAAATGAACTATAATACCACGAAGCACTGCCAATGACGTATTTGAAATAAGAATGATGGAAAAATATAAAACAATTGATTTAAAGTTGTTGATTGTACGTACAAAATCAATATATATTTAATAACTATGTATAATTATATATTAAGTATAATGCTAAATATTCAGTAACATACAAAAGTACAAATAGTTTTTGAGCAATAGTTCGATAGCGTCATTCACACTGTGTCATGGTAGTGGGTAGTCTAAAATATTCAATATGATTTAAAAAAAAGTTGAAATAATGTGGACTGTTGGCATCAACAGAAGCATATACCATCGATTAACAACCTCAGAGCTCATGGTAGGTCTTTAAAGGTTTGTCAGTTTTTGTTAATAATCAATTCCACTATGGAAAAAATTTAATGGGATTTTTACTCAAGAACCACAGTGTTGTGCCCAATTAACTACAACAGAATTACAATGACTAAATAGATATTTGGCCATTGGTTAACATAAACCAATAGCTGTACAGTTAAGATGACATTAGCAAAAAAGTCGCAGTGGAGCAAGTTCTAACACTGATTTATCAGAATAGATTTTTTATTTATTTATTTATTTAGTTTTTTTTTAAATAATGTGCACCATTGAATTGTTCACAATAAGACCAAGAGTGTGTACATAGAAAGTCAATGGTGTCATTTTTGATTGCATGCTGACTTTATACTGTACACAATAATAGCTTTTTGTATATTGTAGAAGCAGATATTGTAGATAGCCCACAGGATCCATGTCTAAAGTGATTCTCTGTAATACCTGCTGCCTGCGAGCCGCCACATAGTTGAGCTTCACCATCTCTTTCCCAAACTCCTTAAAACGATTGGCCAAATCCTGCTCATTGGTGGCATTCTTAACGGCTTCAAGAGCTTCCTCCACCTACAAAAACACCAACATCAACACTCACAAACACATTACACAGTTTGGCAGTTTAAACACCATCCATAGAGCAGTTAAAGTGTTTTTAAAGTTCTGCAAAGCAATTCAACTGATACGGTTGAGTGACGGTTAACTTTCATAGGCAAAAAGTATTTTTCAATAAAGATTCTCCTGGGATACATATAATGTAAATTCAGACTTCAAATCATTTTTTTTTCTGTCTGTAATAAGAGTAAAAGAAAAAGGTTATTATGTGTCCCATGTGGGACATCAGAAAGTTTGCCAGCCGCATCCCAATCTCCACAAATTCTAGTTAACTACAATTATGTTTCAATGATTAAAGGGATAGTTCACCTAACATTAATGTTCTGTCATCATTTAACCTCTTGTTCCCATATTTCTAAAATTAAGTAAATGGTGATTAAAATGTACAATTCTGCCTAACATCTCCTTCTGTGTTGTACAGAAGAAATAAATAGGTTTTGAACAATATTAGGGTGAGTACATGATGACTGAAGTTACATTTTTGGATAACTTTACCTTTTAATTTGCTTATTCACAATACAAATCTGAGGCCTCTGGTTAAAAATCGGCTCAGTTTTAAAAGACTAAACTACACTACGAGGCTGTAGTGTAAAAATGGATTTGTGTCTGTTGTCTCAACACCTCTGGGGGAAAAAAGACACAGAAAATAGAATATCATAACTAGAAGCTAGGGATTAGGGGCAAAACTGTGTGAAAATTGAGGTATGAAAGCAAAAAGCCTTAATTTAGCCCTTCTAAAATAGCCTTATCTACCTTGGAAATACAAATGCAAAATGTGAAGCTTAATTGATCACCATCTGCAAGAGAAATTACATGAATGTTCATTATTCACCTCCTAATATTTGTGTGATAAGAACTTTACGATCACTGCAGCTTTTACGCTGGCCCAGATATTTACATAAGAGTTGGAAATTTAATCTCTCAGGCTCAGGCATTAATGTTTTGTGGTCCAGTTCCAGGCGCTCTGACAACTATATTAATCGTGACATCTGCTAAATGAATGTTACCCACAGAATTGTGCTGACAAAAGCAGTAAAACGGCATGTCTCAAATCTATTAAACTCGCTCATCTGGGGCCTGAGTAGCTCAGCGAGTATTGACACTGACTACCACCAATGGAGTCACGACTTTGAATCCAGGCCATGCTGATTGATTCCAGTCAGGTCTATTAAGCAACCAAATTAGCCCAGTTGCCAGGGAGGGTAGAGTCACATGGGGTAACCTCCTCGTGTTCTCGATTAGTGGTTCTCACTCTCAATGGGGCAAATGGTGAGTTGTGCGTGGATTGCGGAGAATAGCACGAGCCTGCACATGCTGTGAGTCTCTGGGGTGTCATGCACATTTAGTCACGTGATAAGATGCACGGACTGACTGTCTCAGAAGTGGAGGCAACTGAGACTTGTCCTCCGCCACCCAGATTGAGGTGAGTAACCGTGCCACCACGAGGACCTACTAAGTAGAAGGAATTGTGCATTCCAAATTGGGCAGAAAAAAAGGGGCTAAAATTGAAAAAAAAAAAATCTGAATGTACGTTCAATGAACAGGAAATCGGCTGATGTTGTGGATAAAAAAAACTTTTTTCTGCCTGTGTGAAACCTGGCATCAGTCAAATTACTTTTTAAATTTAAATATCTGTGCCTCCATCGGGTTCCACATACATTGAAAAGCCACGTTCTACTGGGAAAGATGGTGGCTTTGCTGTTATTTACAGATCTGCTGTGTCTGAAAATAACAGTACCCAGCGTTTCATCATTTGAATGACTTGCTTTTATAATGAATGGTTCTTGTTCTTGTTCTTCTACCATTCTCCGAATCCTAAATCCTCTCTGAACGCATAGAACTGTTGACACTTATTAGTTCCATCTATCCAGCTATGATTTTAACTGTTGATATTAGCATCCATGTGGACAACCCAAATTGTAATGACACAGTAAACTTTCTGGATGTGCTGGATTGTTATAACTTCACTCAATATGTTGACATCCCAACCCATAAATTTGGTCATATACTGTATAAATGTATGTTTGCTCTGTTGGTGTTGACATTGACCAGCTTAAGAGCGCTGAAATTATCACCAGTGATCATAAGCTTCTTACTTTTAATATACAGGAGCTGCTGCTTCTTTAAGATCTTCAAAAGAACATGTTATAATTTTTAGTAATGTCAAACAAATTGATCATGACATTTTTTTCCACTCTGTTTCTGAGTTTCCTATAACTTTGCCTTATCATCTATTTTGTATGTGTTTGCCCCCAGGACAGATCATGTTGTTTGTTTTCAGTAAATCATCTCACTGGTACACAGTTGAGTTAAGGGAATTCAAGGTTAAATGTAGACAACTTCAGCGGCAATATAAAAAATCTGGCCTAACTGTCCACAAGCTCATGTTCGAGCAACACCTGACTGAGCATAATGATGCTCTCATAGCAGCAGGAGATTAACATTATTAAAATATAATTATCAATAGTGCTACAAATCCAAAATTGATGTTGAAGAGTGTAATGAGTTCCTACATTATTTTTCTTCTAAAATTCACATTTTACCAATGTATGTACCTGTCACTGTGTTTTCTAATTTTACCACTGTTAATTAGGGGTTGGCGATATATTGAATTTTACTGATATAATTGAGGTAATTTTGCTGACGAAGTTGAATATTGCAATGATTTTAATGTCCTTTCATTTGGCCATTGAGTCATTCTATGAAATGGGTGCCATTTGGGTCCGCAACGTTTGATGAGATGCATAAGGCACAAACAATGTCCCAAAGTGTTTCCAAAGCTTAAAGTTATTACATCAAGTGTTCTTGTTAACATGATATCTGATACTATTCTATTCTAATGGCGTACATATAGTCCGCAACGGGGTGGTACAAGAAAGGCTCCTATGCTCCAGCGTTTCAGGAAATGCGGTACTTTGTAAACTGTCAAATACACACTGCCTTTTTCTGGCTGTGTCTCATTTCAAAGTCTGCATGCTAGGTAGGAAGTGTCCTTTGAAGGCTGCAGTATACCGAGCGTCCTCCTTTAAACAAGCCTTGTTTAAATGAGATGGCCTTCATAGGACAAATGTTAACGGATCATGTTTGCTATGACAGCACGCCACTCTTTAACAAGTGCGAGCGCTCCGAGTGAGATGGTAACACAGTCCCTTAAAAGGGAATGTATGAGGTAAATTTGTTGGAGAGTTATAAAGATGTAAATTGAAAAGAAAATAGATTTTACAGGTGTACTTTTAGTCTAATACTTTATTTTAATTATATATTAATATAATTATACATATTATATATACTCTGCACCCATCTACTGAGGTACTTCAAATTGGGAATTAACATTACTTGCATTTGAACATCATATTTACCGGCAAATTGGCATTATTTATTTTTTTAGACATTTCCGTAGCAAAGAATTGTGGGTAGAGAGTGCCCACGTAGGATACACTTCATGAATCCTCCAAATTCCCGTGAAAGAAGGTTGCATTAAAAGTGTCCTACTCGCTTTATGAAATGAGACAGCCTCGACCACGTCTGCGGCCGAGAAATGCAAACTCCAGAGGACGCAGCCTTCCAAATGAGACACAGTCTCTGTGTCGAAATTAAAGATCCTTGTAAAGTAAATACAACAGCACTTTCGTTGATAAAATAAAAGCCCCCAGGTGAAGGTGAAGTAAACAGGACATAAATAAATATATTTTGAATAATGCAAATCTAATCATCAGAAAAAATATATAATTCAGCATTATGATATAATAATCAACCTGTAGTGCCCCACAGTAATAATTTAATATTATGCAATGTTCAACTGGGTTTAAAAAATAAGTCAGTGAAGTAGCTTTGCACACCTTGTTCATTCACAAAAAAAGTATTAGTAAAATAATTTAAAGGAAATGATGGTTCCACTGATAATAAATGAATAAATAAATAACTACTTTCGAGACACTTTTCGAGAAATATATTGAATATCGTCAATTGGCTGAAAAAAATAATAGATATACTTTTTTTTTTTTTTTTTTTAAGACATATCGCCCATCCCTACTGTTAATAATGATTTTATCTCTGAATTAGTGATGAATATAAATGCAACTACTTGTATACTTGACCCTCTTCCTACCCCTGTTCTAAAGGGATGCCTGGCATCTCTCTGCCCCCTCATTATGAAAATTGTAAATACTTCACATGATACTTGGACTGTTGCATTGGCTCTTAAGACTGCAGCTGTCAAACAGTCCTTGAAAAGGCTGAGTGTGACATACAGTTGAAGTTTACATACACCTTAACCAAATACATTTAAACTCAGTTTTTCACAAGTCCAGATATTTAATCGTAGAAAACATTGCCTGTTTATGTCAGTTAGAATCACAACAGGATAATAGCAGAGAGAATTATTTATTTCAGCTTTTATTTCTTTCATCACATTCACAGTGGGCAAGAAGTTTACATATACTTTGTTAGTATTTGGTAGCTTTGCCTTTAAATGGTTTAACTTGGGTCAAACTTTTTAGGTATCCTTCCACAAGTTTCTCACAATAAGTTGCTGGAATTTTGTACCATTCCTCCAGAGAGAATTGGTGTAACTGAGTCAGGTTTGTTGGCCTCCTTGCTCACACACTTTTTCAGTTCTGCCCACAAATTTTCTGTTGGACTGAGGTCAGGGCTTTGTGACAGCCACTCCAATACTTTGACTTGTTGTCCTAAATCCATTTTGCCACAACCTTGGAGATATGGTTGGGGTCATTGTACATTTGGAAGACAATTTGAAACCGAGCTTTAACTTCCTGGCTGATATTTTGAGATGTTGATTAAATATATCCACATAATATTCCTTCCTCATGATGCCATCTATTTTGTGCACCAGTCACTCCTGCAGCAAAGCAACCCCACAACATGATGCTGCCACCCCCATGCTTCATGGTTGGGATGGTGTTCTTCAGCTTGCAAGCCTCACCCTTTTTCCTCCAAACGTAACATTGTTCATTATGGCCAATTTGATTCATTATAGGACATCATCTTTGCCCACATGTGCACCTAAAAACTGTAGTCTGGCTTTTTTATGGTGGTTTTGGAGCAGTGGCTTCTTCCTTGCTGAGCAGCCTTTCTGGTTATGTCGATATAGGTCTTGTTTTACTGTGGATACAGATACTTGTATACCTGTTTCCTCCAGCATCTTCACAAGGTCATTTTGCTGTTGCTGACTGATTGCACTTTTTGCACCAAACTATGTTCATCTCAAGGAGACATAATGCGTCTCCTTCCTGAGCAGTATAATGGCTGTGTGGTACCATGGTGCTTATACTTGTGTACTTTTGTTTGTACAGATGAACATGTTACCACAATTTATTTCTGAGGTCTTGGCTGATTTCTTTTGATTTTCCCATGATGTCAAGAAAAGATGCACTGAGTTTGAAGGTAGGCCTTAAAATACATCCAGAAGTACAACTCCAATTCAGTACACCTCCTATCCGAAGCTAATTTGCTAATTGTCAAAAGGCTTGACATAATTTTGGGGAATTTTCCAAGCTGCTTAAAAGCACAGCTAACTTAATGTATGTAAACTTCTGACACACTAGAAATGTGATATAGTCAATTAAAAGTGAAACAATCTGTCTGTAAACCATTGTTGGAAAAAGTACTCGTGGCATGCACAAAGTAGATGTCCTAAACAACTTGCAAAAGCATAGTTTGCTAATATTAAATCTGAGCAGTTAAAAAAAAAATCAGTTTTAATGAGTTCAACCTAAATGTATATAAACTACTGACTTCAACTGTATCTGACAGTTCAAATTATAGACCTATTTCATTTTTCAAGGTTCTTGAACATGTCATTGTGGCACAACTTCACAGTCACTTGACAGTTAATAAATTACTTCACACTTTTTATTCAGGGTTTAGATCTGGACATAGTACTGAGACTTCTCTGGTTAGAGTCATGAATGACCTCCTATCACAGTCAATCCCGGATCCTGTGTTAGTTTTGTTAGAATTCAGTGCTGCATTTGACACTGTTTGACCATTCTACTTGAAAGGCCACTTTCGGGTACTGTGCTGGATTGGATTAGATCCTATCTTACATATTTATCCCAGTTTGTTGTCTTGGGAAAAAACAAATAGGAAACAGCAAAAGTTTGTCAGGGTGTTCCTCAAGGGTCGGTCTTGGGTCTCATATTGTTAAGCATTTACATGCTGCCCCTTGGTCAGATCATCAAGAAATATGGCTTGGGGTATCACTGCTATCACTGATGACACTTAGATCTACTTCAGCACTAAGCCTGATATTATATCCACTTCAACTGTTCTTACTGACTGTTTACATTAAATAAAAATATGGATGCAATTTAACTTTCTTAAACTAGACCGATGTTCTAATCGTTGGTAAACTAGCAGCTACTCAGAAGTGTAATCATTTTAAATTGACATTTGATAATAGCCTGATACTTCCCACAAGCATGCAAACTTGGTGTTATCTTTAATGCACAGTTAACATTAGATGCACACATCAAGAGTGTTTCTAAAACTGCATTTTATCACTTTAGAAATATAGCATCCTGCTCTTTCTCTCATTGCCTGATGTAGAAAGTAGAAAGACTTGTAAATGCCTTTATTTGTTCTAGAATTGATTATTGCTTCAAACTTTTTTCAGGTTTACCATCAAAATCCATTAAAAGATTACAATACATTCAGAATCCAGCTATTTGTTCTCACTAATAAATCACCACGTCAACATATTACTGCCATGTTCTCTCAAGTACATTGTCTTCCTGTCCATGCACGTATAGATTTTAAAACTCTATAATAACATACAAAGCAGTACATGGGACAGCTCCTTTTTACCTATGTGATCTATTTACTCTTTACACACCTTCTCTCTCTCTCCGTTCTGCTGGCTCTCTTAGTCTCCAGCAGCCTTCCTGCAGATTAAAAACTATAGGGAGAGTGTTTTCTCATGCACTACCACTAGACTATGGAATGCGCTGCTTACTGCTATTAGGAATGCTCCCACATTGAACTGCTTTAAGAAATTATTAAAAACTCATCTTTTTAAAATAGCTTATATTGATTGAATCCACTTCAGTTTAATTTACTGGGTCTCAGTTTGCTGTTAAAACAATCAATCAGAGATAAGGGTGGAGCTAGACAGGAAAGCGACTGGACAAGAGAACATACAATTTTCAGGTGAGCCAGTAGTCTCATGACGTCGGCCATGTCAGCTAGGATGAGGAGGCGAGTGACGGCAGATAGGAGGGCACGGGCCGCACGAACCATGGTACCACGTTTCACTGAGGAGCAGGGGTCATCCGCAAACTCTGAGGAGGCCACACGCATGGTATCACCTACACAAAACAATCAGGAAAGACAAAACGACAAATGTTTAGTGTTACACCATGCAGCAAATTCCTCAAGCTTTTAAAAAAATATTTCCACTCAGATCCAAATTAGAATGCATGGACATGCCGATGGTTTATTAATAGCTGGGCAGACTGTTAAGAGTGCTCGTTAGTAGAATAGCACACTTCAAAAACAGTATGTGCAGGGCTGCTGGTGTCTGGAAAATGATGCTCCAGTTTAGGTCAAACTGTGTCATCCATGAATATGCAGTATATTACTTGTGTGACTCAACATTTCGCAACTTTTACATGAAACCTTTTAGAACTTTAACCACAGAAGAGACATCAAAAGCATCATACTGTGACCCTTTGGTACATACCAGTGTATTTTGTTGCTCTGTTCCTCTCTTTTGCACACAAACACACACATACTCTACCAATCAAAAGTTTAGAAACACATGACCAAATTTATGATTGTCATGATTTTACAAACCGCTTGATGAAAAAGTTACGTAAAGTAAACAAAACGTACAAATATTAATTGTGACTACAAATGTATTTACAAAACTATGGTCCCAATCATAATGCCCCCCCCCCCCCCCCCCCCTAAATGATATACCATAATCAATGGAAACATATAAATGCTTGTTGCAACCCCCGCAAAGTTCAAGCCAAATCAACACCCTTGCATGTGGCACCTTTGCATGTGGTTGAGAGAATGCAGTGTTCAGAGTTCAATAAACTAGGCAAAGGGAGGCTAATTTGAAAAAGGTAATATATATTTTATATTGATTTGTTTACTTCCAGTTGTGCATTTTTCAGAGTTTTAATGACTTTTCTATCACCTTAAAATGTGAAAAACTGTTCAAAATTTTGACTGTACAAAGGCACAAAACAGAGTCATGTTATTCAAAATACCTGGTTTTGTCAGGAAATGTTTATGATGTTTTTTTCTCTAACTCATCTTTCTAAACAACTTAGCCACAGAGGTCTTGGACTTTATACTGACACCTACTGCTGTGTACATGTGTACACCTACTCTGCACATGAAGGCAGCATAATATCTCAAATTGTGTTTAAAAAAAAAAAAAAAAAGTTATACAGTTTTAGATGACATGAGCGGTGAGTAAATGATCACTGAACTTTCATTTTGGGGGTGAACTATCTTTTCAAGTCGAAAAACTGATTAAAAATACATCACTGTGTTAGTTGTGTGCAGCATGCTTCCTAAGACAGTGAAAATGATACATTTGTCTCAGGGTTCATCCCTACTGACAGAAACGAGTAATGACCTTAAAGTAACTAGACTTCCCACCTTCCATCTGAAAAGGTGCCGCAGGCAGGAGACAGTTGATTAATGACAGGTTACAAAAAGCCCGAATGGGACATTTACAAATGTCATTTAATCTGAGAATGATACAGAGAGTTGAAAGCGAGAGGCCAGCTGAGTCCATAGAAATAGGGAGGGAAGTAGAGAATTCTTGTTTAGTCAGGGAGTTGTGTCCACATGCCTGTTTTGGCACTGTGTGGGTGAATACATGCATGAACACAATAAATATGGACGTGCTTTTGTTTGCGTGTCTGTTCTGTGGTGCATTTCTCTCACATGCTGAAGTGAAATGAAATGCCAGCTATTCTTAACAGTGTCTCCCTGTAGTCCCTCTAAATGTGGGGGAAAAGTCATCACTCTCTTCTGGCTCTCTACATTGTTTTGGCAGCTCTACCTTCATGGACTAACCCCAGGAAATTATAATCTCTTTTGCATCATAGCTACTGTATATATAAAACCGCTTATTGATTCAAGCATACAGTAAAAGCATAATATAACCATGGAACTAGTGAATAGAATAGATATACAGTAACTCACTGATTTCTGTATACAGTGAGTATCGGGAGGGTACAGGTGGATGTTTCACGTGACCCGTCCCAAGGGGGGGGGGGCTACCCCCACAAGGCTGGGCGCAAAACCGTCAGGGTTTTTTTCATTTTTAGAAATAACTGCCCTGAGGTCTTGCTTTGTGAGCTGCTGAGGGTGACAAACTGGCCCCCAGTCTTTACAAGGGGGAGCATGATTCGCCACGGTTTGTTTTTGAGCCTCCCGTCTAGAACGGGACGGGGCTGGGTGGCCGACGGCCCCTCCTCCTGAGTGCGGCGAGGAAGGAATTGCCTGAAGGCTTCCTCGTGGATTTTTGCCTCCTGGAACCTGGTGATAACTACATTCACAGATGTAAATTACATTTTAGTACATAATGGAATCTTTAGATTAAAGTTGAATTGTGTAATTTCTGTGACCAAACGGAACAGCAAAAATAATAACTGTTTCCAAACAGGTTTCCCAAACACTCCTCTAATCTTCTTTTGGTTGGACAAACCGAGAGTCCCACGTGATTCGCTGACATTATGCAGCTTCCAGGAGTAAGTATTGTATTGTATTGTATTGTATTGTATTGTATTGTATTTAATAAATTTTATATTTAGATACACTGGCAGCCAAATTTTGAAATAATGTACAGATTTTGCTCTTATGGAAACAACTTGGTACTAAAAATTCACCAAAGTGGAATTCAACTGATCACAATGAAAATAACTTTTCAAATAGTGATGGTGCTGTTTACATCAGTAATGTTCTGACTATATTTTGTGATCAGTTGAATGCCACTTTGGTGAATTAAAGTACCAATTTCTTTCAAAAACAGCAAAATCTGTACATTATTCCAAACTTTTGGCCACCAGTGTAAATTACATGTAAATATTTTATATATATATATATATATATATATATATATATATATATATATATATATATATATATGTATATGTAAATATTTTATATATATATATATATATATATATATATATATATATATATATATATATATATATATATATATATAATATTATTATTATTATTATTATTACTTTTTATTTTTAAGTTTGATTTGTTTAATGTATGCCTAATTAGTGGCATAATTATTTTTATTTTTTTTCTAAGGCACTTAGTACAAAGTAAACTAGACATCCACAAGAAAAACTGTATATTATATTGTCAGTGGGTTATGTCTGTGGAGAATACAAAATTAATAAAAAAAATATTATTTTTTATTTTGAAGACCAGATAAAGAGAGTCTATAGACATTCTGTGCTATTATTTTTTTTTTCTGTACTTCCGTGTGCAGAATGTTGCTACATTATTATCATTCAACATAGCACAAATTAATACAAATAATATAGTAACTAACAACCTAATTTAGTATGGTAAATCTACATTGGTCCAAGATCAGCTGTCTGTATTCAAAGAGCTTACAGCAACCATTTGTGGTAAAAATGCAAAAACTGCTCTGAGATCTGCAGTGAATAGACAAATGGATACCAAGCCAGGACTGCTGGGGCAGAATGAAGTGTGTTAAAGTACTCTGGGTGGACCACTAGTTAGTTGACCTTCAGCCGAGAAGAGGTTAATGAACACAGGCTAGACATAATGGCCTGAATGGCTAACTGATCCTGAGTTTGTGCATGTGCATGTGTGCGTGCATGCGTGAGTGTGTGTGTGTGAAAAAAGGGTTAAGGGGAAAATATTTAGGTAAGAAATTAGAAGCCAGTCATTTAATCTAATAGCTACTTGTGTCGTGTCCCTCTATTATTCACCCACAGAAAAGAAAAAGTGACTTGGCAAAACTTTCAACTAAATATAATTTGGCAACTGTTCTTGCAGCCAATTAGAGAAGCAAACAAGCAAGCAAGGCCGATCTATAAAAAAACTGTACTTTTTCACTGTTGCTAACTGCTTATCATGCTTAACATTATGAAAAACAACAAGGCAACAAAACAAACTAACCAAATGTGTGATTGTTCTAAACAGGTCCCAAAGAAATCGAACACTGAACTAAACCAACTAAATAAAACAAAAAAAATAAAAAGTCCCTGCGAGTGAAAACAGATTATATTTATTAAAATATAATGATAGATTCCTGCTACAAAGTTAATACCTTTATAGATTTTGGAAATTCAAACTGGCCCTTTGATCTTGTCCACCACTCATAATTGCTCTTCGGCTGTATTTGTGGGAAGATGAATGTTCTGTGAAACACCATCAATAACTGTTTACCATTTTCATAGAGGTAATTATAATTCATAGAGGCTGAGCAAACACTAAGTCCAGCCCAGCCCATTGAGTCTGCCAGTGATCAGAAAAGAAACACAATGGGTATGGGAACAGTCATAAAATATAAATGTAAAAGAGAGAGAAAGAGGGACAGATTCAGGCAGTAAATAATAAGTTGCATGTAGGTCAAAGCCAAACAGAAAAGGCAAATCCATAGCAAACTGGAACTTTAGGTATTTTGCGGTCATTTGAGAGTCAGCGTTGTCAAAGTAACATAAAACTCAAGAAACCAACCTTAAGAGAGTCCTAAAACCTTTAGAGTGCTAATATGAGCCTTTACTTGGTTGCTTAATGGGACAGTATAACAAATACATTCGATTGGATTAAGAAATTCATGGTGACGATAGTCTGATAGCATGCTCACCTTGCTTGCGGACATCCTCTACTGCTGCAATAAGTTCCTCCTTCAGGTCCTGACTGTCCTTAGCAATCTGCGCGCCCTTTTCTAGAAAGTTCTGCGTAGCCTGCTCCACAGACACAGCCAGCACATGAGCCTTCTTGGAGCGGCCCTTTTTCTTACTGGACGGGCCTTTGTTACTGGTGTTGACCAGGGTGGTCACCTGTTGATGAGAAGAATCACATATGAAGATGGATGTAAGTACAGATGCACAAAAAGGCTCATATAAACTTTCACCAATACTGGCTCATTGGTCATTTACTACAGCTCAAATCTGAGCCACATAATTGTAAAGCAGTTGGAGATGTGCAGTCCATACAGGGACATGGTGAATGAGAAGCAAACTGTGACTATACGATCATTATGTCTGAACATTTATAATTAGGTCTGGACATTTAAAAACGTGATATATTGATATCACATCAATGTAGTCTAACGTTAAGCTCTCAAAGGGCCCATAAAACAGTTCTGGCTTTTACTTTCTAAGTAGTGCAGGGCTCTGGGACCGTTTTCAAGGACACCCACGCTAAGCAATTGCCATAGTACAATAAGCTAAACTAATGGGGGACAGAGGACTAACTTTCTGTAAGTTCCTTGAAACATCACAGGTATTTTTAAAGCAAAAGTTATATACTGGACTGAAATTCAGTAAAGAACAAACACAGTTAGTGATCTTAGGATTAGTTTTGAGTGCTAAGGAATTAAAATATATATTGAGTGCTACAGCGGAGAGTAAGACAGTGTCTTTTCCTCATGCAAAGCTCTCATATTTCTTCAGAAGACTTAGAATATAGCACAAAAGTCGTACGGACTACTTAATGGTACCTTGATGGTGCATTTCTATTTGGAGCTTGACAGCACCAGATTCCATTCACTTTCATTGCATAGAAAAGAGCTGGCTGAATTCGCTTCTGTTTAAATTATTATTAACTTATTTGTGTTCGATAGAGGTTTTAAAATACTGACTTTTCTTTATTGGGTGAACTATTCTTTCAAGTAAGATGAGCTTCAACTGGGTTAATGATAATGCACTCAAAAGCATAATGGATAAAGTTCGGCCAAAAAGCATGAAATCAGGACAAAATATTTAAATGGCCTTGCACTATGCAATGCATGAGCAATTAATGTTTGCAGCAAATGATGTATTACAAGTTTGTTAAAAGAACTGTGGAAACTGTATTGCCAGAGTATAGATCAAGTCATAGCAAGAAGCAAATTACGCTGGCAGATTTAGTGTGTCAAGCAGCTGTCCCACTCGGGAGCAATCCCTGAACCATCAGTCACTCAGTGGCGATGTCACAACCCCTCCTCCAAATTGCTGTGTTTTTAAGATACATTTCTTCCATTTTAAAAATTTACAGTGAGAAAAAATCTTGTGTGAACACCACCATCCCATGTTGTGGACCAGCATTCCAAACACAAAGTATGCTGTTGACCAGCTATATATTTTTTATTCACTCATTTATTTTTTTTATTTTTTTTAGTTATTCTGCAGCTGTGAATTCAGCAGGGTATTTCAGCTGTGTTTTTGCTTACCGTTGACTTTTAACAAGGGTTTTAGTTTTTCCCTCATTTATTTCTTCTTAAATTAATTATCTCCCCAAGGAAACAAATGTCATTTGTGTTAATGAGTCACTGCTGTAAAACAAAATCAAACTTGTTTTGCAGAACATCTGAATTGTCTCGAAGAGCATATTATTGTCTCTGCCGTGAAATCCTCTGCATCCAATGTCATATTTATATTCTCCCTCCTTTTTGAGACGTTAAAGGCACACTCTCTCTCTCTCTCTCTCTCTCTCTCTCTCTCTCTCTCTCTCTATATATATATATATATATATATATATATGTTGCAACCAAAAGTGTTCCATAATAGGGAGGTATATGGACATTCCAGTGGTCATATGATCTCAAATAGTGACCAACTTAGTGGAATAAAACAGCTTTTTCAAGACCTCTAAAATTATTCGAAATGATAGAATGGTAGAAAATTACTTTTCAGCACTTTATATTTACATATTTGTCCAAAGTAGTATTTACATATACTGTATATATTTATTTATTTATTTTTCAGACTTGTTTTTTTCCAATTGGGAAAAATATTCCTTAGTGCATCTTGACAAACAAACAAATAAATAAAAGTTAATTAAAAAAATTCCACAACACAAATGCAGCTAAACACAACTCATTTAAAGACCACCAAGTGCATCCCTAACAATCCTAACAATTGGAGATACACTTCGCTGGTGATTTTTAGAGACATACAGAGACTGGGTTTCCATGGAGACACACACAGTTTTGTCAAAGCATGTCAACATATGGTCAAAAGGTTAAAAAAAATGAATTGCACTTCCACATTACATGGCACAGCTGCTATACCAATACATAATAATAAAAAAAAAACGTGTGAGAAAAGGTTTATTAATAAACCTTAATAAAAGGATAAGTGTGTTGAGCATGCTGAAAACTTTCAGATTTTGTATCTTTTTTTTCTGTTTACTTCAAATTATAATGGTTATTCCATATTGCTGTTGCTATAATGTGTTGCTATCAACAGACAGACCAAAAAATGATCTCAATCAAGGCTACATCACTTTGTGCAGCCTTATGGAAAGAGTGGCATATATGACGAAGTGTAAACAATCTGATTTCACAGAAAATCAGATGAATGGGCCATGAAGAAAATGTAATTTCCTTGTTTTAGATAGGACGCCTACCTTGAACTAAGTTTGGTCTTTCTAATCTTAATATGTACATCCTTAGTTTGTTTTTTAGCCTCCATGTACTATAGACAAAATGGCACACACTGAAAATATAGAAATAGCTTATGCAAAACAAGTAAAACCACTGATATATATATATATATATATATATATATATATATATATATATATATATATATATAGAACAGTATTGCTGATGCAACGGTAAACTGCCAGCAGGAGGTGAAGCCAATGGAAGTGTTCGAGCAGCCATTTTGGTATTCCCAAACTCACAGAGCATCAATGACAGACAGATAAAAAAGCCCCCATTTCACCGTCTCTGATCTCTGGATACGACAATCATACTTGGCCCTCTAGTGACAATCAAGTTTAATGTTTAATTTGCTTGTTATGGATAATATTTGTTATGAGGGAGAAGATATACGCAGATCGCAATGTCAGAGCATTCCCAGTGTGCAGCTTATCAGTGCAGACAACGATCACCAAAAGAAGCAGCAAAACTGTCCACAAGTTGTAATGTATGTAGGAAAAGGTGTAATATTTGCTTGATTTGAGTGACAACATGTCCTTTCTCTCGGAGGGTCATTAATTAAAGAAAATGTATTCACCTAAAATGCCCAGGATTTGCCTGTTTTCATATTGAAACACATGCTGTAGTCATACATGGATAAATGTGATAAATTACATGTTCATTTGCCATTTAAACCTAGCGCATCAGTTTCATAATAACCAGCTTTGCATGTCTCCCTCCCTCTGAGCGCCTGCTGCGTGTGGAAAGAGAGAACGCGCTCTTATTCAAATGACAGCAAGAAAAAGGCACTTTAAATGAAAACATAAAACAAGTAATTCTAAACAAACACTTCGATATTCGTAATAAATACGTCTGAAAATGTCTGTTTGCATCTTCCCTCAGTTTCACTGAATTTGTTTTCATTCAGCTGATCTGTTTGCCAATGAAGTTAGTTAGATGTATACTGTTGATATACAGAAGATACACATAACTGGATCTGGCTTTCAAGAAACAGGAAAAATTATTTTCTTTAAATAAAGAAATAATTACATGTGTGGGACGTTTGCGTTGTAGAGATGTACAGGCAGATCTTAGATATAAAATCGGTAACTGAATGAGTAATGTTTAATCACTGAAAACAGATGATTTGCCATTAAATCAACAGGCATACTGGAATGTTTGGACATAGCAATATGTCGGCGCAGTGGCTTCACTGTTTTGACATCATAAGCAATCCAGTTCTATATTATAAATCACTGAGTAATACACCATAAAATGCCCCTCAACCCAACAAAAGCATCAGAACACATCAACACATTTGTTCCCTTTGATACCAACATCCACGTCTGCGCATTTCTAGATATTGTCCTTGTCTTTGATCTTGTTAAGATAAGTCACATGGACACTCTCCACAGACAGCTTCACAATGCCTTCAAATTATGAATGGCTTGGCTGGGAGTCCCATGGGAAAGCATATTGTCCCCCCATGAAGATTCCTAAGACAATGTTTCAGGTGTCCATGCCAAAATGATCACGGTTGCTAATAGCATAGGACGTCTAGAGGTAAAAAGGCTCCATCTAACACACAAAAGTGTGGGCTCCCCTTGTGCTGGAATATAGAAAGAATGTTCCGGCCCACAATCCTTTCATAGTGTCAGAGAAACATAGTGTGGAGCAATCTCAAATGGGGGCCCTGACAGCAGGGGGTCATAGAGAGCTGGGAAACCTCATTGAAACCCTCAGCCACCTTCCATCCTTCCATTCCATCCAAGGGAGCGCTGCTGGGGGCGAGGTACCTTTTAATAGGTATACACGACAACAACCAAAGAGAAGTGTAATATTTTCTGTCTCAATTCATTTTCTTGGGATGTACAAACAAAGTCAATAAAATGAAAGAAGTTGCAGTGAAAAAGAAAATAATAAAGTTAATGATCAAATAAGCATGGAAATATGTGCTTTATGTGATTCAATTTGCCACCTACATTAACATACTTTGTAGCCAACTATACAAATATATACATTCAATGTCTTTCATTTCTATATCCACACTGGGTCTTTGTGTGTTGTTTTGTGTTAAAGTACATAGTGTTGAACAGTTCACTTTGGTTCTTAAGACCACAGTATACTTCGGTTTTGACGCAAACGCTTAGCATAAGTGTGTTGGTGAATGTGCAACCTTGAAAAGTATACTCCATTTACTGTGAGTGCATACACAGGCAGTATGCTATGATATACTAGACTATTTCAATTCAGGAATTTAGACCAATAAAGATGTCTTTATATTTCTTCATACTCTTCTTCAAAGCTATACAAATGCAGGTCTCTATCCATCTCCTGACCTCCTCACACACACGTTCTTGATTTTCACATCCGCTGCTATTGTTTCCACCTTTGTCTCCTGTTGTTTTGCAGCGATTACATCTTCTTGTGGACCCACTAATTAGTACAATTAATTTCTCTGCTCTCCAATGCTGCTATCGACAGCTCATCCTCTTCACAAGCCCCGAATGAGACTGCGAACCCACCCTGAGATGGGCCCGCGGTCTCATCCCAGAACTCGACCGGGGCTTACAAGCATGCTGGGTAACGAGAGGTACGTGGGGGGTTTCCCAGCGGAGAATCTCCCACTGAGGTCCCCAAATTGCCCACAGTGCTAACCGACTCTGCCACATACCAGTAGGTAGAAGGACCGAGGCGGGGAGCCTCTGACGAATGAAAGCCGCGACCGCAACATTGTCATGGTCATATTCTCGCAATGAGCACACGAACCATCCACGTACAATGTCTCAACATTGGTAGCGTCCAAACACATGAGACAATTCCCATTGGCCTTTTCTCAAAGATCAGAGGTGTCTGGGGCTCCCAAGGGCGACCCCTAGTTTTACTATACTGACACAACGTCGAGTGAGTGACTGAAGGGGAACCACAGATAGCAACATATTCCTCAGTTAATGTAGCCTACATATTCAGCTTCAGCTGGTAAGAAAAAAAAATATGTAATAATAACTTAATTAAATATGAATAGCCTAATAATAATAATAATAATAATAATAATTATTATTATTATTATTATTATTATTATAGATCATGCATATTCAAGGCATTTTTTATTAATAGAAACTATATATGTAATAGAGTAACATTTAAAAATGGGCATTTCACTTAGTTTTGATGCACTTCTGGTTCTGTTCAAATTTTTGTGACAAGGAGGAGGGTGTGGCCGGGCCGTAAGGCAGCATGTGGCACTGAATCAGTTGATCAACAGGATAGCGAACATTTCATTTAGTTTTGATGCACTTCTGGTTCTGTTCAAATTCAGATACAGATAATTTTGCAATAGGAACAGATTGTTATTTATAATCATTTATTTAAAATTTGTTGTGATAAGTAGGAGGGCGCGTCCAGGCCGTGAGGTTGCATGACTGGCGTTGAATCAGCTGAATCAGCTGAAGGGGAGCCGGAGACAGTAGTTCAAGAGAGATGCACGCAACTGCGTTAAATGTGTGATATTTATGTTTGACATTAACACTTTATGTTTACTGTTCAGCCTGTTCCTGCCTCCTCCTTGCCGATTCTTGAACTGTTACATTTGTATAGCTATATCTTGTTAATTATTGTTTTGTTTGTAAATGTATTGTTATTTATTTATTTATTTATTGTGTTTTGTGTAGTTAATATATGCCAATTCTAAGTTAACACATCCAAATTTGTTGAAGACTGTATTGTGGTTTCATTTTTGGTGGGCCTGGATCCAGGGCAGGAGGCCTCTGAGTAAGATTTCGGTTAGGGCCCCCATATGCCAGAAATGGCTGTGGGGGTAATAATGCAACATGACGTGGCACACAATTTATTTATATGCATTGGGGAATGTTTACAAAAGAATGTGTCCTTAAAAAAGTCAAACTAGACATTAGCTGTAGAAAATGTCCTTTATAATTATGCTGCAGTGTACCAAGATTCAGATTTCATCAGGACCTGACGCAATAACTATAGATTTCTTCTGTCAGCTAACTGTGCAAAAGTTACCATCTCTTACGCTCCTGAAGACGTTCAAACTATCACCACAACTGTGGTTATATAACATCGGATGCATCATTGTCTTGAAATGTGACCTTTCCACTTCATCGACTGGATTTAAACTGCAATTTCAGACTTCAGAATTGTGTTTTGACAAATTAATCAAACATGAATGCAGTCACTAATTGAAGATCTTAACACAGGTCTGATGTCCTGCCATACGTGGCACCTGCTCTGTCATACAGCAGAACAGAAGGAAATGCAAAACGCTGACAGATGAAAGCGAGGGAAGCCCAACAGGATAGGAAAGAATGAGGACATGTGTGCTTGAGCTGTCCCGAGGCCCAATTTGAGAGAAGTATCAAGCTGAGCTGAAGCAGGTGGCCCGGAGAAAAGGCTGACAGCTCCCTGAAAAAGTGCCTGCCTGACCATGCGGCGAGAGCTAACACTTAGTCAGGCTCACTTTAACCTGCGAAACTGGGCTCACAGCCAGACTGAGGACTCGAGTTATTGCACTTGAGTAAACAAAAGAAATAAACTTCCCTTTATTTTAAACAATTGCTCAGTGTAGCGAAACATGGAACTGCTGATGATCCAAGCGTTATGAAACTGTCAATGGGATATTAAAGACCTGTGTGTGGTCAGTGACCTGAAAACTCTAAATGAGGTACAATAAATGCCACAATCTGTCCTGTGTAAATCATAGGCTACCAGTGCTGACCTTTCCCCATGGTCCATAGATCTCTATGGTTCTGCTTTATCAGTAATCAATAATACTAAATGTTTCACAAGTGATCTCCTCGGCTCAGAGGGCCCACCAATGAATCGAACCATGGATAATTAAAAGGGCAGTACAATGATATTAGTATTTCTGCTGGCTTTTGTCTGAGCCCACCTCTCAGGTCCTCAATATTTTTATGGCGCTTAATACATTCAAGGTAATATGACCTATGCCATATCCAGTTTTGGGTTAATAATATTACAAAGTAGTTACTGTAATATAATTGCTTTTCATTGTGTGTGTGTGTGTGTGTGTGTGTGTGTGTATATATATATATATATATATATATATATATATATATATATATATAAATTACTTTGAAACCATTGAGCTGAAAAACAAAACCGTTCCATGAAAAGTGTCAGTGGGGGTTTCTGAAACTAACTGCTCAATAAAGGCATTAGTAATGTGATTAAATTTTCCATTATGTAATCTCTAAAATTGTAATAAGAATACTTTATTGAAGTAACAAGTAATCTGTGAATAATTACTTTGAGTAAATTATCCAACACTGGCCATATCTTTGATTTGTGCTAATTTCTTTCTAACTATAAGGTCTGATTTTTGGTCAGGTATTAGAGATACTGTGCATAATTTTAATAATTCCTACATGTTTTACATTAATAATGCCAACAATTCCTGCACATATTTATTCATTATGACATGAATTACTAAATTAAGCTACACATGTGCTATGATCTAATCTTGTTTTTGTTAAATAAACCTAACCTAGTGCCGTTTTCAGATATTAGACATTAATGAAAACCCAGAGAGAAGCATAGAAAAATAGAACAATCCAGGAACATGTCAAATCATTGACAATTCAATTCAGATGGTTAAGAATTTAGAAGGTTGATATGTACTGTATGAATGTCAACATTGGTCCAAAAGGGTTATGCTACACTACCAACATCAATATATTGATCTCTCCACAAACACTTTGGCCAAGCTTATGTCTCTTTTATGTAGAAGAAAAAAAAATGCAATGCATTACTGAGCCACCCAACAACTGCTTAGCCAAATACAAGAAAATCGAACCATGTACAAAGAACAAGGCCTAATTACTGAATGTATATGGTCTAATGCTGTGGACTAGAAATCACAGTATTAATTAAAGCCATGAATAATATTAGACTGGTTTTATAAAGAAAGAGAGGGAAGTACATCAGGGAAGTGTTTCAGAGTACCTCTTCTCTCAACAGAGTATTGGCCACTGGCTTACCTACAGTAAGAATGTACCTATATCTATTGCTTTTCCATAGTGCATGAGGTAATTTCCAATTCTGATTAAATGTCATCAAGTTCCCTCATGAGAATAAAGGACAGAGAGATTCATAATTTATCTTATCAGCAGGACCTCTGCACCCTCTCCTCCTCACCTCATCTCTGTTTCTGTGTATTGAGCATCCATTCTGAGATAGATTTTCATTCAAGAATTTCATTCAGAGAGAGTGAAAATGACACTGACAAAATCATTTTGAACGAGGACAACCATAAAGATCATTTCATGATTGAAAATCCCCGAGAGCGAGCGCTCCCCACTAAAACAATACCACCTTGTGCTTACCAGCTCTGTCCTGAGGCGAAGGTAAAATATCCCTTCATATAATCACAGAGAGAGTGGAGCTCTGCCAAAAGAATAGAGACTGGAGCGAAATCCTTTGTTTCTCCAAACTCTTTAGTCAGAGCATATTAGCTCCTCAGCGAGGGGCAAACAGAACAGGTGCCAAGTGAGAGAGGTCTGATGCCATGTTCCAAAATGGCATTGAAATAAAGTAATGAAGACCTATAAATGTCTGAGGTCATTAATTTTAACTGCTTTAATCACATTTATGCACACTTCCAGAGTCGAGCTCTGAAGCAACCAACAAAAAGAACCGACTTTAGCAAATATTAAGATTAAGATGTTCATAATCCCAGAATAAAAATAGCAATGGATCTTCATCACAATGTAATAACTTTCTCTGCATTTTATTTTCTTCTTTCTGATGTAACCAAGGCTCTTCTTAAAACAAATGATAAATAACGGAACCAAATTATTTTCATGGCTTTGGGTTCCGTTAAAGGTTCTCAAAACTGCATTCTTCTTGCAATATAGACGCAACACCATACTAAAATACTCAGACAATGTTTTCTGCACTGCTAATCAGTGGCGGTGCAACACCACTCCAGAATCTACAGCGATTCCAAAATTAATTTATTTGAATTTATCTTATGAGCCAATTTATTTTAATCTACATCACAAAACATACAGCTCTATCTCCCGAAATAATTTCTCTGATCAGCCGGTTCTTTTTCGTGAATCAAAAACTTATTGAATGAGCAAGTCCTTCATCACGTCTATCTCGTGAGAGTAATTGATGACTGGTTGTTAATTTGACAATGTGTAGTTAAAGATAAACAATATGAGTTTTGTTGTAATTAGTGTATTTTTTTTTTTTAAACTACCAACTGAATAAAATAATTAAAAAAAAAAAACAATTTGCAAAAATCTGTCTATTAAAATCTAAAATTAACTCAATCATTTGGCACTAGAGCATGAAAAGAAGTAAACACAAGTACCACATTTCTTATTTCCAAATAAAGAACTGTTAATGGAATTGGAATCGATAAATCACTTATGATTACCTTTCCTATGGATATTAGTTCTAGAAAATCATGTCGTGCCCTACATTATTTCTTGCTGAATATTCTGTTTTGCCTGTCACATTTTAAAAGTTAAAGTTGTTGGGAATGCTGCAACATGTTGTCTTTAAAAGGTTTATTTATGGGCCTTATTGAGGGTAGACTCATATTCATATTTAATTTGACACAAATGAAACCAAGGCTCAATCATTGAAATTTTTACTTCAGTGAAAATTACACGTGATCTAGGACTTCTCACAGCCTTGTTTTCATTACCATTAAAATAATTACATTCAACGTTGACTCTCAATAAGGTGCAATAACAAGCATTAAAGGCAGGGGTGGGAACGTCAGGCCCCAGGGCCATATAATGCCCGTGAGACCATTTTGCCCGGCACGTGAAGCCATTTGAGAAATAATTAGAAATGCAAAAAATGGCCTTGATTCAATTAACTGTAAAAATTAAATAAAAAAATACAATTAAAATAATGATAAAAAAATATTTTAAATGATAACAATGCAAAATACTGTATAATAGACAGACCTTTTAGCGTTTTTTTTTTTTTTTTTCTTGGTGCTTGAGCACGTAACGTAATGTGTAGTGAATTTCAACACACAATCAGAAATTGCAAGCAATTGTATGACCTGCGGATAATTTTGTATATACTCAATTGGCCCTTAATGGGAAAAAGGTTCCCCAGGGTTCAGTTTTAGGAAACTTTAAGATAACTTGTGAAAGCATTTGCAGCGACTTCAACTTTTGAACAGGTACAACAAAGAATATTCAGCATAATGTAGGTGCAGCACTTCATTTTAACCATCAATTGTTTGATTGGATCATGCAAACCACACTAGTTAATGTCAAATTAATTTGCCCTCATAGCCTTGGTTACATCAGCAACCAAGTTTTGATAGCGAAAGTTATCAAGTGATGCAAGACATGACAATCTGTCCAGGGACATTTCTGACCAGGGACCAAAAGTGCTTTAGTGAGGCTGCTCTTCCACAGCTAAAAGTGTTGCACTATCGCCAGACAGTCTTGACAAGCCTCAGCTTCAAAATTTTCATCCTGCATGTTCACAACATAATAAAGCTTTCGTCAAACAGACAGGTTGTCTAAGCAATTTTGGTTGGATTTGTTTAGGAAATCACCAGACAGACTTTATGGCTGCAGCAGTTTTAGCATGTCCGCTGTGTGAGCTTAGACTACATAAAATGCACTGGCTGCTGTATGACTCAGCATGTCATGCCGGGCCTTGACGGAATTATGAGGCGGTGATGCCACAGCAACACGTCAATTCCGTGTTAGTCACAGTCAAGGACTTTAAAAGAGCAAGGGCTCTCGGAAGCTTCTTACCCCATTCGCCCGTCCTTCTTTCATGTTTACGGCTTGGAGAGATTTATGCACACAACCCCCCCCCACCCCATCCATGATTTCTCAATGTGGTTTGCAAAACAGGGGCTTGGAGTTAATTAATTCACATTCAGAAAGCCAAGAGCAAAGGCTTTATAATAAACAGAGCAAATTGTTAGGGAGGGGTGGAAATGTGGTGAAGATTTTTTAATTTCCCCGATCAGCTTGATTGCCTGCAATTCGGAGTGGGATGTTCTTCATGATTCCATCAATATATATATATATATATATATATATATATATATATATTAGTACTGTGCAAAAGTTTTAGGCACAAAATGTTGCAGGAGTGAGGATGTCTTCAAAAATAATAAAACAAATAGTTTTTTTCACACGCAAACACCCAGAGCTGATGTAACAGTGATTGCTTGATGATTTGAGAATTGGCTTTCGCAAACCATAATTGGGACACAGTCGTCTACAGTGGAGATCAGAGGCAAAAGTAATTTTGTTCTGTAAAAATTTACCATTTATATGCATTTATTCACAAACAGGCAATATTATGCAACATGCTGCAAGATCTGTGCTCAAAAAGACCAGAGGAATATTAATGAACTTGATTTTAACATTTTCTGTGAGTGGTGTTTCCCCATCCAAAAGTCGCCTCCATAATGTTCTGAATGGTTGCCAGGCCAGTGCTAGGTGTATTGTTTTTTGTATACCCATTTTATCACGCAGCAGGCAAAAAGTCTAAATGTTTAGAAAAATGAATAGCACACTTCTCAACAAGCCACACAATTTGAGGTATCATTCATCCTTCATCCATAGCACAAATGGTCCGAAACAAGTTACACACTGAAATGTATTACTTAGGGTTAGTGGTAGTGTTGCTTAGTTCATGAACAAAGCTGTTTTTGAATGAATCTTTTTAACTGAATTAATCACTCTTGTTAACTTCTATACACTGACTAATTTCTCATTTATTGAAATCTCTCTCTTTCAAAACCATTGAGCTTTTGTTTGAAGTGTGTGACAGATTTGGTGTTTTGTTTTGTTTTTTTGCATATAAAGTCTGACGATAGCATGAGTCAATAGCATTTGAGTGTGATCTGCGAAGCAGCACATCAGTGGTAGATGATTTGAGTCTGAATGAGACTTTTCAGTTTTGAATGAGCTGAATATCTCGTTCTTGAATGACATGAACATATCAATCATCTCATTTGTGAACAAGGATTTGTTGACCGAATGAACAAGACGAGGTATGTTGTTGGTTTTTATGTTATTTTTGCTGGGTTTTTTTTGTGTGTGTGTGTGTAGCTTGAAATAAGTCATACTCAACAAAATTATACATATGCTCTGTTGTGATTTGTGAGGAAAATGCTTATGATGCTTAAACACTCCGGTAAAGTCTCTTAATAGAATTGTAGACATGCAAATTCAAATAAAGGAAAATTAGACTTTTGTTTTGACAGTGAATATCTTGGTACTTTCTTAAAATTATTTAAGGACTCAGTCAAAACACATAAAAGATGCTCAATTGTTATCACCTACTTGCATCCAGGTGTAATTTGAAGAAATAGTTACTGAAGAAATCAGTGAATGAATCAGTGAATGAATCTGAATGAATCTTTTTGGTGAAGTGATTTAAAAGACTCAAGTCACTGTGATGAATCAAATCCCCACCTCTACAAAGGAGTTTGATCAAATCCCTTAACCTAAGTATGAATGACTAAACTTAAGCCATGAAACTCTATGTGGGGCAAGCTGATGGGTTCTTTGAACTTGTTATCTGTTAGCCAATTGACTCACTCACATGTGACATGTTAATCCAATCGGCTTGCATGGTATCAGCTGATCGGTCCTTTGACATATAATTGGGTAGCCAATCAACTTGGACCTCTCTCTTTTACTAACATCTAAATTGCTCAGTTTTGCAGACAAGTCAGTTTCACTGCAGCGTGCTGCAAGAGTTCTTTCTCTAAAACCCACCTCACCCCAGTTCCACATACTTAGATATGGTACATAGGGATTGTTTTTAATGTATATTTGTGCACCAACATGTTAATACATGCATGATGCGGCATGACTTCCATTTTGTCTAATTGTGCAGCAACATAACTAAGCAAAATAAACTAAGTATGTATGTGTGTTTTGTAGCAGTTGCAAGTCTCCATACTTGCCTCACTACAAGGATCTGTACTAGCCACACTGATCTGTCATGAAAATAACACATCTGACTTGAGGAGGAAGCTGTAAAATTACGTCTCTTCATATTTAAAAACTCCAACCTTTGAGGAATGCTGAGGGCATTATGTATTTTCAGCACAGACATCCTGAAAAGCCTTAGCCTATGCAGTTTATTGTCTTATCTCATTAGACAATAAAATAGCTCATTGCTCCAGCCTCCTCTTGAGAGACCTGAGGCAGATCCAAAGGCCACTGCTTTTACTTCTGGTTATGCACAAAAAAACAAACCTTTGTTTGCCTGCAGTATATTATTATCGAATCTGCATTGAAGTGACATCATCCTTCACTTTAACTCAATTCAGTAACCTGAAAAAGGTTTTTACCGAAAAAAGATAATTCTGTTTCCCATTGTTGTTGACTGAAATGCCTTCTTCTGATGTAACAGCTATACTGTATGTTGCCCAGCATATGTTGTGTTTTGGATGCATGTATGATTGTGTCCCCTCCAGACTTCCATGCTGGTTGATTAGCATTTTTTACTGGTAAACAGTATGGCTATAGTAGTCCACTAGATAAACCAGCAACTGACAGATGTTAACACCTTCATTACACATATTGAGAAATCTAATCTTGGTATGTTTCCTCCAGGGGCAAGTGAATCAAATAATGAATTTTCTTAATTAAGTAAAACTAATTTTAGTCAAGGTGATTTGAATGAAATAATGAGCATGCATCTACATAAGTATAAGTATATGGGTCTACAGTGTATTTGTTTAGTCAATTGGGATTAGTCTGCACACTATGGATGAACCGTGTACAAACAAATTGTGCAATAAACAGTCACAAGGGGAAAAAGTACTGGTTTGCCTGGATAGTTTGTTCAGAGCATTCAGCATTCTGTGTGCTACATTCTTAATCTAAGACTGTGCACTTTTCATCAATCCAGATTGAACAGAGAACTGTTGTGCAACATGACACAATCATAAAGAAATCACAAAATATTGAATGTTCAATGAAAATGTATATGGCACATTATTTTAAACCAACAAGATTTAATTGTAGGTGGGGCTAACTACTGTACCTTAATGCCACAGAAATTGTAAACAAACAACTCACAAAAATTGCCTGTTTCAACTGCTTTGGAAAAAAGACTTGGAACTTGGACTTGGACATGGAAAAGATGCTTTTATCATTTGCTTCTAATTGTGCCATGCCTGCTTAGAACATGGCGTTTAAAAAAAATCAGCAACCTGCACTAAACAGAATTAGTACTGTGAATTAGAGGCACACTTTGTATTTGCTTGTCTCTGTATGATATACATTAGCATTTTCTCTCAACTTATGAACTTATTATTTAGTATGAACTATCACTCCTTCCTTCAAAAATAAAAGTTAATAGAGGTAGTGAATAAATGTGTCATGCCACTAATGTGCACCAAAATTACGAGAGAGAAAAGATCAGATGGCTCACCCGTTTGCATGAAAAAATTGCAATGTCTCAGCAAAGCAAACAATGAGGACTCCTGTTTGAAAGACAACAATACATTTATGAGCTGCTTCCCACTAAACATTCCAGATGATGCACTGGCCAAGCTTTTTGTTTTTAATTATCATGAGTACATTGAGTTGAATAAAAATAATCAACTTCAATGACGTCTGAGCTCCCACAGTGACAGACAGAGATATTCACATAAGTCACCTGCAGTCAGTGTGCCTGAGGGAATGTATTCAGCATGTCAGAGATAGTGACAATGCTTGACAAACACAGCAGCATGACAAAAATGCTTATAAACAGACAGAGTAATGGATGATCTGTTATGAATGTTTAAGTGACCTTGAGCTTTTACAGACGTTTTAAAGTACAAATATTATTATTATTATTTTACATTTAGAAACAAACTTACCATTCTTGACAAATGTTATGCTGCATTTAATGTAAATAACCATTCCAATAACGAATGTAGCATCAGTGATACCATCACTGTACCATATCATTATACTGTAGATGATATCAGATGGTTATCCCAGAAAAGATACAATGGTATTTGAAATGGTACTCAATAGGTCTCATTCAATAACCAAACATATGGATGAATTTGTGGATAAAATCTGTCTGTGAACGTTTTCACACAGAATGATATACCATGATAAATCATAGGTTTGCACTTAAATGTAAGCTATTCTAAATTTAAGACTTTATATATTCATTTATTTTAAATCTGTCCCTAAAACAATAGTACTTATTTCAATCAATGTGAGTAAAACATTTGTGGGCCCCACTTTATTTTAGGTGTATTTAAATACTAAGTTTGAACTTTAAAATACATGCAACACAATGTATTCATTGTGTAACTACAAGTTGTTCTGCAAAATTCTTTCAAGATTCACATTTGCTGCTACTGCAGGCCCGTAGCCAGCCTAGTGGATTAGATTGTCATCTTAATGAGCACGCTTTTTGATGCACTGAAAATATTTACTACAATGTTGTCAAATTGCTTACCAAGTATAAAAACCGTACCCTGTTTGGCAGACTTTTTGAACATATGTTCAATATTCTGCGACAATGACGCTGTTGCCTGCTTTCTCTTCCCCTATCTCCTGCTCTTTTCACCCCATACTCACTATCCAGCTGGATGTTGTTGGCCTCACTGACTTAGCATGGTAAAGTTTGATGTTCGACGTTCAGTTTGGCAGATGTAAGGGACCATCTGAAAACTCCACTCACTACGCTAAAACATAGGAGATGTCCACTCATTCACTGAATTCATGTGCAAGTTATACATATAAAAAAAAAAAAAAATGTAAAATACATTTTCACATTCAGAATGTTCATATAACTTCCCAGAAGACAGACAGACTTACTACAGGTGAGATTATTACAATATGATCAATTATATAAGTACAGTAATCCATTTTAAAGGATAGAAGGACTTACTAATTAATCACTAAAATTAAAAAAAAAAGAATAAAAAAGTACAGACTTTAATTATAATTATATAATTAATTATATTTATAATTTTTCTATAAAATAATTCATTACTGTACTTATACAATTGATGATACTGTAATAATCTATCCTGTAATAAGTCTGTCTATCCTCTGGGAAGTTACTACAATCTTTAGAATGAGAAAAAATAATTTAGGTGAATTTTAGTGAATATTTTTCTAAAATAATTGATTGCTGTACTTATATAATTGATCATACTGTAATAATGTCACATGTAGTATGTCTGTCTGTCCTCTTGGAAGATATAATAACATTCTGAATGTGAAAATGTATTTTACAGTTGCTGTTTTTTTTTTTCATGTATGACTTGCACGTGAATTGAATGAATGAGTTTTCAGGCAGTCCCTTACATCTGCCAAACTGAATGTCCAACGAATGTCGAACATCAAACTAACTTTACCGTGTAACTCCTGTAAAGGATAATATTAATGAATAAAAAAAAAAAAACAGACTTATATTGTGGACCTTTTGTCATTCCAACTACCCGACTTAAAATGCAAAAACACATGTACATAATATGTATATTTTATTAAATGCTTAAGTACATAGTAGTTCAAGACAACTAATATAAAATGGGTCCAATTTATGCAAGTACACACATGTTGTGAATATGTCCGCATGAACTTAAAAGAATACCATGGTATCGCCATCAATTGTTTGTTTTTCAT
This sequence comes from Moxostoma hubbsi, assembly GCA_032164185.1. Lineage (NCBI taxonomy): Eukaryota > Metazoa > Chordata > Actinopteri > Cypriniformes > Catostomidae > Moxostoma > Moxostoma hubbsi. Next base: position 13,271,585 of record JAVLUX010000012.1, on the reverse strand, counting down.
TACCATAGTGCTATGTCCAAAAGTCATAATAATACTATGTAATTTTTTTGTAATCATAAATCATAATGATAATGAAAAAAAAATATTGTAAAGTTCACCTATAGGGTCAATAAACTATCACTAAACTATGCCAAACAAAAGTCAATAGACGGCAACAAACACAACTATCAGAGAGCACATTCAACAGAAAATGTGAACAAGATGCTTACATTAAAAAAGATGCTGGTGAAAGGAATGCAGGTTAGCACAAAAACTATGACCAGGCTTTAGTTGATCTGTTTAATGAATCTGGCATTTCTACAGGCCGTGTGACACAAAGGCTTTCAGAAAATTTTACATCACAGTCAACCCAAAATTAACATTCCACGCACTGCTCCAGTAAATGCACTAAGAGCACACAAAATGGATACAGAAACACGGCATATCAAATAGTCCGACAGATGATCAGACAAGCAAAGTATCCCTTTATGTAGCGGGATCAAGTAAAAAGAGTCTGGCAGCTTAATTTGTAGAGACCTCTACATGCTTTTACCATGACTATACTTTGTGTAGTATACTTTGAAAAACATGCATTGCAAATGCCATTTATACCTGTATATAGGGAAAGCTTTAGTAAAGTAGGTCAAAGAATAAAATTATGTTAACATTGGCAGACAACAGAGACTATAAAACAAACATAGAAAAACCTATCACAGGAAAATTAAGGAAAGTTCTGTTTAATAGTCCATTAGGGAGGAATCAAATACCTAATCAATCCCTTAAATTATTAGACATCCAAGAGGTGATATTGCTTAACATGGAAACCCACTACTTCATTTGGACATAGTCTGCTGAAATAGACAATACTGAACAAATATAGTTTATATATGTTTCTACACAAATTAACCCATATGTCCACATTCACAAAGTCAAATTAAGATGAGGTTAAATTTAGGACACCATTTGTAATATTAAATGTCCACTTAACATTTTTTCATCATTAAAAAAGTTTTGATCCACGAAATGAAATGCAATTTTGCAACATATTTATAAAATCATAGCAAATCACATGAAATGAAGACTCTGGTCAAATCAGTAACCTTATCAAAGTTGTTGGAGAAGGTCCAATTATGGGGGCTGCCATGTTGGAATTGAATTGCCAAAAACTACTCACTAAATCTCAGGGGGGTTTTTTCAACGATTGCTTTAGTAACTTTAGTGTGTCTGAATGATGCTTCATTCATTCCCCTTTGTGTCAGTGTAAGTCCAAGACAACATTTTACTTTTCTCACTGAGTGCACCTTTAATTAAAAGTGCAGGGACAGACTGCAAAAAGATTGGTTTACTCTAAGAAAAACAGCAGTACAATGTTGACTCAGAGTGGAGGTTGTGTATTAGTATAGCAAGAGAGTTAAGAAAGGGCAGCCTTTCAAAAGCTAGCAATATGCACCATATCAATAAATTAAAAGGGCAGGGAAGACATAAAAAATGGCAGAAATCTATACAAAATGAATTGACATAAATAGGTCGAAGAAAACCTTGCTTTCCGCATAGGACTCAGGAAGCCTGTTTGTCACTAAGGCTCAAGTGCCATATTGCATTAATGGAGAGGAAAAGGATCTCTTTGTTGTGTCTGGTGTCATCTCTCTGCTGAGGGGGAGGAGATGCAAGGTTAAGTTTGCAGAGCTTTAAAGCTAGATGCTGGAGCATAGAGGAAAGAGAATAAACCAGACTAAGGCACATCAGGTTTCAGGCTTAGTCATTACCAGATAATCTAAAATGAAAATGAGTGCATTAGGCCAAATGAGTTTGCACTCCATAAACTGGACTGGGAGATTACGAATTTCAAACAGGGTAGCAGGCAGGGGAGTGTCCTGGATTTTATCCCAGGGGTGGCAAAAGACAAGAAAGGTGTGGCATCCAGTAATTTCATCTGACTCTGTGGTTTTAGGGTGCCACCCTTCTGGCCCCGCCCCTGGTAGCAGGAATAACGAAGTCAAAATCATGAAGAATAGCTGCAGTTCATGTAGCTCGGCTGGTAAAAAAAACTAGTAACATCAAGGTGATGGATTTGATTCCAGGGAACACATAAACAGAAAACAAAATGAATACCTTGAAGGCATTATAAGTGGCTTTGGATAAAAGCCTCTGCCAAATGCATACAGTAATGTAAATGTAAATAAATAAAGCCGTGGCCTTGCGGTTAGCGCATGAGCTGCAGACACATATAACTGTGGTTTTCTTGTGGGAAATATACTGTATATATCCTCAAAATGTCCATTAAATACTTGATGCATGCCATTGCTTTATGAATAAACAAATACATTCATTAATACTTTAAAATAGTGATTTTCCTGACAAAGATACAAGATATGGGTTCTAGCAATATCAGGAGTTCCTATAGTTAAGGAAAACTAGCAATATCAGGGATAAAAAAAAAACAAAAAAAAAAAAACACAACATAGAGAACAAAACAAGAAACCTAGTAGCAAATACCAACCCCACTTTCATAGTGTGTTTCAATTTTTATTAAAAAGTTAGAAATTACATTAAATGTTTTAAAGTAAATGTATGTTTTATTGCAGTACCTTCATGGACAGTGGACACCAGGTTGAAAACTATGGCTCTATACAGAAATAAATAAATAAATAAATATAATGTTCTGAAAAACACCAACTGCACTCTATTGGTCCTATATTTTTGGAACTGTAATTGCATATATCAGAAGGCTAATTGTTGGAATAGAAGTAGGCATGTCAACAGTGAACAACCAATGACATAAGGTCAGTCCGTATCACCCAAGGTCATTCTCATTAGTCTATTTGATTCTGCTACCTATGTATCTAAAATAGTCAGTAGCTTGTAACTCTTTGAATGATCACTTTCATCATCTTCATATTTAAATGTTTAAATATTTAAATATCTCTTCTTTGACTGAAGTATTAAAGTATCCACATAACTGGAGGGAGGGCACTCGGTGAGTGTATGGTAGGTTTGTGTTGGGAAGGGAGGGACAGCTGTAGGGTATCATGAGCAAATAATGCAGTGAGCTTTGTGCATCTCTTATTTATGAGCTTTCATAATGGAGCTAGGAGAAAAGCTGGAGAATGCTGTCTGGAACATGACATAATGTCTGATGGAAAGGTAAATGGACATTTTGGTTCAGCTTTATATATGCATGCAGGCAAAATATACATGCACGCCTCCATGCATGCACAATCACATGAATGTCTGAGTGTGCATGTTTAAAGTAGAAGTGAGTGACGATAAACCTACAGTAATAGTTCATAAAAATGTGTATCAACCCATAATAAATGTGCCCCAAATTGTACAGGGCTTCCTTGAGACAAATTAGTTGACTAGTCATTCAGGCAACCCACTGAGTTGTCAACAGGGCTGTCAAATTTAAATTCGAAATTCTAATATGTTTAGAAATAAAAAATGTAAATTAAAAAATCACATTAGAATGATAAAACTGTGTATTTGAATTTTGGACGTGTGCCAAGCACTGACAATCGGATTCTTATGCTAAAAAGGCTAGACACAGCACAACAAATACAATTTAACTGAAAGCAGATGTCTCAAGATGCTTTTTAACGTTTTTTTTTTATTAGACACAGCATCTAAAAAAACACCGCTCCTGCACAAGACGTAGAAAACAAAGTGAAACAAGATGTTTGTCTATCGCAGTTAACATAGAAAACCAAATGGATGGTTGCAAAAGCATTCGTTGTGAACAGTACCTTACAGTAGGTGGAGTACTTGGCCATTGCGTCTTGCTCTCTTATAAGCGTTTCTCAGATTATGCAATGAGTTTTTCAAATGCTTTGCCTGGAAAGATGTTTAATTTGGAAACGTGTCTGTTTGAACAGCCCCTGGCCTGCACTCATAGTCTGAGCCACTTCACCACCGATTTCAGCCGAATACCACTGCTATCTGGAAATAATGGTACCCTACATATACAACTGTACTGAATAAAAAACAATGTGGTATTTGCTGTTATCATGAAGCTTAAGTCTGGGGTATACTGTGGCATCAGTGACACTGCTAACACCATGTGGACTGCCTATTGAATCATTTACCTCATTTTACTTTTGACTTAACAT